>PVKB01000470.1:0-412974 GCA_004027205.1 Ctenodactylus gundi | reverse complement strand
CCAGATTTGATTGTGTGTTTAGCAATAAAATATTTATCCAATATTTATTCTTAAGTGTGTCACTCTAAGTGCCTCATATATTCTCCTTCACCCTACAAGTAAATAATGAATACTTATATTGGAAAATTTAATGTCATTTAAATAAGAAGACAAAATAGCTAAAAGTAAAGGGGTTTTTCATAATTTTTGAGAACAGCCTAAAATATAATACTATACAGTTTTATAAGTTTTTTTTTTCTCTTTTTTTGGAAGTTAGGGTTCTTGGTGTACCCTTGTAGTTGTTTGGGTCTGAAATGTCCCCTGATAAGCTCACGATTTGGATGTTATGGATTATATATGGAGCCATGTTCTGTCAGGAGATGGGGGCCAGATCTAGGGGCGATGGGTTTGGGCATGTGGTGGAGGACAGGCATGTACTAGATTGTAGATTACAGGCCTCTGGTGGGTTAGAGGCTTTAACCTGGAATGATTGGAACACTAAGGCTGGATCCAAAGGGCAGGATCCCTGGGACAGGATGTGGAAAGGTATATGCTATTTCCTTCCTTCCTGTTGGACTCGGCTTCCTGTTTGCAATGCCGTGAGAAGCTGTCTCCCTATCTGCCTCCATCATGTGCTTCCATCATTTCCAGCTGCTCATGAATAGGCGGAAATAGACTGACACCTTCAAAAACTATATGCCAAAATAAACTTTTCCATCTCTGATTTGTACATTTTGGTACAGCAATGAAAATGTAACTAAGACAAAGATCTTACATAGTACCAAAATATCTCCTACAAATAAGCAGCCATATTTGAAAGCAGAAGCCATTTACCATTACATGTTTTGAATAAAGTTCTAGCCATAGTGAAATTATATATAAATTTGTAGAGTTTTATACAAAATTCTAGACTATTTTCATGGAAGTTTTATACAAAATTTAAAACAAAACTCTTTTCTGTTTGGTGTTATAGGTTCCTTTGTTATCTTATCTGGACGTCTTCATATTTTTTTTTTAAGTTCTGTGAAAATGCATAATCCACCAAATACCCTTTTTTAGTAATTTCACCATACTGCCTTATGATAACTTATAAAATATTTACATGTGCTTATTTTGTACTTTTACCACAGCCTTATTATAATTTTTTGTAATTGCATGTTGTATCATCTTCCATGTCATATTTATGTACAGAAACTATTTAGCTTTTTGTATTAAAACTGACAAATATCTCCTGTGTACCAGACACTGTTCAAGGTGCTGATTCCAATGTCAAGATCATCTAAGTAGTGCCAAATAGTTTATAAGGCCATGTAGTAGGAATTCTAGTGGAAATTACTTATAACATTTTGTGGAAACCTAACCAGATCTCATGATTCTGCCTGTACTGTTGGGTTTCGAGGCAGTTCTAAAAAGAGGCAACATTTATTCAAAGCTTTGAAATCTGAGAATATGTCTATTAATAAGCAGGAAAGGAAAGTGGATAGCAGAAAGACATTCTGGGTAGCAAAAACAAATTAAAAACAAAAGCAAATAAAAATAAATGAAAAAACAACCAATCAACCAAAAAAAAAAAAAAAAGGAATAAAGGCAAAACTGTAGAAGTTCTGGGCACACAAATCTAGTAGAATCTTCCCGGGTTCCCAGAATACACCCAGTATTTGAGGAGTAATTGTAATGAACTTACACACATAAGTGGCTACACTTAGTGAGGGACAGTTTTGTTTAATAATATGACATTGTTCTTTTGGCACTCTGGACCTCTGGGAAGTTTTAAGGATTTCTTTATGGTGATAGCTACATTTGGGGGTCTTTATTCTGTGGGAGACTGGAGAAGTATTTGAAGGAAAAAGAGACTAGATTTATGGAGAGAAAAATTTGTTGCTTGAAATAATCGAAGATAGAATTAAGGGCCACACCAGAAACACAGCATTAAAGCGAAAGTTATTTTCAGATTCATCAAGGAGATAGATTCCACAGGAGTTGATGAGGTGTGAGAAGGATGAGTTAATGTAGCTTCCTGGGTTTATTGCTTGAGTGATAAATTTGGTGGGTGGCCTTGAGTGGCAATTGCTCCAAAGAGAGAAGACAGAATTAAAAATAGCCTTGCAAAGAAGTGAATGAAAACACTGCATAGGGAATGAAATACGACTAGGTTATGTGGCTGGGAAGAACATGTGTCCCATTCACAAGTTACCATTAGCTGGAGGAAATTAGATGTGACTTAGCATAAAGATAGCAGTGAGGGAAGAACTGGCTTTGGAGCAAGGATGCACTATCTACCTACCCAAGATCAAGCTTATTATGACAGGAACTTTAGTTTCCTCATCCTAATTTGTCCTTTGCTGTTTTGAATTAATTATGTAGAGTCAATCACAGAGCCCGACACACAGTGCCCCCTCAACAGATGACAAATTACTCTTTTGGAAATAATTAAAATTTTAATGCTACTTGTGACTGAGGCCAAATCAAATGAACATTGCAAATTACAGCTTTCTTGTAGTTATTAACTCATTTTTTGCCTTCATTATTAGGTTTATTTGTCCATGTCTTTCTAATTACCAACTCACGCCTCATGTGTCCATTTGTGTGTTTGTCTTCAAATTGATTGTATATCTGATCATGAAATAGTAGCATAAAGCTTTTTTTCCTTTTCTTTGGAGTTTCTTTAAAATTCTAAACGAATGATTGTTTTAACAATTAAACCTATGCTTACTGAAGAAAAATGATTCTCACTCTACCCTGTAGCTACTCAGCATTGACCATGAGTTAACCAGTGGAAGACCCAAACACTTATATTCATTTTCAGAAAATGATATGTTCACCAAATGTACCACTATATGGGCATCTCTCTTGATTATCATAGTCTATATCATGGAGTAACATGATCTAGTCTATATTGTCTTTCATTCTTTAATTGACATAAGCATTTAACAAATATTTTTTGGATTCTACTAAGTGTCATACCGTTGTGGGTAAATACTGAATAACTTTCATGCAATTTTTTCCTGCCTAGGAGAGGCTTCAGGTGCCCAGATTACTGCCTGACTTAAAATTGATTAAAAAATTTTAAGTTCCCATTGAAAATTGGAAATTTCATTTTTTAAAATGAATCTTTGTTTTTCTTTTTTTGGAGATAGGCTCTTGCTCTGTAGTCCAGGCTGGTCCTGAACTCACGATGTAGTGTGATCTGGTGCTGAACTCACAACAATTTCCCTGCTTTAGCCTCCCAAGTGCTAGAATTTTCTAGAAGTCTGCCATCAAGTGATTTGGAAAATATACATAAATATTTGACAATCCTGGAGCCACCTCATTTAGATGTGACCTGTGTTTCTTCATAGAATCTATTTTTTCTCCCACATTTTATTGATATGTATACATGCAAAATTCAAGGTTTACAATGGAGTTGAGCATTTTGTGCACATATGCATCCTGCCAAGGTGACAAGGGCTTTCCCACTCTCCTTTTGTCCCTCCCTCTACCCACCATTTCCTCCCTCCTCCCCCACCCTACTCCCCTCTTTCACTTTGTCTTTCATCTTGAGTTCCAAAGGAGTTGTGATCTGGGTCTCTCATATCAGAGAGACCATTCGATGTTTCGCCTTCTGCTTCTGACTCACTTCACTAAGCATGATGTTCTCTAGTTTCTTCCATTTGCCTGTAAAAGCCTCCACGCTGTTGGACTTTATAGATGCATAGTATTCCATTGTGTATAAATGGCACAGTTTGTGTATCCACTGGTCTGTTGGTGGGTATTTTGGTGCCTTCCATATTTTTGCTGTTGTTAGTTGTGCTGCTATGAACATGGGTATACATATATCTCTCTTATATGTTGTTTTGGTCTCTTTTGGATATATTCCCAGGAGGGGTGTTACTGGATCGAAGGGGATATTTATTTCTAGTCTTTTAAGAGATCTCCATACTGCTTTCCAAAGTGGTTGTACGAATTTACATTCTCACCAGCAGTTCAGGAGTGTCCCTTTCTCCCCACAGCCACACCAGCACTGATTATTATTTGACTTGTTGATGTAGGCCATTCTCTCTGGGGTGAGATGGTATCTTAGCATTGTTTTGATTTCTCTTATGGCTAGAGATGTTGAACATCTTTTCATGTATCTGTTGGCCTTTTGCATTTCTTCATGAGTGAACTGTCTCTTCATTTTATTTGCCCACTTTTCAATAGGATCCTTTCTAAATGACATAGGGGTGGGCAAAGACTTTCTTGACAAGTCACCAAGAGCAAAAGAATTTGTCCCCATTATTAACAAATGGGATCTTGTCAAACTGAAAAGTTTCTGCACAACAAAGGAAACTATCACCATTGTAAAAAGAGATCCAACAGACTGGGAAAAAATATTTACCACCAACGTCTCAGATAAGAAGCTTATATCTAGAATATACAGGGAGCTAAAGAAAAGTAAGTCTTCGTAGAGTTGATATTATTATTTACATTTTCTTCTAAAAAAACCATTTGGTTTTGTGAAGTTGTCTAATTCCTTAAAATGAATGAATATGCCGCTGTCAGCTGTCGGTTAGCAGTTGCCCGTAGCATGCTTTCCTCCCCCAGTGCCTGCTACTATGTTTTATGCCTTCTTGAAAACTGTTTTCAGTTTTTAAATGCAGTGCAGTCAAATAAAAGTTGGGAGGGAGGCAAACAGAAGAATTAGTGTTTGAAGACAGGTTCAAAGTTGTGAAAGTGTGAAAGTGTGAAAGTTTCACAAAGTTGTGAAACTATAGTTTCTTCAAAATTTGTTCTAAAAGTAACTTTTAAATTATCCAATGCCTACATTAATGTATTGAGGAGGTCAAACAAATATATATATATACTCATGTAACACTCCACCCTACTAAAATATAGTATGTTCCCCTACACAAGGCCTTTCCAAGTCATTTTTCACCTACCACAGCCCTGATCACCAGGAAAACACGTTTCCTTTTTTTTTTTCTCCATAAATTTGTTATTTTTCCTCTTCCATACAACTTACGGGATGGATTATGCACGACTTAGTCTTTTATGTCTGTGTTTTTCATCGGAGTAATATTTTGAGATCTAACTCTAACTGGGCGTATAAGTCTTTAATTTCTTTTTATTGCTGAGAATTATAACATTGCATAATTATATTGAAAATTGCATAAGTTTGTTTCTATTTTGGGACTTTTATGAGTTAATTTGTTATGAAAATTTCCAGTACACATAGTTTATGAACTTGTGCTTTCACTTTTTTTTCCAGGGGTAAATACTTAAAAATGAAAATTCTCTGTTAGAAAGGATGCATAATTAACATATAGATCCATAAAAAATTGTTTCAATTCATTCATTAATCCATCTAACCAACTTCATATAAAAGTGCCTATAAGACTTTTTGTGTAGCTGTATACATCACACACATTTATATATAGAAAGATTTTGTCTTTCTGAATTACCTACTCATTTTACGAGTTCTCTTTTCATGAACGAAATATTTCAGCTCAGATTTTAGCTTATTGATTTTCCTGTTACGATTTTTGATTTCTGAGATTTTCATAGAAAATATTTGTGTGCCACCTAGCTAGAATCTGTTTTGATGAATTCTGCATTATCTCAAAAGCAATACCATTTTCCTCTTTTCTTCATAGTTAAAAGCATACTTTTGATGTCTTTTAGTAATTTTCTTGGTAATTTATTATATATACACATATCGATAAATGTGTGTATCCCAGGACTTGACACTTAGGGTCAGGAAGATCCAAAGTTTAAGCTCAGCCCGGGCAACTTGGTGAGTTATCATGTTGAGGCAAAAAGTGAAAAATGGCTCATGCATATATCTTAGTACAAAGAACCTGGTCACATCCCTAGTGCCATACATGTGCACATGTGCATGTGCACGAACACACACACCACACAATCTCTCTCACAAATTGTTGTTGTGCAAATGTCTATCCACTTTAGAAAATCATCTTATTATATTTAACATTTCATATGTTACCTTTTGCTCCTATTTAATAAATGTTTATGAATAAAGAATTAGAGTGCTACTTTTTCTGGGGACTCAGTTCTATGTTTGTAACTGATTTATTTATTAATATTCTGGTCATGGATATTTTTACACTATCTGGAAATCTATTGCTGTCAATAATTTTGTACATATCACCTCAAACAAATGCAATATTTTCTCTAGAGTAGGTAGTTTGGAGTTGAGTTTCTGAGTATATATGCTGTACATATTTTTTAGTTTTAAAGATATATGTTTACCTTAGCAGTTGTATTGAAACATATTTTCTTGAAGAGTTTAAAACAGTTTCATTGACTTAGAAACTCTGTAGTCATTGGTCCTTCCTATGTTCCATCTTTAATTTTTTCAGGTATTATCTTAAACAGCTTACATAGATGAGTTCCTTTTAGTCCCCACAATACCTTCTGAGATGAAATTAAGGTGTCATTAGGGCTGAATTCCTCATACAGACTCTGAGAAAGATTCTATTTTCTTGCTTTTCCAAACTCCAGAGCTAATTGCAGTCTTTGGATCATGGCTCCTTTCTTCTGTCTTCAAAGCCAGCAATGGCAGGTCAAGTTTTCTTCATGCTGCAATCTCTCGATTCTGTCTTGCATTTTCTTCTTTTATTTATGAGTATTTGTGATTGCGCTGAGTCCAACCAACTAGAACAGTACCATCTATCTACCCATCTTGTTTTTGCCTGATTAATAACATTAATTCGACTTGTAGCCTCTTTGCCAAATATCACAGTGCATTCACAGGTTCTGAAGTATCATCTTTGAGGCACTACTGTTTGGCTTATCGCACTGAAGAATGAGAATAGGAACTCATATCTACCTGATCTCTGGTCTCTGGGTGTTTCCTCACCTCTGATCCGCTACTAACAACAGCACCTAGAATGTGTGAATACCAGTGAAGAAACAAGTGACTTACAGTGAGAGGGTTTCCTTATGGCAAATATAAGAAGCACTGGAGAATCATAAGAAAGATATAGATTCTCATACCTGCACAGGTGGAAATAGAAAGAAGTTTTTTTTAGCCATTTACCATGTGAATAATATGCTCATTGTGAAACTTTATTCAAATTAAAAAAAAATTCAAGTAGTAAATAAAATAATAAGATAATATTAAAGTTTGGGTGTATTTCCTTCTAAATTTGTAGAGCTCAACATAAAAGCCAGGGGCTGGAGGAATGGCTCAGCCATTAGAGTGCTTGCCTAGCAAGTGCTAAGCACTAAGTACCCAAGTTCGATTCCCAGGCACCACATAATCCGGAAGTGGTGGTGCATCCCAGCACTCCGGAGACTGATATAGGAGGATTGCTGTGTGTCCAAGACTAGCTGGGCTCCATAGTGAGTTCAGGAATAGCCTGGAATGCAGAGCAAGACCTTGTCTTAAAAAAATAAAAAATAAAATAAAAGCCTAATTGACATTTGTACCTTGTTATTCTTGTATTTAATTCACTTTTGGAAAAGTAACCTTGTCACTAAGCCCCCTTATAAGTATCATTTGAGACTCAGATGCCTGGTATATGGTGTCTTATAAAATCTTATAAAATCCTTTATCTTCATTAAATTAATGTTGTATGAATTAATGGAAATATTGTGCTGTTTCTATTTCTATCCCAATATATGCCTAGAAACTACTAATTGCTAACACAGACACAGAGAGCAACGATTTTTTTTTAAGAACCCAGCAGTTTTCTATCACAGCATGAGAGGGATCCTGTATTTCTGTGTTTGATGTCCGCCTACCCCATCCTGGCTCTCTAGGCAAATGTCAATTAGGGACGGTTGGATTGATAGATGGCTAAACCGACGGCAAAGGGCAGTACCTGAGAATGCTGCAGTTGAAATACAGTCACGGATGTTGGTTTACTTGCTTAATGCTCTGAGCGACTTCGCTCAGGCCTGAGACAGGACAGTCACTCTGGGTCGCTCCTGGTGTAAAACAAAAGGGGCCTGGCGGCAATTACCACTCTTTATTGCTGTGAAATGCTCCAAGCAGTTTTCTCAGACTTTTCACAGCCTCATGACCACCTGAAAACTATCCAGTTAGTTTGTAAATGAAGGAGAGGAAGAATGGCATCTCCATTTCTGGAGTCATCACTCCTGACTTCTTGCAGGACTGTTAAGCAGATACAGTCTCCGTGCTGACCAACACCCAGAGTAACTCATTCTGACCACAGTGATGCAGTTCCTTTCTCTCCTCATGATTACCTTGTACTATGCCCTCTCTACACTACATAAGCACTATCACACAAGATGCAGCTTAAGAGGCCAAGAGAATTCAAAGAAAAACAATTGGTTGTTGTAATTGTTTCTTTTGATGAAAAAAATTTAAAATGTACAATGAAATTCCTTTTAGATTCTTTCTTCCATCGTGATTTTAAAGAAAAATTTACTCTAGATCAGATGACTTGATTAAAATTTAACCGTATTGAATTATATCTCCATTGACTAAGATGATAAAATCATGGCTTACGATCTTTATTGCTTGGGAGAGCAAACATAAAATATTTGCTTTCAGCTGCAATAAAATTCAGATTTGCGAATCCCAGTTTTCACACTGAAGAGCTTTATATCTGTTTATTTGGAAACTACTTACATCAGTTCATTCCACAGTAAGTTGGCTGAATGTAAAAGCAGTTTGTAAGACCTCACTCAAGCGTAAGGTGTTTGATTCTCACTTTTTGTCAGGTTTCTTAATATTATAGCCAGGAAAATTCATCATGACATTGCACCAAGTATTTTCTTTAATATTTCTTACCTTAGCAAGCAGCTAAGTAGTTTTGTGACTCTTTGGGTCATTTTATTGCAGACATTTATAAAATATTACCTTATTTAATCACATTGCAACAATATCAATAATAACAATAAGATTTTATTAACTATGCACATTTTTGTAAAAGTATATTTTTGTTAGAAAATAAAAGCTCATCTTTGAAATTCAGGGTAATCGTTTATCTGTAATATTTATTCTGGAAATTCTGCCTGAAATTTCAAACAGCAAGACAGAAAAGGAAGCTTGTGGGTATACAAATTAACAGTTATAAACTCTGTTAACACCTAAAATTTAGAAAAGATGAAAGGATAAACATAAGCGTCTTACTTTCTATCATTTATCCTGAGCTTTACGTCTGACTCTACACCATCAACTAAATTTTAATCCTCTTAATAAACACAGATGAGTTTCTGGAACTTAGCTAGAACATGGACGAAGTCTTTTCTGCTGCCGGGGAATTATCAAATCTGTGATAAGTTCCAGGTGCAAGTCTGACAACCTGGTGGAAATACAGACTGGGAATAATATGTCATAATAATTATCAGTGGAAATTAATGAAATCCTGAGGTGAGAGTTGATATTCTTGTTTTCCTTTAGTCAGAGATAAAATACCCACTGGGTCAACACAAATTGAGGGTCTACTCCTTGTTTCTTCTGTCCCTGGTGTCATGGGTAGCTCTGCTTTATCGTGTGATCAGAGAAAGGTTAATTCATGAGTCTGTAGGTATTGCTATCTTCTTTGAATCTGACACCTCCCTCCTCACACAGCAGGATAGGTTGGGTACTTGTATTTAGAGCTTCTAACTTTGGAACTCACAGTGATCTCCTAAGATTTTATAAGGATTCCTCATTGCCTGGCATCTGTCAAAAGACTAAGAATTACTTTAGGATATGAACTTTATTTCAGTTATTACAAAATATTTAGCTTGTTCCACATTGTGTAGGACAACCTACTAATCATGCTATAGAATCAGATAAACTAATCAGGGAGTATTACCAGTGAAAAAGGATCTACAGGTATTTCCTGGAGTTTTTGATGTGAAAGAGAAAAAAAATAAGGCCTTGAAATTACAGAAGAGTATTCCGAGTGAATACAATAGTTTATTTTTTAAAAATAAGATTCTCTTATCAAGCTTTCTTTAAGGTACATGAACACTGAAAAATAATGTGACGCCTAAGATTTGTTTAATCATTTAATATAGTCTATTGAGAACAAGAAATATTTGATCTTTCAGTCCAGTGTAGTCTCTAGTGCTGAATTGTCAATATTTTATTTTGGGCCCTTAAATTATTATGCCAAAAAAACCCACTAGCTTTGTAAAATTGATTGTTTATGACATTAAAATTTTCATTAGTGTTTAAAAATGTGGTATTATTCTTCTCAAACATTTTGTTTTGAATTTAGTAACATTTTTGATATGCCTGAGGCATTTCTTCCTCCAGAGATAAAAGTTTCCAACTATAATGAAAGCCAGGAATATGAAAGCAATTTAACAAGGAAGACTATCATATAGAAAATATTTTCAGGCGTGCATAATTAAAATAATGTGAAACATAATTCAGACTCTGCATCAGTCATTTCTTTTAGTTTATATTGAATTTTTAGCTCCTAAACATTGTTCTGTGTGACAGTTGTGTGTATTTTGTCAATCATAGCAATCCTTCTGTAGTGTCACTGTTTCTGCTTCCTGCACAGGGAAACTGTGTTTAAGCAAATTACCACAGGATGTATGGATTCTAAAGATAATTGGTTCTAACTACTCTACCCCTGCTTCATGTAGCTTTCATTCTTACTTTTTAGCCTCTTGAGAGAAAGGAAAAGTCACTAATTACTAAAGATCCTGATACTAGAACTTAAATTTATGGGGAAAGCATGCATTCTAATTTTCTCATTTGCTCCTTGAGATAATTTAGTCATTTAAAATACAGATTAGGTGAATTGATCAAAATGACTTAATAATCTTAGTAACATGATGACAATGCAGAAAGATTTTCTAAGACTAGGCGCTGTTGTCACCTTGGAGATCATAGGAATTTACATGAATAAAAGTGTTTTTAAAATAGAATTTTCACAACATAAATCAATACTACTCACAAAGTATGGAATGTTGGAGACAGAAATAAAAAGCAGTTTAAACCAAAGGACATGGATGAGGGCCTTAAACCATGTGGGTTATTATTGTGTTTTATTTTTATTTATTTATTTTTTTAACAATGACTCAGTACAATCAGTTAGACAACCTGGAAATTAAATGAAAGAAAAATAAGTGATTATTAGCTTAGCACAACAATTTGCTCAAAACAGTGGAATTCGGAGTTGAAACTATTAAAACTAATATTTGAGTGTAATTACAATCTAGGGAGAAAGACATTACATATTTCCTCACAAAGAATATATCAAAGAGCCTATCAAGTGCCAGGTGTGGTGCCAGGCTCTAAATTCATAATAAGGAAGAAGAGGAGAGTGATGTATGTGGTCTTGTGGTATGAGATCTCTAAATTGTTAAGATCAACAGCTGGACAATCAGAAAAAAAAAATGTTTAGTAAATGTTAATTAGGGTGCATTGGTGCTAAGATGGGGGGACATCCTAGGGGAAGAATTGTGTAAATTGAAGAAAGAAGGGTCCATAGTAGAAAGCAAAATGAGAAAGTTGGGGGTGGTTTACTGTGTGTGAAGAAAATATGTCCATGAGAAAGGAACCTCCAGGTAAAGGAATATTTGCTGATAAGGCCACCAGCCAAGTCAGACAAGTTTCAGGCCTAGTTGGATTTCAGAGTCTCCATCTTGTGCTTGTTCCTCAAACAAAACAGGCAACCATACTTGTCATTGTGAAGACTCTAATGGAGCGTGTCTTTTGAGTTATCACAAGACACCTGTCGGTCTTGAGTGTCCTTCCTTTCTCCTCGCCTTGGAATCCACACTGTGTGCACAAAGATATAGTCAGAGTTGTCATTCCATGAAGAATGTACGTGAGGATGTCTCCTTTTAAAATTTTTTCTGTCTTTATATTTAAGTGTGATGAGTATTGTAAGACCAAATATAACATCTGCCCTGCTTTTGTTGATGCGATGCATCACCCATTGAGAAAAATTTCAGGGAGCAGGATTGCAATATGAAAAGTTCTTTCACCCATGCAAGTTGTCGTTCTTATTTAAGTGACCAACAAAATGTTTCCCCGTTTTGGTGGCAGTTACAAAAACAAAAACAAAAAACAGTGATTTAATTTTTTTCTTCAGATCTATCTGGAATGTAAGTTTCAAGTGATTGGTTTCTTGCCTCTGGTCTTTTTACAGTTTATAAGATTAGCAGAAGAGCAAGCGGCATCATCTTTGTGACTACAGTTTTTAGAAATCGATATAAGCTAGAATTATATCCATGAGGACACACCGACTTTTTAGCAAAATCCCCATGACAATGTTCCTGTATTGAGTACTTGTTTTTATTCATATCAAACCATTCCATTAGGCCTTTCTTTTCACTTTATAGTTGCACCTGAACATTTGAGTTATTGGGACAGGAACTCACTATACATTAAAAAATTAGCTTATTCCTTTTTATATTTTTTGTCATAGAACTTTTTACTTTTTTGCCATATGGCTTTTTCTGCTATTATCACATACTTTCCACAATCTTGAATAAATATCTTTCTCTGAAACAAAAATCCACTCTGTCTAATTGAAGAGTGCAGGTTCATACTGATTATAAGAATACTAAGTGCTCATGCAATTGCTTGGTAATTTTGGACTTCTCTGTGAAAGAGAAGTTGTGGGAACTGGCCAAAATCTTTGCTTCTCTTTGTTTAATGCTAGGGTTGTTGATCCCTAGTAAGGACGAGCCCCTGAGTTGTAGACTTTGCTGGACTGCAGAGTCTCCATCCTGAGCCTGTTCCTCTAAACTCCATTGCATTGTCTTTCTGCTGTAGCATAAAATTTATATGTGCTCAATTTTTTTGTACTTTATCTACCCAATGAAAATGTCCATTCCCTGTTGGCAAAGATAGCATCTTCTTCACTATTCCAGCTCCAAATCGGACCAAGACGTGGACTTACGATGAATGCTTTTATAATGAATGTCATCGTATTGTTGAATTCCTAGGCTAGAGAGAGGTCTGAGTTTAGGGAGTCCCAACAGACAAGACCTAGCCACTCACTTCAAAATCGATTGGAAAAACTAATGTGATGTGTCAGAGAAATGTACTCAGTATAGACACACTGAGAAGCTTGGAGACTGGCAGCACCCTCAGTGGTGTCGTCTTGTCTTCTGGGGAGCTAACAAAAGCATCTATCACAAACGAGAACTGTGCCGTCTTGGTCAAACCTTGATGGGATGCTCACTGCCTCAGAGCCGCCCTGGGGAGCTTTGTCAGCAGCAATAAAAGCAGTACTGCTGCTTGGAGGTTAGTTTCAGCTCATCTTGGATATGTTCATTGATCAGACCTGTCATTCCCTTAGTCCAAGGTGACTGGATTAGAAAATGTTCTCCTGAGAAAGAAAGGCACATCTGAAAGGCAAGATGGAGTTAGTCCCTTCAAGTGTGGGCACAGGCTGTGGGTTTCTGGGCACTGTTGTGGTGGTCTGGAACAGAATGTTCTAAAATCTGGTGGCTGCCATGTTCATAGCAGCACAATTAACAATAGCTAAAATGTGGAAGTCAGCAAAATACCCATCAACAGACCAGTGGCTATACAAACGGTGATATTGGTGATATTTGTATACAATGGAATACTATGCATCAATAAAGTCCCAACAGTGTGGAGGCCTTTGCGGGCAAATGGAATAAGCTTGAGAACATCATGCTTAGTGAAGTAAGTCAGAAGCAGAAGGTGAAACATTGAATGGTCTCTCTGATAGGAGAGTCCCAGATCACAACCATTATGGATCATAAAGCAAAGACAAAGTGAAATAGGGGGTAGGGTGGGGGAGAAGGGAGGGAGGGGAATGTTGGGGGAGGGACAGAAAGAGAGTGGGAAAGCCCTTTGTCCTTGGCAGGATGCATATGTGCACAAAATGCTCAACTCCATTGTAAACCCTAAATTTTGCACGTACATATATCAATAAAATTCAAAAAAAAATCTGATGGCTGACAATCTGTTGATCATAGTGCCCTAAAATTCTTGCAGATGTGGAGCCAATGAGTAGATTAGAGAACGTATAAGAGAAAAATAGGATGCACGTGAAGGAGATTCCAAAAAATGTAGTATTTCTTTAAATTTAAACCATTTGCTCAAAAAATTAAAAATGTGTAGGCTTTAGTTCTCGACGATGTTTCCTCCCTTCCCTCCATCGATTTGGCTATGGTTGGTGTTGCCATATCTCAGTGTGAAGGCTGATCACCTTCCTCAGACACTATGTTTCAATGTTTCCAACAAACTTTTCAATCAAAGAGTGAGTTTTTGAGGCAAGTAAGTTGTTTTCCCCTTTGTGTAAGTGATGAGCCTTTGCTTATGTGATGCCAGTGATGAGTGCCTGAGTACAAGTGTTCTCCTAAAGATCCCAGGATCTTTTTTTTTTCATATCATTTTGTAATAGTCAATGATTTAATGATTTATACTAAAGTATTATGCAACCCCCCTCTCTCTCTCATGTGTGTGTGTGTTTAGCTACTCAAACCAAAATCAATATGCCAACCATGCGTGATTCTGATGTGCACTCTAGGTCAAGTTAGAATCAGATGATTCAATAAGCTATTGTATGTGCAGATTTAATCCTCTCACAATCTCAGAAGGGCTTTTTGTAAATACAGGCTGACTTATTCTAAAATGAATATAAAAAGACAGATGAGAACAGATAGATAATGTTGAAAAAAAAAAAACAGAGAAAGAAGGAACCAGCATGCCAGATATCAGGATTTATTTTTAACCCAAGTAATCAAAGCTTTGCATTACTGATAGAAGAATAAATACATAGATCTATACAGCTATATATTGAAGCACAAAATAAGCCCACATACATATGCCTCACTCTATTGAATGTGAAAACCTACTCAAGGAAGCAATTATAATATTAATAAAATAGTTGAATATTTTGAATATTGTCCATAGGCAAAATGAACAAATGAATACATAAGCTTCAACTTAAGTTTCATGTCTAATGCAAAAATGAATTTAAAGTTGGAACATTTACTTAAAACTAGACATGAAAATATAAGACTGCAATAAGTAAAATAAAATGTTGTGAACAGTATGCAGATTACTTAGCCAAAAATCTGACTCACCAAAGAAACATCGATCATTTGGCTACATGGATGAATTCTTAGAAAGTTTTGGTGAGATAGGCAAATTACAAAAGGTTATAGATTATTTGATTCTCTGTACATAAATACCTAAAATGGTAAAATTATGCAAAACAAATTATTGGTTGCCAGTAATAAATAGGGTATGGTACTTGGAAGAAGCATGTCTGGCTTTGAAAGGTTAACATGAAGGATCCTTGTATGATGATGATGTTCAGCATTTCATCTTCACCATGTCAGCCTCCTATGAAATGGTAGGGAGCACAGGGCACGTGGAATCTCGCAGAACTATTTCTCATGGTATTGTGAAAACACACAATTGTTTTATAATAAATATGTAAGTTAATAAATGAAATATTGTAGAGGCAAATTTGTCTCATTTTTTAATTGCCATAAATTCTCACTCTGTGGTCCAGTTGAACCTGAATTCATTGTATAGCCTAGGCTGGCCTCAAACTCATGACAGTCTTGCCTCGGCCTCCCAAGTGCAGAGATACAGATGGATGCCACCATGCCCAGCCTATTCTGTTTTTAACGCATGTTTCTTCATGTAAGAAATCAATGTCAGCCTAATGTATAATGAGGATATTTTATTGGATCTTTGAGTGATGAAACCTTATTCTGTCTCTGAATGGTACAATAAAAGGCAGGCACACATGGGACGGAGTGTTGTGCAGGGGAAATCTTTTCTCTCACAGTGACTTTGTGGGCTCCTCGGTTGACCAATGTGAGCAATGAAGTGGTTGAAAAGATTAGATTATGCAAATGCCATAATATAGATGTGTTGAAGAAGGATACCAAGAAATGTAAGAAATTTCCTTTCCTCCAATAGAGTAACAAACAGTTCATTTGGCTTTGAGAAAGGGCTCTCTTTCCCTTTTCATTTTCAGCTTAATGAATGTTCACTGTAATTTAAGGGACACTGTTCTGGATACCAATCTTCTTGCATATTTACTGCCTTGCTTAATGCTAAAATCTTATGTAAAATTCTGCTTCTACCTGTGTATGTATATGTTTTGTAAATGTTCAACCTACAAATTAATTTGTATGTTTATGATCTCTGGTTTGGGAAATTAGTGCATGGACATTTCACTTTTTATTTCTTTTTTTAGCTCTTTTCCTTCTGCCCTTTGTCTCCCCTTTCCCAATCTTCAAGTCCCCTCCCATATCTGAGAAATCTCGCTTCTTTTTCATGTTGAGACAGGATCTTATCCTGTAGTCCAGGCTGATCCTGAACTCACTATGTAGCCAAGGCTAGCCTTGAACTCACAGCAATCCTCTTGCTTCAGCCTCCCAGTGCTGAGATTACAGGCACGTGCCAGTACACTCAGTGCTGGGAAACTGAACTCAGGCCCTGGTTGTGCTATTCCTCCAGCCCCTAAAAATCTCCTTAATATACCGCCTTGCATCTTGTTGATCTAGTTATGTCTATTCTGGATTTCTCATGTAAATGACATCATGAAAGTCTACTTCTTACATCATATGAATCACTTCACAGTTTGATTTCCCACAGCCATTTGAAAGTCAAATCAAATCTAAAATAAACCAAATACTATAGTATTTTACAGTTCAAATTACTCAAATTCTATGAGTGCATCCAAAACCCATTAAGTTTTCAGAAAGAGTGAGATGAGAAGAGATACAAGCACAAATCAAATCTGTATTGCATGTGTCTTTATAAATTGAGCATTGGGACAACAAGGTCTATATTATAATTTTTGTCACCTGGAAATGCACAAGGGGAGGTTATTAACAGGACAGCATTTTAAACTTAATAGTCATGAAATGCTTCACTCCCTTTCCAGATAAAAACTCTGGTCAGTCTGACAACTAGAACACAAAGGAATCCCAGTGTTCATCCTAAGCAGGGAGAAACTGTCCTGGCCCTTCCTTTTCCTTTCTCCCCAAAACAAGATACGGCCATCAAGGTAGAGAAGAGAGAAGCTAGCAAAAAATATACTCAGGCACAGGTTTATGCAACCACTGGTGATCAACAAAACTCACTGGCTAAAACCAGTCTGTAAACTTTCCCTTCATCCTGTGAACTTGGAACCGTAATTCTCCCTCCCCTATGGCTATGCTTCTATAAAAGTTTCTGGTGCGCTGAGGGGACTCAGAGAGATCTGAAAATTTTGGAGAATTATTTTCACCATCTCCCTCAAAGCTGGTGTTGAATAAATCCGTTTTTTACTTTTTTGTGGCCTCCTTGCTTTGGGAAAACGACCCTAAAAATTGACCTTCAATCTGCAAATAACAGGGTTACTATGATAGAGACGTTCCCTAAGATTCATGGAACTCAGCAGGAAAAAAAGGAAAAGTTTGAAGGATATTTTAGTGAAAGTCAATCCAAGAGCAGGAAAGTAGAAACGTTAAAAGGAATTAAACTATGGTGAGAAAACTGCCACATTTTCTTGATCTAAGTAATGATAAAATTTAGGAATGAAATAGTCCCTTTTCTTGCCCTTCACATCACATTAATATAATTTCTGCACATAACTTATTAGTTTATGAGGGTTACATATATGTTTGTGATGTGTGTGTGTGTGTGCATGTGTGTGTTTCTTTATAGGATACCTTGAAGATATGATCTTTGGAATCAAACTCTTGTACCTCTTTTTCAAAATTTAATCTATACCTTCTAGGACAGTTAATTGCAAAAGATAATCAAAAATACAATGAGAGATTAATTTTAAAATTGTATGACAGGAAGTGTCACATGTCCCTTAATCCTCTTCAACCCCCCTTACTTTGAACTCACATAGGTCATCATTTTTGTTAGTCTGAAAGGAGAACTTGAAGTACTCTTTTTCGAGAGTAGTTCTAAAACCCTGAGCTTGATTCCCAGTATGAAAATGAAAGAAAGAAGCAAACATCTTATACAGAGAACTTCTAGAACTTCCTCAGAAAGTAACAAGAATGATGGAACAAGAGTGCTGGAAGGGTAGGGGAGTATTTTGAGGGAAATTAATGGGAATGTGTCCTTTAATACATTCTATTTAAACATACACCTTACTTTTCAATCACGGCTTGGACCTAGTAAATGTAAATACTGAAAGAATGAATGAATGAAAAAGCATGGGTATTAATGCTCGCATCCCAGCTGTTAAAGTTAAATCTCCAGCCTTCCATTTACTACCGATGTGACATTAGATTAGTTTTGTCACGAGAAAAGCAAAGAAAATAAAAATTGTATGTTATTCCATTCCTATTATTGTAGCAAAAGACATCAGATAGCCAGCTTATCAAGATAAAAGTTATATTTGGTGCATAATTTTAGAGATTTCAGTCCAAGGCCACTTGGTCCTATTGTTTTGGGCCTATATTAGTGATACCAGATACCGGGCAAGTGGCTCACCAAGTTAATGAAGTTGTGGATATGGAAGGCGAGTGAGAGATAGAGTTTTATTGTGAAAGAGACAGGTAGTGAGTCCTAGAGAGCTCACCTTGGCTGTGAGGGGACCTGAATGGTTGCTGCTGTGGGCTGTCTGTCTGGGGGTTTTGTAAATGAAGTGAAGTCACTACCTTAACAATCCCGAGGACTTAGGACATGCATTGATCACATTAGGGGCAGCCTGTGGGGTCTCTGATTACACGTCAATCACATGGCTTTTAACTACTCACCAGTGAGCCCAGTCAGGGACAACAAAAATTCAAGGAGAGAGGCTGCCATTTTTTTAGTACTTGCTTTCTTATTGATTCAGCTCCTTGATGGAACTCTTGTTGTCCAGTTAATTAAAAAAAAAAAAATTCTTCCCTGAATCCAACCAATCCCTTTATTGGGATATTTACCAAAAGTTTCTTTTTTCTATATTTTGCTATATCTTTGATGCTATTCCTAAACCTGGCCTTACCCACCAGTTCACATTAGAAAATAACTACAAGCTTGTAGTTCAAAAGACTAGTAAATTTGGGAAAGGATAAAACAGATTTCAAATGCCTTAGCTGAATACTCGAAGGTACATATTTGTTCATTCTTAGGGGTATCTTTATATCAGTCAGTTTTCAAGATTTAACAACTGCAACCCATTTGAGGAATAGGAAGCTGAGTAACAGTGGTGACTTAAGTGAAACGATTTAGGTATGGAAGATTAATATAAGATTAATATGTTAAGTACTTGGAAAACCCAGAACACAGACATTCTATAGAACCACATGAAGTGATAGCCACAGTTGAGGGAAGGGATGGGGAGGGGGGGTGGGAGGGTCAAAAATGGGAAGGGATTGTAAAGTTGATATGATACATATGTGCACGAAATACCCAAATTCATCATAAACACTATGTATTACATACATATATACATATATATATATATATATGAACTTAACCATCTCAACTCTATTTTTGGCTATAATGACCTAATAAAGTTTTCTTCATACATTGTGGCTCTCATACACAGCAAAGCCACCTTATTCATAGCTGTAATGGACAGAACTAAGGAGAAAGACGAGAGTTTCATGATTATCTTTGAGGCCATGGCCCCAGTGATCCAGAATATGCCACCAGGACCCATCTTTTAAGGTTCTACTACCTTATAATAATGCCAAACGGAGGACTAATCTTTTATGAGTGGACATTTTGGAGAATATATAAGTTGGAAACTACAATAAACTAGCCTTCAGGAGAATATTCAGGAAAAAAAAAAACAGTGAGCGCAAACTGCTGAACTCTCTATCTCAGGAAAGAACACTTCTCAACCAGCAGCCTTCTTTGACTACTAGCAACCCTGCCCTAGAAAGCTCCTATTAATAGGTAAGACCCTGAGCACTTTGGAGACAACATGAAATATAAAAGGGAAAATTGGCCCCAATATTTCTTTGGAATTACATTATAAAGTGATGTCACCCGTAATGAAGTATTTAGGTAGCATTCTCAAATTTGATAAAAGAGAATTGTGGCAAAGTTAGAATAGTAAAGTATTTTCCTCAGTCTTACTGAACTCTGTTTCCATAATTATGATAAGGCAAATAATTGATAACGCAGGGAAAAAGATCTTTGGTTCATAAACTGTTCAGAGACCTTGCATTACCCTGAGAGATCACCATCAAAGATTCACTTTTTTCACCAAAGCACTTGCTGTGTAAGTGACGGTGCTTAAAATTATCACTGGGATTACTTGAGATCTGAGAGTCTGTCAGGACAATCTAAAGCAATTTGCTGGGACAATGATAAGAACAAAAGTTAAAATTCAAATGCTGAATTATTTATTCACAGCTATTCATTTTTAGCTTGAAAGAAGAGGGCCACAAGAAGATTCAGAATTTTCTGAGACATTAGACCTCCCTCTAATTCATCTGATGGATTATTTTGTGCTTGGGAATATTATTCTGTAGCATCTATTATTAAAATTATTGTTATGTAAAAAGGTGATTATGTGCTGGAAGGAAAAATGTCTGTAAAATTAGAGAGTTGCTGTTAAATAATAAAAGGAAAACTTCTACAGGCAGGAGCATTTTTTAAGAAATAAATTTGGAAAAAGTGTTACTGGCTACATCTCAAACATGCTGTGGGGAAATGAAATGAACAAACAAAAATCTCAGTTCTTAATGTCACTAAGAAAATAGTAAATTAATTCAGCCATGAAGTCCAACATTTTCAGCTATGAGTCCTTGCATTCCCAGTTGTAATTATGCTGATTTAAAATTCTTGTCCTCTTTTTAAAACTTAACAGATCCAAACTGATGCATGAAAGTAGGAAAATATCAGAAGAAAAAAAGTAGAGAGAAAGAATAGTATATTTTGATGAAAGTAATTACTGTAGACAAAACAGAATAGCCTTCATCCTTATCAAAGAAAGTAATCCTTTTGTCTGAAACAAATTGGGCAAATTTGGAAGACATTACTTAAATGCAATTTGCCCGTTAGAGAAGAACAAAGAATGTACGATTCCATTTGTAGTATATGAGGAATCAATATTACTAGTAAGAGAAAAGGAGGGAATAAGGAAGGTATCAGGGCCGAGGACAGAGGAAAGTGGTGTTTCCTAAAGGACGTGAGGTTTCATTGTAAATGAGGAGCACATGCTAGAGCTCTCTCTCATTACGTGTGCCTCTAGCTAACAAGACTATGTTACGTTTTCAAACTTTATAAAAAGGAAACCTCATAATATGATTTCTTATCACAGCAAAATAAAACGCTTGGAAAAAAACAAAACTTAGGAAGACCCTGTCTAGAAATTAAAACTAAAAATAAATGGCCAGAGATATAGATTAGAACAAAGGTCCTGTATAGTGGTCTCAGTAACACAAAATAAAATAATAATAAATGTAATAGATTTTAATTTAAAATCAAACTGCCAAATACATGTATATTTACATTAGTTTTATATTGTCCCAAATGGGAATTTTCTTCTAATACTAATGAGGGCCTGTATAAAACTTACATTTTGCTTTCAGAGCATTTTTCTTGAGATTACATTGAGTATATCTTTATATACTAGGAATAGAAAATGTGATTTTTTATAGTTTATGTATATTGATTTAAGGTTCTAAGGTTACGGTAAGTATATCAAATATTAAATATTCTAGTGGCATGTAAATTTTACAGATACAGGTTCTAGGATGTCTTCCACATTAGTTTCATTTTGTAAGTTTTATATCATCACTATATGTACATTACCATATATAAATATTCACATAAATTTACTTGATGATTTTTAATAAAATTATCTTAGAAATTTATTTTCATATTTCAAGGGATAGGAAATAAGCAATTGTGTTTTTTAAAAAATCTGGAATGTAAGTATGTTTATCTTTTTAAAAATATTTAGTAAAATGTAACAGTTGGTGACACAAACATTCCAGAGTTTGGGAGGAGAAAGATGCCCATAATATGTGGGGTCATTCATTTTTAATAGTATTAATTAAAAAATATCTTTTTTCAGTTTAGAGATTGAAAAAAAAGCGATGATTGCTTAACATATTTTCTCTATCTTTACACACCAAAATTTAGACAAATGATGAAATGTCCTTGTCACTGTTTGGATCTAGAGTGTCCCCCGGAAGCCTCATTGTCCCTATGGATGTGTGTACTGTGGGTAGGTGGAGTCGCGCTGGAAGGGGTAGATGTCTGGGGCTTGACCTGGAGGAGTGTGTGCTGGTTTCACCCTTCTTCCCAGTCTTGTCTCAGTTCTGCCATGCTGTTGTGAGGATCTGTTTTACCTGGAGCACCAGCTCAATTCTGGCTCTACCTGTGGCCCTCACCATGTGATTCCACCACGTTCCAGCCACCCATCTGTGAGTGGCTGTGCCTTGCCCAAACTGTAAGCTAAAATACATCTTTGCTCTCTAACGTTTGGATATCAGGTGTTGAGACACAGTGACGGAAAAGTAACTAAGACAGTCACATCCACCTTTAAGAGGCTTCGGAAAGCACTTTCCAAGACACGCTCTTTCTGATATGATGTACCCAAAGAGTTAAAGGTTGTGTATTTCAGTTTCATGCGGAATATTAATTTCACATAAAAGGACATATTAAATTATTCCCAACGTGGTTTTTTTTCCCCACAACTACTTTTTTAGCTTATTTGCTGGGCCAGGGCTCCTTCACACATACCTAAAAACTAGACTTTCTTGGATTTTCTAATCTCTGTCACTTGACACAATCTCTCCAATGATCACACTACCACTGTGTTCAATCATAGTTGAAAGTTCAGAGTGGAAGGAAGAGTAAATTTAGATGGGTAACTATCACTGACAGGGAAAACACATAGGTTTCCAACTAAATAGATTCAAAAGGTACTTTAATTTTATCATTGTCACATATGGATCAAGTTACTTTTATGTATAATTTCATTGTTAAACATAATTATAGGATGCTTATATA
The DNA here is from genome assembly GCA_004027205.1 of Ctenodactylus gundi. Lineage (NCBI taxonomy): Eukaryota > Metazoa > Chordata > Mammalia > Rodentia > Ctenodactylidae > Ctenodactylus > Ctenodactylus gundi. The sequence goes on along the minus strand of PVKB01000470.1, from coordinate 390,185 downwards.
ATCATTAATTGGTTTTGAGTGTCAGTAGTAAAATAGAAATCTTAATATGAACAGATTTTTCTCAACATTATTTCATAGAGTATAAAAACTAGTCATGCACATTTATATTGTATGAATCACTATAATCTGGAGATAATTCAAATTATAAAGGAAGATGTGTAAACATTTTATCAAATATTACTCTACTTTGTATAAGGGAACTTGACATCCTTGGGTCTTGGTATCCTAAAGAGGCAGTTCAACCTGGAACCCATGCTAGTACATGCTAAGAGATGAATCCATAGGCATGCACTCACACACACACCCTAAATTTTGACAGTGATTAATTTTGATATTGAATTTTTGGATGATATTTAGTTTGCATATCCACAGCTTCTAAATTGTTTATCATAAACATAAATTTTATGTCATAATTAAGAGAATATATGTACAGATGAAAAAATAGGATATAGAAGGATTCTGTAACTACCCCAAGATAAATTTAAATGCACTTAATTTTAGCTACCATTTTGTATAAACAGGTAAATTATTTGGTCAAGAGTACCCAGACATATGTGTGATGTTTAAAAATTTGCAACAGTGTAAACAAATCAAATAGTAATTGTGATTTATGGATGTGTCTCATTGAAATAAGACGTGCTATTATTAAAACAAATGCATGTCATAAAAGCCCCCCACAGTCCTGTTTCAAAGCCCATATGTGTTTTTTCTTTTTACCATTAAAATAGTTTTCTCTTCCCTGTGGATACATCCAGAGATATTGTTCATGCGTTCTTTGTTTCTTATGTATTTCCTAGAATGTCCATCCATATGTCAAGCACTCAAGTAATCCCTAAGTGAGAGCACAGCCAGCAAGTTTGTTCATCACACTTTCACATATTCAGTTGAGTGAGAAACAATGAACTCAGGTGGACTTAGAGAACTTACTACTCACCAGCAAAGTCAGCATTGTGAACTTTGCCCCAGACTCCCAGGGAGGCCATAGGGAGGCAATCCCAAATGAACCTTGAGTATACAGTAGATCTATATTGCAGACAAGAAGTGCAAAGCTTGGAGAATTCCTGGTCGTATAATGGACTGTTGGCAGAGTTTCCAAATTTGTGTCCCTGAAGAAAGAGATATTTTTATTATTAGGGTTAGTCAGTAATTCTGCTTTCTGACCTAAATGATACATTGCTGCTTTGTTCTGAGACTATTTGCTGCAAACACATCCTCCAAAAGACAGCACAGGATAGGCAGAGTAGCTGCATTCATGTCTCAGCATCACAGAGGCTGCTGTAGGTACAGCCACAGTTCACCTTCAGATAGGGCTGATGACTGTGGAAATCTGAGCTTTCTGTGTTCATTAAACAAACATTTCTGCTGTAGCTTAGAAGACAAAATGCTTTGGCTCTTCTTTTTGCGTGTAAACTTCATTCAACAACATTAAAATCCTGGAACGCACTCAACAAGATTGAAATCCCAGTCTGTACGAAGTATTGTGCCGGGAAAGAACATTGCGTGAGAAGCAAAGTGGCTTCTCCTTCCAGGTCTTAGAATCAGTGTCTTGTAGGCAATATATACTGGAGTCTTGTTATTTTCATTTACTCAGCCAGTCTATGTTGCTCAGCTGGGGAATCTGATCCATTGACATGAAAGTTTATCAATGATAGGTCAGAACTACCATGTTGTTATATGACTGCTGGTTTTTTCAGTATATCCTGATACTTTTTACCTTGTGATTTGGTGGTGACATGGGATAGAAAAATTCAATTTATTTATATATAGGCTATTTTGAACTAATGACTTCAGTTTCAAATAAATACTACCTCCCCCCCTACCCCCCAAAAAAGATAAAGTCACTCTCCTGTCTAGGATTGCTTGAAGCCTTTGACTTTCAGAAGCTGGATAGTGGCACCCCTGAATCAACACTGTGCAAATACAGCTGATGTAATGAGAGTGTGAGTGATACTGAAATTGTGTCATATTTCATTTATATACTTTAGATGAATGTCAATATTATGAAGAGGAGATAACTGAAATTTGATTTTTATCTTGGTTGGTTAAATAGAACAAAAGAAATCATGGCAATATTATGGCAACAATGTAATCATCATCAAGGGACTTGGAGAGGTTGGACAGGCAGAAACTTAGCTTAGGCTTCTACAAATCTCTGAGGAAAGTGATTGTCTATTTGTATTATGAGCATTCAGCATAACATCAGCAGGAGGAGGTAGCAGGTCATCATGCTTTTTTTCTTTTTGCTTCCTAAATAAAAATTAAAAATGTCATCACAACACTTAAAGAATACAGATTTAATACTGCATTACAGCGCTCAGATATAATTTAGATCCTTCTTTGTGTCTCAAATGCTTTTGCTACAATGGTGAAATATTACTTTGGTCTTTCCTTCCACTGAAGTATATATTTTTAACACTCGTCCATCTACCATTTGATGAAAATGTGCTTTTCATTCATCTTAGAATATGCACCTTGCTGTAGGATATTAGGAGTTTACACAAAAGCTTAACTAAAATTTTAGCTAACAGTCTTTCTTTGATTTCAAAACTGAGTCTTCAGAACACCCTCCCCCCCCGCCCCATTCTGTTTTTATTCTTTCACTTTTTATTTGGACTATACTTCTGGCTGGCGTTTATAAGAAGTACCTGAGGGTGAAATTAAGTTTTTTTTTTCCAATGAACTAAATTCATAACTTTTTGTTTGTTGTTTGGAATTTTTTAAGTTGTCCAGGCTGAACTCTGGGGTTTAGATCCTCCTGCTTCTGCTTCCTCACAGTGCTGTGATTATACATTTGCACCCTGATGTTTGGAGCACTGGCCTTGCAGGAAAACTGTTTTCATAGCCCTTGCTCAGATATTTCAATTCTTTGTCATATGAAGAAAGTGTTCCGTGTAAAATCCTTCAAAAATCTGTGCATTAGTTTGAATTTAATTTATAATCTCAGGTAATGCCCACTATTTGGAATATCTGGTGGAATTTCAGCAGTAGGATTGGAAGAGGGATAGAAATGAGGTTGGAAAAATAAGCTCTGATGCCCACTTATGAACCAAATGCATGTGTTTCTTTCAATTTAAGTATCCTTTTCAATAATTCTGCCAGTTTGAGAAATAAGCAAACTAATCAATTATAATTAGTACACTCAAATAATAACATATTCAATAATATTTTTGCATGGGCAAACACCTGCTTTTATAAGAGAGTATGATATTAACTCGTTGGGACAAATTTTTCTCCCCATCAAGTTTTCTGTCTTTGCCACCATTATGTCCTCATAGGTTATATTTAATTACCCATGGCACAGAAGAAGAATCCTAAAGGAGGTAGCTAAGATTCTAATATAATTTTGTTATATAATTTTATATGGCACAATTGCTTTTGCATACTATTTCTTTGTATTATAGCCTTCTTTTGTCAGAACAGAGAGGGAAGGTGGTGATTAACAGCATGCTCAACTTTTTTACCTGTATCATACAGTTAAACACTAACAGAGTAGTTGATGAGTCTCAACAGTGAATTGGAAGATGAGGAAAAAAAAGAAAGTCAGTCATGTCAAGGATTTTTTTAATGCTTAATTGTTTGAGCTGTACGCAGTGGTATACACTTGTAATCTCACTATTGAGAGAGGCAGAAGTATCAGAAGCTTGGGTCCCACCCAGGCACCTTAAGAAACCACTATATATTAGTCACTCTTCCGTGGCCGAGATAAAATTCCTGGAACCTATAACTTATGCGAGATATTTTTGGCTCCAGGTTCAGAGGATTCAGTCCATGGTTAATTGGCTCCGAGACAGAGAGGGAATAAAGAAAGGCAAGGTGGAAGGAAGCTATTCACTCCATGGGAAACAGATGACCGAGAGAGTGGAATTGGGGGCAAGAAGACACCCTTTCTGGCCAGTAACCCACCTCCCAGTGGTGCTTTTAGCTACTAAACTCGTCAATGAACTCATGAGTGCAGTGTACCCATGATACAGTCTCCCTTAAAATCTAAACAACAGTGCTCTCTTAAAAATAAAAGACTTGGAGTCCAACTGAATGATAGAGCAGCATGGTTTCAATCCACAATATCAAGTAGGCAGGTAAGTAGTATATAAAGAAATGAAGTGTCTCAATTTAAGTTTCTTAAGAGAAAGTTAGAATGAGATTTTCTGTTCAGAACTGGGATTAATTTTTTGCCTTGCACATAACCTAACAAAGAAAACTTCACACTTGGTCAGTTCCAGATTAATCAAATGTAAAACAAAGATGATGGCTAATGCAGATAAAGTGAGAGCAGATGGAAAGGAATGAATATGAAAGGCAAGGTACGGAAATGCCAGGCAGTCACGAAGAATAATTCTACGGACATACACTAAATTTGGATTTTAAGTGTTGATTGTGCTACAAGACAGCAAACTAGAAATACCAAATGTTATAATGTAAGCCAGTATTTCTAGCAAATAGTCCACTACATGGATTTGATAATTTATTAAGACACAACTAACACTGGAGAAAACTCAATGGGTAGAAATAATTTTAGCACCCTTGTTAATGTTAGTTCAGTGGTCAAATTTTGTGTGAGCTTCTGGATTTAAGAGTTTATTTTTCCTGTTTTTTTTTTAAATCAATATTCAGGGTATCCTACTGACCAAGCAAGGACCTTGAGCCACATTGAGGTGCCAAATGTCTGTTCATGAGCTATGCAATTACAATTTTTTGGTGGTATTTCATGTGGGGAAAGCTTCTCCAAACAATATTGGCTTGAAATAATAAGCAGTTTATTATTTTTATGGTTTAGGGTGTTGATTAGCACTAAGGTGGATAGTTATTTCTCTGATTATGTTTTGGATGCTTCATAGACGTGTACGATTTCTCCCAAATACACCACTTCATCAGGTTTAATCTTCCAATTCCTTAATTCTCTGCAGCGTTGCTATATCAGTGGGGTGCACACATGAATTTTTCTACTCAGGCAGGCCTCTAACATTTTTTCCAAGTTCTAAATGTGCCAGTTGATTATGAAGTGCTTGGATCTTCAGTTGTTAAAATTCTCTCCTGAAGCTATATAGATAGAAAAAGAAAGCAAGAAGCGTGCGACAATTTTTTTGTTTTTCAAGTCCATTTTTCTCTTTTAGTCTGGTGAAATTAATCTGACTCGCTGAAACAGAAAATGCTTCTCCCCTATACGTCAGGCTGGCATTACTTTCACTGAAACAAGTGAATGTTTTCTCTTCATTGTCCATTCCCTCGCTTTGTTTCCTCTTCAATGAATTCTTGATCATGTAAAAGACTTAAAAATCTTTCTGCTAAGGTGGTAGTGAGGTGTTAATTTGGAAGTTCAATTTTTGCTTACAACTTAAGCAGAATTTATTATAATGTGTCAGGCAGTACAGAGAAAGTGAGATTAAGCACACAGTAATAGCAGATAGTACAAGAAAACACGTATTATAGACTAGACAACATAACTTCCTGCAATTAAAAACTAGAAATTATGTAGAATACTTAGTCCTTATCAATTCCTTTCCAATAAACATCTGATTTGTGTATAAATCTTTATTTCCATCCTTTATGAGAAGCTTTTGCTAATATGCAATATTAAGCAACTTTTTATTTAGATAAGTATAACTAGATTAAATAGCTCTAGCTACATTTTTGTGCACTGTAGTTATGGTCTTTTAAATATAGCAAGAAATTCTATTTTTTAGTAATAAACCAATAACTCTTATTTGTTGTATGTTTACTAGGAGTTGACTATTATAATGGCTGCTTTATAGTTAATGCATAAAATCAACAAAGCGGTTTATACATCATATCTATTTTATATATCATGAAGGATGCTTGGAAAAACAAAGTAACTGGCCTCAAGTTGTAAAATATTTAATCGATTCATAAAGAACTTAAACTTAGGTCTTTGATGACACCAAGCACATTCTTTTACTACCCCATGTGGACTAATTAATTTTAAAAGGAAGTTACAGATTTGACTTGGTAGATCATAAACACATTTAACTGCAAAATTTTATTGTCAAGGAAGGAAAAGGGAACCGATATCTTGTGATCATATTTGTGGAACTTAAAAGCAATTTAGTTAGAGAATAACTTTGCCAGTCACCTTAGAAGACTCAATGCAGATTATTTCTGAAAATGCAGAGTTCAAATTCTCCACTTCAACTCCGTTTAATCTTGTTACTTTATCTTTCTTCTCTCTTTTCAGGTAAGAATCTCTGGGTTGTTGGCTGGGCCTGAGTGAAATTCAGGGATATATATCTGCTGTGTGTGTATTTTTAAGTGCACAGACAGTTATTTACTTTGCTGTTACAATTTGTTCTTTTCGAGTTGAGTGGATTATTATTTATCTACATTTTGTTATATTTTTAGAAATATAGATATTTTAAAGGAAGTAGTGGAATACTCTTGGTCTTAAAATCACACACGTGACCGATAAATATCAGAGATTATAGAGTTTTGTCTAAAACACCTAGCTACTTGATTTTCTCCTTTCATTTCATCTCCAAGCTAACAGGTGGTCTAACTTTATCTCAAGAATTTTTCCAGTTTGATTCCATAATGTTGCAGGACTTTTGGAAATTTGCACAAAGTCCATAAGCACATTATTGCTGATTACTATATACCTCAGCATATTGTGTCTGTGCTCAACAGAACAAAAACATAGTTAATATATTTTAGTTATTCCTTAAAAGAATGAGGCATATAATTCTAAAACCCTTGGTATTCTTTTTATTTGCTGTATCTTTTTTTCCTTCCCCCTTGTGTGTGCGGGTGGAGGGGGGAGTGTGTGTGTGATACATAACATTTACATTGAACTTGAGCATTTTGTGTGTATCTTTGGAACGTAGAACATATTCTCAGTCACATTGTGCTCAATTCATATCAGTGACTGACCTATTGTTTAAATGTGTCAGGGTAGACTAATGTTCAGTGTTGGAGATAATGTATTTACCACCAAGACCGGCTGCCCTGGGGTGTCATGGCATTTGCCTTTGTCAGGAATCACACAATAGGCAGAACTTGAACTCTGATAACTTCTCTGATTTTATAATTATTTACATTATGTATTTAACTTTAAGGTACTTCTGTTGTTACGTTTTAATTATGGCTATCATTTAAAACACGCACTTTAACTATTCAGTGATAAATTGTCATGATCTATTGAATTTACACTAAGCCTTTCCCTCTTTCACATCTGCAGATTCAGTCAACAATGCATTGAAGGTATTGAAAAAACAGCCTCTGCACTGGAAGTGTACAAATATTTTCTTGGTATTATTCACTGGAAATACAATCTAATAACTTTGCATAGTCTTTACATTTTATTATACACTACTAATAATCTAGAGGTGACCTAAATCATGCAGGAGAATGTGTGTAGGTTATATGCAAATGCACGCTATTTTATACGAAGGACCTTGGACATAATGGATTTTTGTATGCATGGCCGGGTCTTAATCAATCTTCTAAAGATATTGAGGGATAACCAAGCTTTAGAACAATCTAGTTTGGAGTAGAAGCATGACTCAGGCTTTCTTTGATCTTTTCTTCCAACTTTGAGAGCTCCGTAATGACCAATTAGATTTTTGTTGTCCTAACATACTCACTTTCTTTATACTTAATAGTTTTTCATTGGATAACAAAATGCTGTATCAAAACTGTGATTTGTAATAACATCTTCTGCAGCATAAGACTGTTTAAAAGGCTAGCTATATCAGAAACACACAAACTTCAATACTTGCTCATTCCTGGGTTATAAAGTGATTTTTGGAAATGCATAAGTTTCTTTGCTATTAAAATAAATAACTTGATTAGAGATGTTTCACGTTGTTATAGTTTGGACGTTGAGCATCCCAAAGGGTTATGTGTGACAGTTTGATATCCAGCATGGCACAATTGAGAGGCTGTGAAAGCTGTAAGAAAGTGAGGCCTAATGGAAAAATCTTTGAGTCACTGGAACTTACCCTTGACGGGAACAGTGAGATCCCTTGCTTTTATTTTTTTTTCCCCCACATTGTCCATAAATTACTTGCTCAACCAAAATGTGTTATCTTCTTCCAGAGACCTAAAAGCAACTGTGCCAGCTGATCATGAACCAAAATCTTTAAAACCGAGAGTCAAAATAAAATTTTTCTCTTTGTAAGTTGATCATGTTAGATATTTAGTGCAATGGTGGAAGCCATGCTGATCCACACCTGTTGTCTAACAATTGAGTTCATTAAATCCAAGCATGTAATTCTAACATTCAATTAATGGAAAATAAAGGGAGAAGAATTTCTTAAATCAGATTCTGAATATTGAATCAAAAAAATCCAAAATGGAACAATTTTAGAATACAATTAATCTAGTATTTTTAGAATATAAATTAAAAGCGAAAATGGGTTGATTGAGAGAGACACACCAATCAAATGCAGGGTGTATCTGTAAGCAATTCATAGACAGATCTCATCTCTGAAAAGAAAAAAAAAATATTTCAAATGGTTTCTGCATTCTGCCTAGAGTCACCATCTTAATTGTATCATATTTCTCCATAAATAGGTGAATATATAATCCAGTTTTTAATCTACTGAACATTCCAACATATAACATTAAGCAGTTAACACAATCTAAGGTTTATTGGTGGTTTTCATCCAGTGACACCTGCACTGTGTTTCATGAACAGCAAAAGAACAAAGTTCATTTTCTGATTTAATTCTATCACAATACCCTTATGCCTTTGAACAAATCAGGTACATTGCACGTTCTTAATAATTATTTGTGGAGCTGAGAGTGTAGCTGAGAGATTAAAGTGCTTGGCTAGCAAGCCACAAGGCCATGGTTCAATTCCCCAACACCACATAAGCCAGGAGTGATGGTGCACGCCTGCAATTTCGGTGCTCTGGAGACTGAAGCAAGAGATTCTCTTGTGCTTGAGGCTAACCTTGACTACATAGTGAGTTTGGTACTAGCCTGAACTACAGAGTGAGACCTTGTCTCAAAATAGATAAATAAAATTCGTGTAATAAGTTCACAGATGGAAAATAAAGATTTTAAAATTCCCCCATTTTTATCAGTATATATATGTATCTTTAAATATGTAATAACTCATGCAATTTTAGCAACAATGCTACCTAAGAGGTGGAGCTAGTAATGCCTATGAACTGATATTATAAAAAATAGAAACATAAGTTAAATATTATTATGTAAATAGCCCCAAACATTAGCAGCCAGCTTTATTTATAAACATAGTTAAGGTATGAACTTCAAAAATACAAAAGTGACACATTTTTTGTCCAATACTTACAATCACTCGTCTCTAAATCTAAAAATGTCTTAAACTTCTCTGCTTCTATGATACTGATATATCTGGATGATAGAATCTATATTGGGGCTGTTAAAGTGTTCTCATAGTGAGACTGGGGTTATGCTTTGCTACATAGAATATTTTCAAGGAGTTTCCTTGTGTCTCAGTTACTTTTTTATTGCTGTGACTCAGTACCTAACACCCACAAACTCAGGAAAGGAGAGATTTATTTTAGCTCACAGCCTCGAAGGTCACAGTCCATTCAGGGGTGGCCGGCAGCAATCGAAGTACATGGCAGAGAGAGAGGTGGAGGCAGCTTCCCTGGACAAACAGGAAGACAAGCTGAGGCTAGTCGAGACTAGTCCCAGTCCTCCAGGAAGGCAGGTGCAGCGCAAGTATCCTTTCAGGTCTCTACCCAGTAACCAGTCCATCCTGCATCTAGGTGTGGCCACTACACACTATTAATCCTAACTTAAATGCAATCCACCCCTCCAGACCAGACCCCAATCCACCAACATCACATGTTTCCATAGACAATCCATAACACCTTGTCTTTTTAATATCTACTATCAGAAGGAATTGAATGTTCAGTTGTGCTTCTTTGATGACATTACTACTCATTGCCAGTTTGATTATCAACCTTAGAGTGACTGTTTCCCCTGCTCACCTGGTGTTTTAGATGGGAAGCTTTTAAGATCGTGTAAAACTTATTGGTATTTGAGCCTTTTTTTTCTCCTTTATGCATTCTTGTTTTAATCTTTTTTATTATTGCTTCTTATAACTTATGATACTTGGTCTCAAGTTTCATTTTCATGATAAAATATTTTGCTCAAGCAGATTCAATTATTTATTTTTTCTCAATCTTGTTTTTATTAGTAGGTATTTGTGATACACAGTGCCTCTGTTCAACTATGTATGTAACTATTGCACATACATGTAACCACATCGTAACCTGCACTTTCCCTCCCCCCTTCCCACACTGCCCCCTCCATGTCCCATCTCCCTTTCCACCAATTCGTCCCTCCACTTGCTGCCATCTATTTTATTATTTATTGTTGATTGATTAATAGATGGATAGATTGATTTGTTATTATGCCCAATGGAGATATTTTCATTATTTTTCAGCTTTGTCTTCATGTTTATGTCAGTTCCTTGCAAACAACCTTCAGTCCAGTTTCATCTTTGTTTAATCTGAGAATATTTTCGTAGGACTTGATTACATTTGTTTTGATTTGGGTTATTTTAGGAATCCTTGCCTTATTTTCATTTGTGCTTTTGGGTTACTGTTCATTTTATTTACATTTTTATTCTTTCTAAACTTTTCATGAGTTGTGCTTTATGCATATTTCCCATTCTACTTTCCACATTTCTTTTCAACTAGAGAAATGCTGATCATGCTTTATACCTGTATAACTACAAATTGTATTTTGATTTGAAAATTAACTGATCACTTTATTATCTTTGCACTGATAACTTAGATATTATCAAGCTCTAACATGTGGCCTCTCTCAGGTGTTCCCCTGTCTTAGTGTTTTAAAAATAAGCTTAATTTTGAAATGCCTAATATCAAAAAATAGTTTGTTCATCCTGTTATGTTTTTTTTTCTACCTATTTAACTTTGAAGTAGAGTTCCTTAGAATTAGGTGTCTTCTTGCTCTTTGGAATTTAATTTTTGAAACTTCATTTTACATGGGGAGCCATCTTCTTTTCTCACTTTTCTCCATTTCTTCTTTCCTACTTTTCTCTTGTTTTGCCTAAGAGTTTTGCCATTCTTCCCACATCACAAAATAAAAGATTTTTTGAAGGCATGTTTAAAATAGTGCTTTTACATGTTATTGTAGATATTTTAGACACAGTCATAAGTCTAGTTGAATCTTTTTCTTGGGTCTCAGGTGTACTTAAAAGCAGAGATTTGGGTTGAGAATCCTCCCTTCCTGTCATAGGTCCTCTCACCTCGCAGTGGGTTCACAGAGTGACAGGGACTGTCACTCTGCTACTAGCTTCTCTGGTCACCAGGAAGCCCCGACTGCAGCTAGCACTGACTGGCCTGTGGCTATCAGCCCACCAGATCAGTGACTTTTCCTACCACTTTCATGTCCATTCAATTTCTGCCTTTGTTTTACCTTTGTGGTGTTTCATATTATATAGGCTTATATTAAAGTTATTCTTTATATTGACATTACTGTGATTCATTGTACAAATGGCCCATTAAGTTTCACTTTTCTCTTTGAATCTTGTATATTTTCTTAACTTCCATGCCCTTGATTTGTAACAAATTCACATTAAATAACAGATTTATTCTGTGGCCCCAAAGCTAGCTTTCAAGGTTGACACAATTGTCTTGGTCTCACTGGAAAGAAAGTTTTTGATTTTTCTATAATTCTGATCTTTCACAAAATACCAGTTCTTGGACAAGCATTTCCAAAAAGACCAGAAATACCAACTTTCCTGTTATCTTAGTTAAAATGCCTCTAAATGGCAATCATTTCTATTATTCCCATGAGTAATATATGCATAAAGTCTATTGAAAAAGATTAATGAAGTTTTTGCATATAAAATAGTTATCATCTTACACATATTTTTCCTCTAGCGTGATTGAAGTGAAATTTGCTAGCAGTGAGAATTTAATGGCCAATTATCCTGTGTAGTTATCCTTTATTTTCTTTCTTTTTTAGACTTGATAGCATGTTGTATCAGGAATAGTCATTAGATTTTATTTACAGTATTTTTTTCTGTGATAGACTGGTAGTATTCTCTCTTCATTTGTTTCCTATAACTAATGTTAAAATGTGTATTAATTTGTTTTAATGAGTGTTTATGGATAATTTTATTTTTTGCCATATGTAGTGACCGCTTCTTTGATGCTGTTAAAATGTGAATTACTTATGAAATACTGAGAGAATATGGTAATACACAGGACCCATGAATGCAGATGTTTTGGTTGGATTATCTACATACACTTAAGATGAGACTATCGCACGAAGGGATTAGACACAGGTAGAAGAGTTTGATCCTGAGGAAAGAAAGAGAGTTCTCTCTTCGTAGCGGGCATTTGTGATTGTAAGGAATGTTTTATAGGACCTGGATTCCTGTGAAAGTTAGCAAGCCTAAGAGAGAGAGGTTAGATCAAGAAGGCCACGTGAGAGCCATGGCAAAGTAAATATTTTCTTCAGTTTTTCAGAGATCGTCAAATTGAAGTCACAGTTTCGTGTGGTTTGGGGTCATCTTTATGACATGATTTGTTTTCTTACTTCTAAAAATGGAAACGTTATTCATAACTAGCATGCCATCTGAGGTTGTTAGTGCAGTAACAATGGGATACGGGCTTACAAATATCAAGAACTAAGAATGTGCAAGTTTCTATGTTAAACTCCTCTTAGGCACTGAGGTGACTGCTCAGAACAAAAAAGCGAAGGTGTGGCAGGGCAGAATTCAATGTCAGTTCTGTGAACAAAAGCTTGTTTGTTGTTTTTTCTTTGACCCATCCTATGTTGCCAGTCTGTGCCGCATCTTGGCTAAGTGAGTTTTCTATGCATTCATAATGGTGTCCTCTGTGGCCTTGCTGAGCTCTATGACTGTACTTACTTGGCCATAGGTGTTCAGTTTTTGGTTGGACATCTGAGAATGATGAGTTGATAACTGTTGGCGGTAGAGTGAGAGGATGTTTAGCTTTAGGGTGATGATAGCTGTTTCCTAATGTAGATTAGTGGAGTGGAAAACAGTGAGTGATTCTTAAGAAGACAGAAGGAGCTGTTAGTCTACTCTCCTAGATTTGTGTCTCCTATCCCAGTACTAAATTATGCAGTAGCCGCCTTCTTTGTCCTCTGGGATGAGCTCCTTCCTCCAGGCAAGGGCTTGATCATCATGTCTGTAGCAAGGAATGTGAATTGGAGAGGAAGGGCCGGCTCCCCAAATAGGACTAGACTTGAGATGAGCTTCCCAGAGAATTAATAAGACCTCACTCTAACAGAGTCAAAGAAGGAAGGAAGGAGTGGGCCTACTAAATATCACCTGATTTGAAATAGCAGCTGAAACTCTATGAGTTCATGTTTGAGGAATGCTTTAATAATTTAGGTATTTAGAAGAACACTAACATTTCCATTGAGACCAAACTGACACAGGTAAAATGTACTCAGAACATAACTTCTGAGATTTTTTTTCTAGTCCAGCTACTTTTGACAGTACCTAGAATAGTAAGATTCTGCTTAATAAAACAAAAAAGAAAGTTTTTGCAGATCTGTGTAAGATATTTTAGTATGAGTTGTGATTTGGGAATTTTGAAAATAATAATCATTAATAATATAGTAACCCAAAAGCACTAAGCAAGGGGATAGACAAAGTTTGCCAAGGATACTATTCAGTCTGGGCCTCTTGTAAAATCTGTTATCTTGGATTTGAAGGTTTCTGTCATTATTGGATCCATAAATATTTTAACTGATGTTAGAAAAATGAAAAGAGAGTATTTAAAAATTCTTTAAAAGATTTTGAGATACAGAACACATGTATGCTCCAGTTATTCTTCTACCACTGCTCACCAATGCTGTGGTGATGTGAAAGTAGCCGTTGATAATATGGGACAAAAAAGAAAGAAAGAAACAAACAAACAAACAAAAAACATGGCCTTGTTCCTGAAGAAAAGAAAAAAATGTATTCATAAAAACTGGAAAAATGGATCACATACAGGGGAAACTCATAAAAATAAAAAAATGTATTTTGACAATTTATAAAAGTGGTAAGAAAAATAGTCATTCTGAAGTCTCAGTAAGTCCTCCTCCCGTGGTAAGTGATCTCTCCTTCTCCATGGTGATAACCATGTTAAACTGACTTTCCTTACACAGTTAGTAACTATGTATGCATTTTAAGAGATACAGTTTATTTTTGCAAACTTTCATGAAATGAAAACCCTTTAAAATGGAATGTTTTCTCTGAAGTGTGGGCACATTCCCATCACTTGTAAGATTTGAAAAAAATATAGTCATGTGTCATACTCTCAAGGTTGTACCTGCACTGGAACTTCAAAAGAAAACATGGGTTGCAAATTCAAACTCTCAAGAAAGTTATGAAGTTATAGAAGAATATTTTTAACAGGGTAGAGCACATGCCTCATTAACATGAGCTGCAAGGAGGATTGCTGTAACAAAGATTAACATGATAACAGAAGCCACATATTTTATTACAAATTGTTGGGTAGTTTCTTTTCCTTATGGAAATGGAATAAGTTATCCATATTTGATTTCCCAGATTGTAGTCAAATAATTTTTACATCACAAAAGATCTCTTGCTTGTATCTATTCATTTATGCTACTTTATTGATATGCACACATATGTGCATATTGCTTCATATCAATTACATAGCATAGGTAAGGTTTGAAATAATTAAATGAAGATATCCTTAACCAAACTCAAGAATCCTTTTGGTAGTTACTAGAAGATAAAACAATTTTATATGCATAATGATTGCACTTGCATCCTGAGTCTCTCCCGAAGACTGCATCTTAAGATTATTAGGGATTCACAGTTTTAGGAATAATTTAATGCTCACCGTTTTTGTTTGTTTGTTTCATTAATCTCATTAATTTAATTTCAAGCCTATTTTAGTTATGTAATTTAATCTCATTAATTGCTGCTGCTCTGTTAAAACAAATACCCAACATAAGTGATGTAGAATTGTTCATTGCTAACTTCTTAACCTAAAGAATTAAATGCAGAGAGATAATTGAATTAAGACAGATAAGTGGCTTAATACCCTGCCCTAATACACAATTAAGTTGCCTGAGTCTTCACTAGAGATGCATTGTATTTTCACAACCATACCAATCCACTAATTTCATCATTAGCCATTGCTGTATGTTATTATTACCAAGTGTTTCTTCTAGTTGTATAATATGGAGAAGTGGAGCTCAGTGAAATAGAATCCTTTATTTGGAGCAAAATAATTTGATTTTGGATCCTCCCTCTGCCAGTATCTCTCTGTGTCATTGCTGGCTATTTATTTAGCTTCTTGTCTAAGTTTCCAACCACTGAGAAATGGAAGTGTGATTTAAAGTGACGGTTGAAGCTCTTCATAAACTTCATGACCTATGAAACATGCCTTTCATATGTTGAGTTTTCTGCTGAAAATTGCCTTCTGATTTGTCAGTTGAATAGAATACAAAACTATCTTTGATTTGTAGCAGCTAGTTAAATTGCTTAATTCACCTAAGAGATAAAGGGTTTCTCATTTGAAAATAACATGATATTGAAGGCCACTGGATAATAGCACAGTGAAGCTTCATGCATTGATGGCAGTGACATGATCAGCCAGAACAAAAAATGTCATGAAAAGACTCCTAATTTAGCTGTTTCAATGAGATACAAAGTGAAATTTCATATCAAATTTTATATGGACTTTTTAAAGTCACCAGCATTATTTTATTATACAAGAACCACAAAAAACATGAAATGAGAAGAAACATTTTAAAAATTTTATTGCTAGTAAGCAGCCAATGGTTCATAAAATGTATTTTAAAAATGAGTATTTCAAACAATTTTAGAATTTTTAACTTTGTATTGGAATCAATATGTCATAATATGCAATATTTTCCTCTAATGCCCAGAAAGAAATAGAAGCCTATTTCCAGTTATGTAAATTAATCTCATTAATTGCTGCTGCTCTGATAAAACACACACCTAACATAGGTGACATAGAATCATTCCTTTCTGACTTCTTAAGCTAAGGAATTGTAATTCTCTGGAAGATGCAGTAAAACTCTACTTGTTGACAGTGACAGTTTTAAATTTGGCTTGAAACAACCAAATTAAATGGAATAGAATAGCATAATTGCTTGTCAAAGTGCAACTCATGTTTTATTGGCTTTGAAATCATCGAAGATAATTTTAATAAAAACTGACATGATAGAGAAGATGTGGAGAAACTTAGATTTTTACTGGGCCCTTGTCATAATTTATCATCTGTATTGCGAAAAGAAACATATAGCTTTCATACCTCCTTAAAAATAAATTTTGGAATGGATAAAGCACAAACTACTGACCATAGATGGTTGTCCCTCTTATGAAATGCACAAAAGTACTGACAAAGAGGAGTCAACACAAATGGCAGGGTAGAAAGAGAGGCAGTGGTCAGAGAGGCAAGGGGAGAAGCTCTAATAAAGGGGTGGACATAGGCGCTCGTTGATTGCCTATATCCCAGGGTTCTAATATGTTACAGAATTTGGAATTCATGTATATACAAAAATATTAAATTTTATCTCATGTGATTTTTTACCACCATAAAATTATTAAAAATTAATTTCAGAACTTAGGGAAACATATATTATACTAAGTCATTATAAATTCATGTTTGCTTGCAAGATTTCTCTTAGAATAAAAAGTTATATTAGAATAAAAATTTCTCAAAAGCTTCCAATTCTACTTTTTAAAATTTAAATTTGGTACGAAGTTTAATGATCACTATATTAAAGTACCTTGTTCTTAAGTATGAAAATAAAAGTTCCAATGAGTAGAAATTATTTTCTAAGTGTACATGTAGCAAATATGGACATCTTCAAACTTGAAGACATGTACGCTTGAAAGAAGTATAGGTGCCACCGTGTTTCAGGAAGATTAAAGTGAAGCATTTGGGAGAAAGCATGGGAAATAACAGAAAATAAACACTTAAATCTTGATCACAGTGATGATGATCGCCATCATTAGAATTAGGATTTTCTACCTTTGTAATGCAGCTGACTAAATCCTCAACAACCATTTCTCATCTTGACTTGAAAACATGGATTTAGAAAATTTAGGTTAATGATGACATAATCTTGAGAATTTGTCTCTATTTTTCCATTATGGTAATATTTAAGTAGTTTTGGTTTTGTTAATCTAGCCTTCCCATTTATTAAGATATTCCAACATTTATTCAAGTGGGAACAGTAGTCCATTTAAGAGTACTTCAATAGAGGTGAGTTATATCTCAATACCAGATGGAAAGTAGATTGAAATTCAACTTTGAAGCAGTGATGATGGCTGGAGATTGGTTGCCAATAAGAATTAATTGCTTAGTAGGAAATTTAATAAAAGGAGACATCAGTGGTAAAAAAAAAATTCTTTAACTGACTTTACAGTATTTTTGCAAAAACTGGGGTAGACCAGCTTAACACAAGATTGGAAGTAAGGCTGACACCTAGTCTTAAAAGGGTTCAATGGATCCTGTTTACAAATTGGCTCTGGAGTGAGTCTTCTTTGATATTATACTAGGATTTCTTTTAAGGATTGAGGTTTTCCTACCTAACTTTATTATGTACCAAACACAGCACATGCTGATGCCTCATGAGTATGTTTTCAATAAACTAAGGCGTTTTTAAAACAATATAATCAGCATTTGTGATTTCAGGCTATTTGAAGGCTAATGAAGGAGCTATACTATGAGTGAATGCTGTTTGATCATGTTGGGTTTACTTAAAATTTAACTACAGCTGAATAATGAATGTGTTTCTACCAGTCATGCCATCTTGTTCTCAACCAGCCATGGCCCTTTCAAAGATTTAATGCGTGTATGGTGCAGTGTGTTTCAAACATACCACTTATGTAGCTCTAGTTCAATCTTCTGAACAGGAGGGGATACTGAGGGCGTCCCTGGTGTTCCCAGTGAGCTTCTTTAATGGCTGTTATATTTGGCATAAATTTAAAAAGAAAATGAGGACGTTAAAATTTTTACCATATACATTTACTAGACAATTTTGTATCAAAAAGTCCAAAGATCAAGACAATAGTTCTGAAATCTTGGACGTGTCTGACTACAGTTTTAATATTTTTTATTGCTATAGCAAATGTCTGGAATAGGGAACTTTATAAATAATAGATGTTATTTTTCACCTTTCTGAATGTTAGGAAGTCCAAGCTAAATGTACAGGCATTGGGGGCTGGTAGGAGACTTCTGTTGCATTCTGACATGGCAGAGGAGATGAAAACCATGAAAAGGTGCAAATGTTATATCATCACACAGAGGAAGAGCAGAACAGGGATAATGTTCTTCCCTTAGTTCTCTCACAAAGTCCTATCTGTATCTACAACTATATTGACATCACAGCTAGATCAACTAATGACACTGTTAATCACTGTTAATAGTATCGCATTCAATATTACATGAATTTTGATGTGAATTTTTAGTGTTTAACATCTTTATGAGTTCATTTTACGATAGATCATCTCTGGTATACATATATACACATAAATATGTATATATATAATAAATATTTATATGTGTAGGTAGGTACATATGTGATAGAATGTACATAATATATGCACATTACTCATACACACACTCATACATGTCTACAAAAACATATACACCTTAGTGTAACTACTTACATATATATAAAATGCATATAATGTACACACACACATACGTAAACATAATCTATCAGTTCTGTCTTTATAGACAATTCTGCAAATGCAATAACTTAAAAAAGAAGACATTGCGGGTGGTTTTCTGTAGAATTGAATCAGCTGTCTGAAGAGTGTTGGGAAAGGAAGTAGGGAGACCCCTGCTATTACTCTCACAAAGCTAGCATCATTACTGAAATTTTGAAATTACCTCACCACTTGAGAATGGAACTTATTATTTTCAGGTGTTTTGATAATCACTTCTTTAAATCATTCAATTCAATTTAATTTTTATATTTTATTTGTGTTTACACAAAAAATATTGAAATAAACTTTTTTTCTGAGTTACTCCTATAAGATGAGGTGTTTTCCTGGATAATTTTTCTCTGATCTCCACTTAAAAGACATTTCAGATATGCCAAAGCCAAGGAATGTTGCCAGAAAAAGAGCTATTTGTGTTTTGCAATAAAATCTTTTAAGAACATCTGTCAATAGCTGTCAATTATGGTTTTAAGAGTTCATCTCTTCTTTTCTTATTTCTTGTGACTATTGCTTTTATCTATTTATAAGATGAAGCTATTCTGTGATTCCTACACACCTCCAGCTTCAGACAAGATAGAAAGCTGTTTTCTTTGCAATGATTGTTCTTGGACCCCTTGAAGCCCTATCTGATCAGTAAGGGGGGGATGTAGAAAAAATTGGTTCTCTTTGAGAATGTTACTGTAGGAACCATTAAATGAATTGTCTGAAATTGCTGTTAATTACTGACCCTGGCGGGCTAGTACACACCTGCAATCCCTGCTACTCTGGAGGCTGAAGCAGGAGCGTCACAACTTTGAGGTCAGCCAGAGCAATTTAGAGAGATTGTATCTCAAAGTAAAAATAAAGAAAAAGAGGAATGGGGATTGAACTGAATGATAGAACACTTGCCTGTCTTGGGTGAGGTCCTGAGATTATTCTCCACTACTGCGGAATCCAAACTCCAGAACTCTTAGATATGAAACAGGCCATTTGTGGTTGTGACATTTTAAGTAAATGCAAGAGAGCTGTTGTTCTGCTACTGTGTCAATCTGCACTCTAACGGCAAGTAAATTTAAATCTTGTGATCTAAATAAAAAGTACAATTTTGTGATCATAATGTTTGTACATCCTTGTCAGATTGGAGGCCTTCTTCAGTTTTCCTAACTCTGGGAAGAAGGCTAATGACACAATCAGCATTGGAAATGTTATAGGTTTCCAGTCATAGGGACAAAAAGCATTTTCCCTATCACAGTCATGCATGACATTTCTCACTCGTATTTTTTTAGCCAAAATAATAATGTAGTATGGCTATTCATAACTTGAAACAGGGCAATGAGATATTTGTTCACAACTATTTTCTAATGATTGGTTGAGTAATCATGCACATGTTAGTATACTTTCCAATATACTTGTAAGAATATTAATTTACATTCCCTAGTTTTGTGGAAGGGTTATTTGGAGGTAAGTCAAGATAATAAATTCTGTACATTTACTCATTAAAACACCCAGTTTTTGATTGAGCATTTAGAGATGTGAAAATTAAAGCAATCCCAAGATTCCACATTACTGCAGCAAGAATGTCTATCATCAAAAATTCTCAAGGCAAAAAACGCTGGTAAGGTTGTGGACGAAGGGAACCCTTCTATGCTGTTGGTGAAAATGTAATCTAGTGTGATCACTTGCTTAGTTACTTTGTGACTAAATGCCTGATGTCCATAATTAGCAGAGGAAAATTTTATTTTATTTCATGGTTCCAAAATCTCACAGGACGTTCAGGGGTGGCCAGGAACAATGGCAGTACGTGGCAGAAGCAGAAGTGGAGACAGTGCCTCACAACAATGTAAAGAGGACGCCAGGTCAAGTCAAGTCCTAGAATCAAGGAAAGAAATAGCATATATCCTTATAGGTCTCATCCCATTGATCTGTTCCCCGCTCCCACCCTGGTTTTAGTCTCAGTGTTCTGCCCCTCCCAGTTTTAAGCCCATGCCACATCCCTGCAGTACAATCTCCACACACCCATAACCCACCCCTCAAAACCAGGCCCTGGTCTCCTACCAGCACATGGTTCCATAAACCATCCAAATACATCAAAATACATGAGACTTTTGGGAGACATTTCAGGTCTAAGCCACAATAGTCACTATGTTAATTAGTGTGGTGATGTCTCAAAAAAACTAAAAACAGGAATTTCATTTGACCTAATTATACCTCTGAAGGGTATTGTCCAAAAAGTTTTACATCAATATATTACAGTAATACAAGCATACTCATGTTTAGAGAAGAACATTTTGTAACAGCTAAATGTTGGAAGCAGTCCATCTCCCCAACAATGGATGAATGGGACAAAAAATGAGGTGCATATATGATGAATGCTTCTTTGCAATAAAGAAGGATACATTTGAATCATCTATAAGAAAGATTGATGCATGTTGAAAATATAATTCTAAGTGAAATAAATGAGACATAAAGATTAAGAAGTCACGTGGCCCATCTTACATAAGAAATTCAAAATTGAAGTGATTTATAAGTGGAAAATAAGAATAGATGACAGAAATCAGGGAGGCAATTGTTGTGAAGGGGCAAAAGGGATGTTAGGTTGAAGAAAGCTGTGGTAGAGGAAAAGAGGAAGAATGATGTAGATGTAATATGTATATGTGCCAATTCTCCTAGATGGACTTAGCTGTTATGAATCACAAACATGTACTAATGAAGATGATACTTATAGAAAAAGTAATGATAAAAATTAGACTGTTACAATAGAATATGGGACTTGTAATGACACCTAGGATGTATATTTTAGACTTAAAATCTTTTTATCACAGTTGTCCTTTCTTTGAGTGGTTCTAATTTTGACATCTATTGTTTTTTAATGTTGGAAAGGATTCTTCAATTTGATATTTCAATAGTAAGTGTTCATTGTAATTTTACAGAATGGAATTTATGAAGAGAACCTCTAATACTTAGTTGTAATACACATAATAACACACTAAAATGAGCAGTCTGTTCCTGTGTCAGTCTCAGATCTTGATGAAAACTTCAGCAATGACTGACTGGCTCTCTGGCTCTCAATGTCTTCATCAGGTCGATGTCACATTTCATGTTGTTTCTTTTATGCAGGCTTCGGCTTTCAAACTGTGATGCCTCTGTTGAAATGAAGCTTTCTGTATCAATTTTAAATATCCTTCCATTTGAATCAGACTTAATTGTGAAAGGATTAGTCAACACTATTTTTCATATTGAATATCTTTATTCCTGAAAAATAACTTGATTTCCTTAATGAAAGGTGTGCTCCTCTCATAAGCCTTTTTGCACCCCTACTTTTAGAGTCTAAACTTGTGAGCTCTTCCGCCTCATTTTTATCCTCTTTGTCTTCTTCTCGCCTCCTTTTTACGATGTTTGCCTTCTTTCTTACCCTTCTTACCCCTTTCTCATACCCCTCATCCTTTCCCTTTGTGCCTTATGCCTTACTCCTGACCTTGTGCTTGGATCTGTTAGCCAAGGCTAGGGTCACTGGGGGCCTTACACCTGAATCTGCAACCCAGGCTTAAGGTCACAGAGGCAATGATCTTTCACTCCACAGTCTCTTGCTACAGGCTGTAATTTTGATTTTCCAGCCTTATTCTTTGACTTACCAGGCCGATATATCAATGATGAAATGGTAGACCAGCATAGAAACGTTAGCATGAGCCAGTGGTAGTCTTATTTATACACACTAGTAAAAACATACCAATCAGGACACAGTTGACTCTACCTTGTGACATTAACTTGGTTAGAAAATGTAATGACTTTACATTGCCCATATTTAAAAAAAATAGTAGATACAAAATGAGCTGTCATCTCTGTTCTGTAGCACATTATAACTGTACTTAGCCCTGGTTGTGTAATTTGCGGTAATATAATTTAGTTTTCAATAGTGCCATAAAGAACCCTTTATCTTCTGGGATATTGTCAATTAAAATAGAGATATATTAAAATTCCATTTATCAGCTTGTAATTTATATATCAAAACTGGGTTTCTGAAAAAAAAAAAAAACTGTTCTCTTGGGCTGGAGGGATAGCTCAGTGGTTAAAGTGCTTGCCTAGGAAGTGCTAGGTACCCTAGTTCGATTCCCCAGCACCACATATGCTGGGCGTGGTGGTGCATGCCTGTAATCCCAGCACTGGAGAGGCTGAGACAGGATGATTGCCGTGAGTCCAAGGCCAGCCTAGCCTCTGAAGTGAGTTCAGGACCAGCCTGGACTACAGAATGAGAACCTTTCTCAAAAAAAAAAAAAAAAGTTGTCTAATACTGCCTTTTTAAAGGTGATTTCCATGCAATACATTGTACTTGTATATTTATGTAAAAGGAATATTTATTCTTATCCTCAAGAGTAAGTATGTTTCAAGAACAATGCAGTGTTTATAGGTTTCGTGTATTTATCAGTTGTTTCTAAAATTAAAGTAAGAATTGGGCGAGCAGGGAGGAGAAAATTTAAAATTGATTAATATGCAATATGTACATGCACTGATTCCCCAAGAAGATTATGGTGAGCGTTCCTCACAAACATATTCTAATGAAATAATAACTATGAAATTTTTTCAAAAAAATAGTTTTTCATCAGATGAAAAAGACATGCATGCGATTTTTTTCAAAAAAAGAAAAACCTCTAAAAATCTTCTAGAATATGTAATCACTTTAATTTATTATCCAGGGGATGTAATCTAATTATATATGTCTCCTATTCTAATGAAATAGAGACCTGTAGAATATATGTAATTTGCCTGAACAAGGACCAGGGGACTTGAAGAATTTGCCAGATGTGCTGTTAAGACAGGGTATTTCCTCAAATACTGATAGTTTGGTACCATTTTTTTTTTATCAGAATAGAATCTGGAATACATTGAAATAGGCATTGTTACATAGCATGATTAGTTTCTTGGTTTCTAACCAATGTCTCCTTATCATTAAGTACAGCTGAAATAGTGTTCAGAATTAGAATGAAAACTTATTAAATTACTGCTATAGTACATAATTAAAAACTCACTAAGTTAAAAATTAATTTTCAAGCTTGTTAGAAGATAAGTATAAATTAGCAGAATCATGAAAAATAGTATCATAAATGTTTTGAAGAAGTTTGTATGAATTTTAAAAGTCCTTGATATAGAAAAACACTGAATCATTCTTAGGTCAAAATATGTAGCTTCCCTTTGTAGGAAGCCTGCTCTAAGCAGCCCCTTAGTAGTGTCCTGCAGAGACCAGGAGGGCAGGATGGAATTGAAGGAGTTAGAAACACAGCATGGAGTGAAAGAAAGAGGAAAAGAATGAGAAGGTGTAGAGATATGATAAGAAAAGAGAGCTGAGGAACAAGACCAAAGAGGATGCTCTAGTCTGACCTGATGATGTGGTTTGGAAGCCTTTAGAAGTGGTGTATGAGGGGAGTTCAGAGAGCTTTGAAGGTGCTGGCTAGAGAAGCCTCAAAATGCTCTTAGCTTCACCTTCTGCTTCTGACTTACTTCACTGAGCATGATGTTCTCAAGCTTCTTCCATTTGCCCGCAAAGGCCTCCACGCTGTTGGACTTTATTGATGCATAGTATTCCATTGTGTATAAATACCACAGTTTGTGTAGCCACTGGTCTGTTGATGGGTATTTTGGGAAGGTGAAACATCAATGGTCTCTTTTATATGAGAGTCCCAGATCACAACTATTACGGAACTTAAAGCAAAAAACAAAGTGAAATAGGGCTGTAGAGTGGGGGAGAAGGGAGGGAGGGGAAGGTGGAGTGAGGGACAGAAAGAGAGTGGGAAAGCCCTTGTGTCCTTGGCAGGATGCGTATGTGTACAAAATGCTCAACTCCATTGTAAACCTTAACTATTGCACGTATATATCAGTAAAATGGGGAAAAATGCTCTTAGGTGAGCTTGATTAGAAATCTTGTTCAGACTCAGGCCAGAATGCTAATAGAAGTGTGGTTTGGAAAGGCTAAGCTCAAGAAATTTCAAATGGGATGCAGAATTTTATTGACAATTTAACACCATGTGTGTTACTTTTTTGTTGAAAGGTGTTGGCATTTTCTCCTTGTTTGGAGTCTATTGATTTTTCATTCGAGGGTGGCCTGGAGTCATTCTTGGCTAATGTCTTAGTTACTTTTTCATTACTAGGACAGAATACGCAATGTCCTCAACTTAAGGGATGAAAGATTTATTTTAGCTCACCTTTCCAGAAGGTCCCATCCATTCTTGGGCAGCAAACGGTGGTGGAAGCACACGGCAGAGGCCTGGTCAGAGGAAAGCTGTTTGCAGTATGGCAGACAGGACGCCAAGTGAGCAAGGATGGCAGAACAGTGTATATCTTTCCAGGTTCATGTTCCAGTGATCTGCCCCTTCTGGGGCAAGCCTAGGTGGTCCACTTCTTCTGAGTCATATGCCTAGTAATGTGCCACATGTCCATAATCTACCACATGCCTGTGGTCTAAGTCTTCTGACCAGGCCCCACCTCTTAACAGCACATGGTTCCACAAACATTCCACAGCATCCACATACATGAGGCTTTTGGGGGACAGTCCAGGTCAAAACCATAACAACTTAATGAAGTCAGCATGAGGGGGAATGTTGGATGAGAAATGGAGGACAGCAGCCCCTAGTCACCACCTGCAGGGCCGTGCTGTGTCTAACACGATGACCTTAAGAAAGTAATGACTGATGCTCTCACTCCCTTCTCCAAATCCTGAGCAAATTGTTATTTATTTTTTTTTTTTTTGCTAAATCAAACATGATAAAAAACAAGAAAAGGGTCTTTGGGAAATATATTTTCGTGTAATCCAAGTGGATATAGTTTAATCACCAAGTCGTGATCAGTACTGAGATCCTGTTAAATTGAAATGGTTCCAGTACTTATTAACTGGGGTGTCGAAAGAATCTTAATGTTCTCTGAAGAAATGCCAAAAGAATAACAAATTTGAATAGAAAATTTATAATCTAAGATTTAAAATAATACTTTAATATCTTAAAGTTTCAAACTGTACAAAAATGGTTAACAATATGGACAGCAGGTACACAAGCTTTATGTTCTTGGAAGGAGGCCATACCTTCAAGAAACTTCATGGTTAGGCCTGTTAGCTTCACTGTAAATTCAATATATAAAAAGAACAAGAACTAAATAAATATAACCATATTGTTGAATGATTCTTATATTTTACATTAGGCATTACTGTGATAGCTAAAAGGAGGCTATAATAGAGAATCCTATTTCGTCTATAAGAAGTAATTGTATTGTAAGGCATAGAAAAGATGCAAAACGTGAATCAATATGAAATTAAACATATTTTATTATCTCAAAATGAGGAAGAAAGCAAAAATAAAAAAGCAACCACATGACAAAAAGACAAGAAAAGAATAAAATAGGCGAACAAACAAACATAAAAGCAGAGAAGCTGGAAAGAAATATGACGTTTTTACAAGAAGCATACCTTAAGTTAAAAAAAACAAATCGCTGTCCATCATTAGCATGAAAATATTTAATTTGCTTATGATAAAAACAGCAGAATAACTGTTTTAACACCCAAAATAATCTTTACATGAGTTTTACAAACAGTAAAGAGTTCATAAAACTGGTAGTTAAAGAAGGTCTTAGTTACTTTTTCATTGCTGGGACAGAATACCTAGCACTCACAACTGTGGGAGGAAAGATTCATTATCATTCACAGTTTTAGTAGGTCTCAGTTTATTTATGGAGAGCTGACAATGGTGGAAGCACCTGGTGCAGACGCAGCCAGAGGTCTGTCACTGTATGGCAACAGGAAGCCAAGTAAGGGAGAACTAGCTTGTACCTTCCAGATCCTGTTCCAGTAATCTGCATCTTTCTGATAAATCCTCGGTATTTCACTCTCTCCAGGTTAAGACAGATAAAGAACCAAGATCCCGTCATTTTTTGTCCTGGTGACGCAGGAAACATGAGGACCAGTATCTGCCACAGTGCTTTCTGTTTCTCATTCTGTCTGCCCATCATCTCATTGATTAATTCAGATCTTCAGAATCTACCTAGATGTGGTAGCCTTCAGCAAGCTTGTAGAAATGGGAATCCTTTACAGTGGTTACGATGCATTCTTCAGCTAACCCCCTTTCCCCTTCACCATAGAGTGAGCACACCACACACGTAACAGCTTGAAAATAGTAACAAACTTAAGAAGACTTGGGTACATTTTTAATCTACAAGACAATCTGCTTATTCTGGTCAAGCCTTTTTCCTTAGGAGTATATTTTTGATTTTAAGCTTCAATTTAAGACCTTGGCATACCAAACCATTGTAATTCCATTTTTCCCTTGCCTTTCTCTTGGGCAATATGCTGTACTTACTCTATCCTTGTGACAGCCTTTGGGTAATGAAATTATTCACTTGACTTTGTTTTGGATCATGCAAAGAGATAAATGGCACACAAGTTCCATCGTGTATCAATTCATGCTCCATTTACCAGGAAGTTGACTCAGAGAAACACAATTACTTTCATTGCACACATTTATATGTGCTTTAAACAGCATGAAGTGTGAAATTTTAGAATTGTCTTTAGAGGGGCACATCATAATGTATAGTTTTGTAATTTTCAGTACCAAAACAGTACATAAGTATGGAATCACAGAATAAGTATTTCTAATGAGTAACAGACGAAAAGGAAACATTTTCTTTTATTCTCCTTAGACTACATCTTTTGTTTTTCAGGAAATTAAAAGTTTGTTTCTTAACCTAGTTTAAATTGTTTACATGATTTTAATAGAATAGTAACCTGTAAAAGCTGCTTATATGGCTTGTTTTTTCTCAAGAAGTGTGTTTTTTTTGTGGCACTGGAGATTAAATCTACCCCTTGCACATGGTAAGCATGTGTTTTTTTCTAAACTTCATCCTCAGCCAAAACAAAAAAAAAATCATGGAAGTCTTTAATGAAATTCTACTGATTAATTATATTTCATTCTGAAATAATTTAAAATTATTTAAATACCTGAGTGAGTCTGTGAAAATATATATAACCACTTTGAATTTTTTGTGTATTAAAAATTACATTCTTTCAAGATCTTATTATCAATTATTAGAAGATCAGGTGTCAAAATAGTAACTCTTATACCTCATAGAAAGTTAATAGAAAAAAAAATTTAAAAATATAACCTAAATGCTGAAGACAAAATGTTACTAGCATGTGTCTTCATCTTTACCAAATTTATTTTTTATTATAGAAGTCACAAAATAATAAAAGTAGTATTACTGGTGATATTTTCTTTCTTGTTAGTGACTAATTTTTTTTCAAGAACTTACATTAAAAAATACATGGAAAACATTTGTAGTACAATCTGGCCTATCACATTGGCCTACAATGCTGTCAAGACAACAAAACTTCTTGTTTTTCATAGCTAATTTAGCTCATTTGTCTTCTCTCTCTTCTGATTATCTTCCATATTTGTAAGTATTTCCTGTGATATTTGGTACACAATTGTGTATGGTGCCACGTTGTTTCTTTGTCATAAATTTCATGGACAGAATTCTGATCTTTACCTATGTGGCCACATTAACAACCTTTATACTGATATTTCTCGTGAAACCTAAGTTCCGTTAGTGGAGCAAGGAAGAGAATTCCACTGAATCCATGTATGAGTGTCTTGTATTAAAAAAGTAAATTATCACAGAACATTCTTTTGTTTTTTATAAATAGATTTCATACTTTATGTATTTTAGTAAAGAAATATGAAGAATGTTTTGGATTTTTCTTAGCATAATGCAATAAACCTAATAAATTGCAATAATGAATATGTGTACCAGTGCAAGAAAATCATAAAAGCAAGGAGTGAAATAATGACTTCTAGAAGCTGTTTAGGGGGAAATGTGTGACTATTTTTCAATAGGTACAAATTATCTGCTACAACAGATGAGTAAGTTCCAGAGATCTGATGTTCAGTATCTTGTCTGTAGATAATAATGCATTATTACATTATTATACATGTACACATTTACATATATTAAAGGGATGATTTTTATATTCAGTGTTCTTATCAGCACACACACACACAATTATATATATATATATATATATATATATATATATATGTATGTATATACAAGAGCACAAATAATTTTTTGAAAGTTATAGGTATCTTTAGTATGTTCATTGTAGTAATGGTATTCTGGATGTATGTCTATGGCTAAATTCATTGGGATGTATACATTAAGTGTATATGATTGTGTACTTATACATTAAACCTTAAAATATTTCACAGAACTTGAAAAAACAATCCTTAAATTAAAATGGAAGAAAAGGAGACCTAGAATACCCAAGTCAATCTTGAGTAACAATAAAAAGACAGGTGGCATTATGTTTCCAGGCATCAAGTTATATTAGAAAATGACAGTTATAAAAACTGTATGGTGCGGGCATAAAACAGACAGGTCAACGAGTGGAACAGAACTGAGGATGCAGAGACAAACTCAAGTACCCTCAGCTACCTGATCTTTGATAAATGAGCTAAAAGCACAAACAGGAAAAGAGCCACTCCAACACTTGATGCTGGTAAAATTGGATATTCACATGCAAAAGAATGAATCTGGATGCACACCTGTAATTGTGCACCAAAATCAAATAAAAATGGATTGAAAACTGAAACACTGAACCTCCTGGGAGAGAAATTAGGCAAAATCTAAAAGATTTAGATGTAATCAAGTACTTTTTAATAGGACAGCCAATGCAAGATAAATAGCCCAGAATCAATAAATGGCATTATTTTAAATTTAAAAAGTTTCTTCAAGGCAAAGGAAACAATCAACAGAGTAAAGAGAGAACTGGCAGAATGGGAAAAAAAAATTCACTGCCTGTACCTCAGATAGGAGGCTAATACCTAGAATATACAAGGAACTTAAGAAAAATAGGCCACTCAAAAATGGAAATTATAGGTAGTTCTCAGGGGAAGTTCAAATGGCCAGTAAATACATAACACAATGTTCACCTTAGTTAACCATTACAGAAATGCAATATTTCCTGTTCTTTAGGATGAGAAGTCATAGTATTCTCTAAAAAAATCTCCTTTATTTTTACTTACTTTGAGTTAGAGGCTTGCTCTGCAATCAAGAATGGTCCTGAACTCACTTTGGAGCCCACACCTTGAACTCGTGGTAGTCCTCCTGTCTCAGCCTCCAGAGTGCTGAGATTAGAGGCATGCACTACCATATGCAGATTTCCTATATTTTTATTATTTTTC
The DNA here is from genome assembly GCA_004027205.1 of Ctenodactylus gundi. Lineage (NCBI taxonomy): Eukaryota > Metazoa > Chordata > Mammalia > Rodentia > Ctenodactylidae > Ctenodactylus > Ctenodactylus gundi. Next base: position 360,317 of record PVKB01000470.1, on the reverse strand, counting down.
AACACCAAGCCCTAAAGGTTAGGATTAAAAGAAAGATCTTCTATGTAAGAATATGGTGCAAAGAATTAATGATAAAGATTGGGTCACTGACTTCTTAAACATTTACTATTGGCCAGTGAATACAAGAATAAATTTCTCTTTAACCATTTAGCATCTTTAACAATTAGAGAAATGCAAATCAAAATAGTACTGAAATATAGACTTTCTCCAATGAGAATGGCTTTTATCAAAAAATCTAAACATAACAGATGCTGGCAAGGATGAGGGGGAGAAGAAACAATTCCACATTGCCAGATGGACTGCAAATAGGTGCCATCATTATGAAGAGTGTGTTGAAATTCCTCAAAAAACTGAAAATAAATATTCCATTTGATCCAGCAATAACCCTTCTGGGTATCTTTCTAAATGAGTTGAAAGCACTGAAAAGCAGAGATTACACACATTCCCACTCTTGTGGCAAATAATAATCTCTACTACTACTACTCTACCATAAAGATAGGTGGATATAAATCAGTTGTTGGTTAATGGATACAACTTGAGACCATTATGCTTAGTGAAGTGAGTCAAATTCAGAGGATTAAATATAACGTAATAGCATTAATAAGCAATAGAGTCAAATGAGTGATATTTTGGAGACAGCGGATATGAAGAAGGGGGTGAGAGGGTGAGATAAGTGGAGAGAAAGTTGATACGATATGTTTGTACAAAAATTGTAAGTTTTTATAACCATTGTATATCAGAAATGCATACTAACAGAAGTGGAAAAGAAAAGAAAGCTATGTCTTCAACTACTTTGATCTTTGAAAGTCGAAAAATTTAAATGTTTCTGAAGGTTTACTCCTAACATGTGCTAAAATAGTTAAGGTTTTAAGTTATTAAATATGAATAATAAGTTAATAACAAGAATTAACATTTCAGTTTTCCCTGCTTAATTAATCCCATAAGTTAATGAAAAATATAAGTGCATAATCTGTCACACACGTTTGTATTGGTACAGAAGACTAGCATTACTGATAAATAATTTGCATGACTTTAATGCTAGAATAAATTTGCTGAAATAATGTGTGTGTGGACCAATAATCTGTTTGAAAGTATTGTGTAGCTGTGAGTGAATTCTATTTTAATACTTTTTCTCCCAATATACATGATATTATTAGACTTTATTCACATCAGGTACCTAAAAAAATTCAAGTGAATTTCGGTCATGGGAAAATGGTATAAATTGTGAAACTTGCTTTATATTTGCTGCTGAGGTCAGCAATTTCTCAGGAAGAGAAATTGGGCTCAATATTTTAGTAGTTTACAATAGCAGTGTATAAAGGACACTTATTGATTGTTCCTGAGACCTTGTTATTAGATTTGTTCTCATTGGGAAGTTTTCAAAGTGAAGCTGGGTTGCCAGGTTTCCTCTGGAAAGTAAGATGTATATCCACATGCTCTCTGTTGGCACTCCCATAGAGCAGAGGTACCTGCCTATTTTTAATGTTTTTATTAATAAAGTTGCTGGATTAAATGTAGACTTGTTTATCAGTGACATATTTTCCCTTAAGAAGGACAGAGTGGCTCAATTATTTTATGTAATTTGTGAAAATAATCTTATAAGTCTCATATTTGTTAGAAAGGTTTTCTTTACCTCATAGTAAAATTTATACGTAGGGATGATCAATCTCTAAATCTTGAATAAAACAGCATGAGTTATTATTTTCTGTTTCAAAGAAGAGAAATTATAGAGACATCCAAAGGAAAATCTCCATGCAAGGGTGAATATTTTCTTTAATTTTTATGTGAAGCTGTAAATGTTAGAATTTTTAAAATGATCTATATAAGGACATGGCACAAAGGTTTAGAGTAGTGATGAAATCCCTGATGTCTTAAACATCTACTACTGGAGTGAATCTCAGAATGTCACTGGAGGGAGATTTGGCCCTCTAAGATTAAGAGAGATGAAGTATTTACATCATGCTCTGCCAGTTGATGTTATTTTTAGCAACTAAATATCAAATCCCTGGTGTCCCAGGGCTTAAGTTTTTATAATTTATGTTATGTTATATGTTTGTAATACGTAATAATTGTCTCACACTTGTTTTGGGTAATTGATATATATCTCACATTTTGTTTTGGGTAATGGATATATCTCTCACACTTGTTTTGGGTAATGGATATATATCTCACATCACTTTCCCCATCTCTCCTCTTCACCCTCTCCCTTCCCACTTCCCTTCTTCAAGTGCATGCCTCACTTATCGTCTTTCTACCCACTTCATTCCCTTCCTCAGTACACGCTCATCTCACTGTTCGTGGCAGCTTCTGAAGCAACTGTGGAAGGAACTGCATCAATGTTCTAAATAGATTCCAAGTGATCTCGATCATTTCAAGTTTGGGAAGGACACAAGTCAGATGGTGTCAGGCCTGATGAATAAGGTGTAGAGAGACACCGTGGCAGCTTTACAAACGTGCTTTTCAGTTGGATGGCAGTGGGCACTTCACGGTACTTTCTGTCACACCTTGTACGGTCACTCGCTAGAGACTTGCAGGCCTACTTCAGAAAGTGTTAAGAATGATGGGATGAATGCATCTGAGGTGAGGAAGAGTATTTTGAGGGCAATTACAGGCAATGTGTGGTTTTTGATTATAATTTTTAAAAATCATTCAGTGTGTATTTTGGCCATTTCTCATAGTTTTTGGTGACGACACGACCACCTAGGATGCAAAGCATTATCAAAGACCTCCAATTTGAATAGGAGAATATATTGTCTAAAAAATTAAGGCCATCTGTCTCAGGTACTCATGGATAGCAAACTGAGCCCAGGGGTATTTTTCCAGCTGTCAATTGTATAACCTAGATGACTATTACAAAGAGCGGATTGTTCACATTGATTCATTGCAAAGTATCCAAGGAGAAGCCATTTCAGCTAACCTCCTTAAGATAACAAATCATGTGTGTGTCTGTGTGTGCGTGCAAGTGTGTGTGCATGCACGTGCATGCACACACACATACACAGTGTATGACATATGTAATGGCAGAAATTCTGCCAACATTTAGGACCAGCTGGCTATGTACTGGTGGCATTTATTCACTCCATTTGGTAAATCAAAAAGTAGTAAAATGATCACACCAGGTGGATTCTAGCACATGCTAGTAGGCTAGAGCAGGTGGCAACTCTGGAGCTATTGATTTACATGTTAAAAAAGATGGACCTGGCTTCTGAATTTCTTTTACATGTAGACATATGACCCATAAATCATAAGAACAGGTCTTTACTTCCCAAAAGGAAGTCAATATATGTTATGTAGTGCTTCAGCAAATGAGCTTAAGGAACTTACATGGCTTTTCTGATTAAAACATGAAATGTCCCACTAAGACTTGCTTCTCAAAGGCTTGATCCACAGTTCATCAACATTCAGAACAGGGATCTGGAGGCATGACTGGGTCAAATAACTCACACCCGTGTACAGTTTTGGGCTAAATGCACAAGTGGGTGTGAACAAAGCATGCCTGTGAAGAGTGAGAAGACTGGTGATTTCTATGCTTTTACCATGTGGTTATATTATTTTAAAATATTTTTTAAATTTTTAAATTATTATAGATTCATAGGAAGTTGCAAAAATAGTCCAGAATGGTCTTATCTATCTTGCATTCCATTTTATCAGGGAGATATAGCACCTTTTTAATTCTCCCATTGAAAGCTGATGTTGTTAGTCAGCTTGAAAAAAAAAGTGTTTATTTTTACACAATGTAGCACAATATTTTAAAAAAGGAAATTACTGGTCATTCATAGTACACAGCCGCACCACTCCTCCAGTGAAGATAGGAAGGTCTCAGTTCATGTTGACCCAGAAAACTTAGTGAAACACTATCTCACAAAAAAAAGAAAGAAAAAAGGCCATAGATATAGCTCAGTAACTGAGCCTGGCCACACCTGTGTGAGTCCCTGGGATCAATCCCCAGTATTAAGAGTAAAATGGAATTTGACGTTGCTTGATGCATGTGTATGTCCTTGTGCCATTTTATTACATGTCTAAACTGGTGTGATGAGAACAACCACAACCAAGACACAAAGCTATTCTGTTGCCATAAAAATCACCTTTGTGCTACTCTTCATAGTCGTGCGTAAGCCCTCTGCTTTGTGCTCTCACAGTCTCTCACCTCCAGTAAGTGCCAGTCATTCTACATCTCTACAAGTCTGACATTTTGAAAATATCATGCAAAGTGAATCATATTGCATGTGATATTTTGAGCTCAGTCTTCTGTGAAATGCCCATGAGGCTCAAAAAAAGTTCCTGGGTATTGCAGTAGTTCGTTCTTTTGTATGGCTGCAAATAATTGGATCATTCCCCTCTGACTTTGTCATTGAATATAAAAATATCCTTTTATATATGTATATAAAACAAAATAATCTAATGTTTATATAAAATATAAACATTTTAAAATATTTACATTATTAAATATGTTCATATGTAATCTAATATATTTTTAAATATAAATATATTTTATGGGTTTTACTAAGATATATACACAAGTCTTTTTGCTGTTCAGATATAATGAGATTGTTGAAAATTTATCTTACGTCTGCTATCTTATTCTTCATTTCCCACTTATTATCTATTTTCCATTTTCGTTGCTTGTTTTTATCTGCATTCCTCTATATGAGTAAATATATTTTGGAAAAAAACACAATTTATCTGGATGTTTTTAGTAAATCTCTTTGTGTAGAATTTTAACTCTTGATCTAGGCTTTACATTTTACATGTATAACTTATCACAATATGGGGTGGCTGAATTCTTACTAATTTGAGTAAGATGTAGGAATTTTTCCATCTATAATAAAGCAAAATAAAAATATTCATTTTTATAACAGAAATATAACAGTATCCTGATTATTTCAATTCTGAAAAATATTTTAGAACTTTCAAGAGATAAAAGAAAGTCATTTTATTTACACTTTTTTTTGAAACAGGGTCTCGCTGTGTAGCCCAGGCTTCTCCTTAACTCACTGTGGAGCCCAGGCTGGCTTTGGACTCATGGCAATTCTCCTGCCTCACCTCCCCAGGGCTGGGATTACAGACATGAGCCACCATGCCTGGTTCATCTGGAGCTGGGGAATCAAACCGGGTTACTTAGTACTAGACATAGCACTTGCAAGCACTTTAATGGCTGAGCCATTATCCTAGCTCCTACTTACCCATATATATATATATATAATTTATATTTATATTTATATTTATTTATTAATATTTATTTATATTTATGTATATATGTGTGTATATATATATATATTATTCTTTCTAGTTTTACCTGATATTTCACTATTTCAACTTTCATATTTTATTTCTGTGCTGTAGACTTACTGTAGCTATCTTGTTTAAGGCATATCAACTGGGAAATTTATTTCTCCTTGTTTTCCTTCTCATCTGAGAATATCTTTCATTCTCCTTTATTTCTGAAAGGTATGGATGCATGCGCGCATGTGTGTATGTGTGATTGTGCATGGTTAAGTATGTAATTTTTCTGTCTATAGATTTAAGAATCCACTTCCCTTTATCTTCATCACCTAAAACTTTGGGGTTCCATTTTCTCACTTCCACAGTTTCTGTTTAGAAAAGATATACCAAAGTTCAGTAATCATTTTTCACCTATGAGCAAGACGCCATGATTTCTGCATGGTGGTTCCCCAAAGATTCATGTGCAGGAAGCTTGGTTGCTAGTGTTGTAGCGCTGATGTGGAAAATCTTAAAAAAAAAAAAAAAAAAAAAAAGGCAGGACCTAATGAGAAGTAACCGGGCTGTAGGGCTCCACATCAGGAATGATGTAACGTCATCCTGTAGAGAATCTTCTAAGAGTGTGTTATTGTAAGTGAGTCCAACTCGTCTCTGGAATCTTTCTTGATTTCTTCGGCCATACATGCCCTTTCCGTATGAGACTGTTTCTCTTTGTCTTTCTGTACCACATTGTTTTACAGTCTTCACTAGGATGTCAACACCATATCTCATGGATCTTCCAGTCACCCAAAACTTTGGCAAACAAAAAAACCTCCCTTCTTTATGTTACCTGGCCCTAGGTGTTTTGTGCTAACAACGAACACTAGAGTAGGATAAGGTGTTTTTTCAACCTGCTGCTTCAAGTAAATTTGTGTTTTGGTTTATTTTGTTTTAATCTTAATAGCAGAATTTGAATTATGAAATGTCTCACTTTGAATTCCTCAAGTGGATGTTGGAACATTTGGAATTTTCTCAGCTTTTTGAATGTCTCAGGTGAAACTTACAAGACCATTCACTTAGATTCCTCTGGTCGACCCTCTATCTCTGGAATTAACAATGGTATTCTTCCAGATGCAGACAGAACAATTTTCACATCTTCTGATATCTGGGAGGGGAAAACACGAGTCTTTTCTGCACTTGACATATCTTAGATTTCTTCCATTAAAAATTATTCATTATTGCGATGTGCCATTCTTTGGAGTAGTATGCTCTGGTTCCCACCACCAATTCCAAAGACATCTATCTGATTTGAAAACAGAGTTTCATTAATCTGGTTCTTATGGTATATTTTCCATCTAATAGAATGAATTCTTTGCAGTTACCTTTGAGGTTGCTGCATCCTTCCTTAAATTCTTAAATAATATAATCTTTTAGGTTAGTATATTTGGTAACTGCTTCCTCAAATTTGTATGTAAGGCCATATCCTAGAAGGCACAAGTTGGTGATATGTTAATATGGAAGGCAGGAATTAGTAGAATTAGTAGTATGAGAAGACCTGAGTCGTTTTGCTTGTCCTTCACCACTGAGACAGAACAATACCTTTTCCTAAACCAGTGCTAAACCATTCCTGATGTGTGTGCCTGCAGTTGACACCATTGAAAAGATATATGTCTATTTGGGAAGAAGGTGTTCTTTGTATATTTGGAAACTAGTATCTTTTATAAAATAGTGCTATGAGATATTGTAGTTGTAAATCAAGAGGAAGTTGGTCTTTGCCTTTGTGATGTACAAAAATATCTATATGGTATGAATTTTTTATAAGCTTTGCTCTTTTACAACTCAGGAAATTTAAATTCTTCTTTCTCCCAGTGGAATAAATTGTTTCTCAGGAGTGTCAGTCTTAGGGAATATATTTTTATGAGCTCAACATGAAGCTAGAATTGAGAATGGAAATCAAAACAAAAGAAATCCAAAATCTCATTACCTAACTTTTAACTTGAATCTCAATCATGCCAATCGTGTTTTGAAACTACCTGTGATATTAGTAAGTATAATTAATAATGAGTATCTGCTACATGGATAAATGAAAGGAAAATGTCTTAATTATATATTAATATGCTGCTATTAGGGAAGAAAAAGAGAAGTATTAACATTATGTAAATATGTATTTTTTTAGTAAGTAGACTCTCTAGCCAAAAGTATATGATTTTCAATGGTAGATTATTGTAGCAAATGGCTTCTATCTTCGTTTAAGTGCTGTTGTTACAATATCATGGAGTTTATTTTTATAGTAATTGCGTGAATAAAAAATGCCCAGGGAGCTTTTATTTATAGTGATACTGCATGTAAACTAACCCTTCACAGAGTAATATTTTTTAAAAACTTGGGAGCAACGAGACTTTCCCCAAGTCTCCAAAGTTCACCCTTCATTTTAAGAGAAAAATAGTGGAACAATATCAATCAAATCTTGTAAGCTGTAATAGATATTTTACCTAGGACCAAAGGGAGAATAGTAATATGAAGAGTACTAATAAAACATGAGACGTAGGTATTTTAGAGAATGAAACAAAATCTTTGGATGCGTATAATAATTGCATAATCTCTTACTTCTTGTTCTTTAACACATGAGCCTTTATTCTGAGGTAACACACCCTGATAACTGTTGAGCAGCAGAACAGGTTTCTCGGACTTATTTTCAGCTCAGTGGTCTCCTCATCTCTGTTTGCCCGTGTGTTTGTCTTTTGCTTTTCTGGGTAAACTATCCACTTCTAAAAGAAGTGATTTAGAAAGTTATTCAAAAGATTTTAGTGATTTCCTTTCTTATGGTTAAGTATATTTGGTAACTACCTACAATCCATATAAAATTATAATTTTAAATTAACATGAAAATAATCCCAACAAAAGCCAATCTTCATTTAGCTTTTCCTTTCTGTCCTTTTTTATTATTTATTTATTTTCCTGTAAAGATTTAATTCTGGCAACTTCTGTATGAAGCTGATCTTGGCACAAAACTTGAAAGTTCAAATGATTTTTCGGCATTTTCAGCTGTTTCTTCAGGTGAAAAATGCTTGACAATTTGAGAAACTGGATGTTCGCTGCATCAAATGATGATGAATGTTCTGGGTAATAACGCTTTTATGCCTTCTGTGCTGTGCTTGAAAGATTACATGTTCATTCCTCCCTTTACCTACTTTTAATGGTTTATATCTGTTGCTGTCAGCAAAAGAAAGAAAAAAAGAGAAAGAAAAGTGTGTGTTCAGAGGCACGTGTAGTCCTTATTGTAAATTGTGTCATGCTAATATACAACTCTAAGTTACCAACAAGATAATGTTGCGCACATAGTGAAGTTGGATAAGGCATTGCTGCTTTAGGTTTGAATTGACGGTGGCATTTACCACTTGCGGGCCTTCAAAGATAAAATGAGTGAAATATTAGAAAAACAAGATATAAGCAAGCAGAACTGCCCGTAATGTACTCCGGTGTAATTGGGGGGAAGAACGGTAAATCAACTATTAATATTTTCTACGGCAGCAGTCCTGCTGCTACTGCTGAGCTCTGACGACTTGAACAGGCAGTTATATGTATTACCAATTGCTTCCATATTCTAGGAAGCCAGATTCCTTGAGAAAGAGTCGGAAATAAAATGGCCTGAGACAGGAGAATGTAGGTACCATAGTATTAAGACGGTCCTGTTTAGGTGACTACAGCAGAACTTGAGACTGAATTAGACAGAGTACTTTGAAAATGAGAGAACTAGTATAAGCCAAGTGATTCATGAGATAAAGTCCCTTTGAATCTTTAATGAGTCGGCAATAAGTTTATTTACTTATTTTTTATGTTAATAGTCCTGGGCTCGGACCCAGGGCTTTCACCCTGGAAGAAGCGCCCTGCTGCGGCCGCCACTGCATTTGTTCTTGCGCTGTCCTTCGATGTTAGTCATCTCTCTGCCTTATCTCTCTCCTCTTGTTCCTGGTCCATCTTCTTTTCTGTTGTCTCCTTTCTCCTTCTGCTGAAAAGTAGATCTCAGTAGGCTGTTCAGCTGTCCGGGCTGAGCTCCGATATGCTCTCCTCAGTCTCAGACTGCCAGGGGGCAGGGACTGTGTTCCTTGGCCTGCGTTGAGAATTTTAAATCAAAATTCACTGACGGTTGTGTCAGTCTTTATGCAAACATGTTTTATATGTCTTTGCATTCCTGCTTCTTTAAAAATTCACATACTTGTAAGTATCGTGGTAACATAATTATAAAATGATGCACAAAGCAATGTAGAAATCAATTGTCCGAATTTTTAGTAATAATAAATTTCATAAAAAGATTCCAAGAATACTCAGATTTGAAATGATAAATTTTAATAAAATATATTCAATCATATATAGTTTATGAAATGGAGCAGCAACATTTCATTTCAGAAATAATAGACCAAAAACAAGAAAAATACCACAGAATAATATGCATCAATGAGGAAATCTAGATAAATTCTTTGCTCTGCCTAATATTACAAGTGTCATAGCAGCAGAAATATTGTCTTCTTACTGCTAAACCTATGTGGCACATATTGTGAATCTCAGTAGTTTTTCAAAGTATGTCATAAATTGAGTCACAGTTGTTTCAGAATTTATCATCTTGTTTTCCAAAATTGTTACAAACTAGGTAGTTGGAATTACATTAAAAAATCATAGTAAGAAGTTTCATATGAAAATTATTCAAGCTTCAAAGAGTAAGAATATTACAGTATCACAAACCTTTCAGTGATTATTTATGATACATTGCCTAATCTTACAATTTTGAGTGTCTCACACATTTAAGCAGAGAATTTAAACGAGCTATACAAGCATAAGCCATTTTCAATGCATTTTTTCTAAATAAAATATATATATGGTATCTTAATTACCATGAATGAACTGCTACTAATTATCTTCAATATAGCTTATTACATAATTTTAATAGGGTAGCAAAAATTTCTACCTTGTGTCAAACATGCAAATTATAATTACTGTAGAAATTTTTGATTTTTATTAAGTTTAGAGCTAAAACAAGCACTGTGTTTTTAAAATTAGATTAATTTTCTTTATCAGGAGCATAGATTTGTATGAGTCAAGCCATACTTACTTATTCATTCAGGAAGTATGTAAACAGTAAATAGATACACTGTGCAGATCTACAATGAACATATAAAGAAAAATCACCTGTTCTCAGGTAACATATTTGACTATGACCAATGAAATTAGAGTTTACATTTGAATACTACTAATGGATATCAGTGTGCAAATTGATTTTTCTCTGTACAATTCAAGTTTCATCCAACAGGAACAAAGGGCTATAATGACAGATGCAGCAGGAAATTAGGGCCAACTTCACCAGTGCCTCATCCAGGGCTTCTTTACAGAAGGAATCTTGAACAAAACTAAAGAAAAGAGCATGAGATTTTCGAGCTTAAGCTGGTGGAAAAGCAATGAGAAGGTTTCATTTTTAATTATGACATAAGAACCTTTATTTAATAAACAATAAAAATGAACTCTATTAGCTTAATAGCTGTAACAAGTATCCAATACTAACATAACATGTCACACATAGTAGGAGAAATGGGGTACAAGCTGCATATGGACACTCTGTATGATTTGCCAGAATTTTTTGAAAGATTAAAAATGTTGTTAAATATAAAATTTATTTTTAAATAAATTAATTTTAGCCCAACAGCCAAATTAAAACTTGTGGTGACCATGTGATATGAAGAAAGCCTTACATGGTCTCCATTTTTTTAGTTTGTCTTTCTATTCTTTGTTTCTATGTACATTACAGCATGAACTTATTAATTTATACACAAATATTACTGGAATTTATATTTGCATTGTTATGAATGAATAAATTTAAGCTGAATTATATCTTTAGAATGACTCTACTAACACACACTGATTTGATGTATTTGATATTTCTGCATTTATTTAAGTCTCTAAGTTTATCTCAATAATATTTTAAACTTTACATGAATGTCTGTATTTTCTTTAGATATATTTCTAGATCCTTCATTTTTTGATAATCTCAGTGATCATATACATATATATATGTATATAAGCACACACATATTTCTTTATTTTCTGTTTATTGCTTATAGTAGAAATATGGATGATATATAAAGATTCATTAAATTCTTCATTATTATTAATAGTTTTTCTATAAAATATATATAATTTTCTCTATACCTGCTTATGTCACTTGTATAGAGTGCCACTTTTTTATCTACTCATTTTGATAATGTAGTTATTAGTACTTTTAGGTTTGGTCGTATCATTTGTGTATCAGTTATTCATCCCATAGTGGTTAGGACATTTTTCCGATTATTATTCATTATAATCTTACTACTTCTCAGAAAATTCAAAGATTTTGAAATATTTTCCACTGCCTTAGCTATTTTTTCATTTCTGAAGTTGATTTCTGTATTTATTTAAAACTAACTAAATATTCATATCAGCTCTGCCATAATTTTCTCACTCAATCAACATTTTCTAGTGTCTGTGGCTTTTACATTTGTATGTTCTCTTGGGATTGTTTTATTTCCCTTTAATTACATGATTTCATATTTTATATGGGTTGTGACTGTGTGAAAAAAAAATTTAAGCCCCTGGTTTGTGTTCAGTTTTAACACTTGGTTCAAGCATTGATTTTCAAAAGAGATTTAATGAAGATTTAAATTTCATGTTCTTTTCTTTTTCCTGAATTCTGAGCATATAATTAGAGTTTTCTAGCTTTCACCATTTGTCTTGAAGCATAATTCCTCAGTTGTCTTTTAGGTAGTCTCACTTGCTTGGCTTTGCACTAAGTTTTCCTGGTGTTTACTTTTTTCTGCCAATTTATTATAATGTGTATACTTTTATAAAATTTTTCCTGTATACAATAATGTTTCATTCCTTTCTTCATTGTGGTACTGGAGACTGACCAGGACCTGCACGCTGAGAAAGTCCCCATCTCTCTTTGCAAAACTTTATTTTTTTCTTTTTATTTTGAGACAAGTTTTCATTAAGTCACTAAGTTGCTCAGATTGGGCTCCAGGTTTTGATACTAATCTTGTTTCCTAGAGTTCTGTGATTATAGAATGAGCTCCCCCTCCCCAAAATATTATCCTTTTTAATTTTTTAGATGAATGGATAAAATTATATACATTAGCATGTTATGTGATGTTCGTTGTGTACTGTTCCAATCTCCGTAAACATATCCCTCCAAACAGTTGAGTCTTTATGAGTTCAAAATCCTTTTTTATTTTTTTCTTCACTTGATATGTAATAGTATATTACCGTATCTACAGTTGCCCCTCAGGAGGAACGAGGTAGCAGAGCTTCTTTGTCTGATTTTACCACTACTCAGTACCCCCAACCAATGGCTCCCCATCCCTTCCTCCTCTCTTCTGTCCCCAGACTTTCATATCCACCATTTGCCTCTTGATTTTTATGACAGTGATTTTAGGTTCTCAATATGACTGAGATTCTGTGGTATTTACGTCTGTGTCTGCCGTATGTATTTAACGTCACCATTGCTTGTTTTATCCTCTTGGTTTCACACGCTATAACTTCCTTCTTGTTAGGACTGGATAGTGCTCCGTTGTGTAGTACGACCTACACCACGTTCTTTACTCGCTTATCAGTGGGTGGACACTTAGGGAGTTTCCACTTCGTACCTATTGTGAGCAGTGCTGCAGTGAACAGGGGCAGACAGATGTCTCTTCAATGGACTGATTTTATTTCCTTGGTACCTGTAGGCAGCAGTGGCATTGCTGAATCACATGATAATGCTGTGTTTTATTCTCTGAAGACTCCATAGTGTTTTTCATATTCCCTATACTAATTTATATTCCTATCAACAATAAGCAGAGGTTCACTTTTTTGACATTTTCCCAACATTTGTTATCTTTCATCATTTTTATAATAGTCATTTAAAATAAACTGAGCTTATATTCCACTGTGGTTTTGGTTTACATTTTACAGATGAGTAATGATGTCCGATATTTTTGGTTTATTAATTCTGTGTTTTTCTATTGCAATTATCTTTTTGAATCTGTTATTTATTTTATTTGGATTTTCTTTTGCTATTGAGCTTAGTTCGTTATATAGCCTACCTATTAAAGCCTTTGCAGATGAACAGATTGTAAATATTTTCATTTCATACTTGCACTTAAAATATTTTTCTTGCTGTTTTTCATCTTGTCTCTATTATCAGTTTATGGCTTAGTCTAAAACGCAGAATCATGTTTTAAAATATTGCTCCTACTGTATTTACTCTTTTATTTTCTGTCTAAACTCCAATCACATGAATCAGGGGACTGAAAGTGTTGTTTCCATAAAGTGTTAGACAGTACATAGTTAAGCTTGTGCATCTAAAAAAATCCCTGTCATCGATCCCTTTTTGAATGCTTTATGGTTTTAATCTCTTTACCTTAAGAATTAAACAAATTTACAGTACAGACTGCATTTATTTATATTTTTTCTTCTTTGTTTCTGAGAAAATCTTGTCTTTTGGTGAATTTTATTTTAATCTGTTTTCCCGACAGTGTTTATAATAAATAAAATGTAGAATGAATTTTCCATTCCTGAATGATATAAATGCTGCTGAGAGACTTAGTGTAACTAACATTAAGTTTGCATAACATCTATGCTGGAGAGAAGTAGCGGCCTGAAATAATTCGAATCCAGTCAGTATTGGGGCATTTAGAGCTGATCTTTAAGCTTTATGACATCCAAGCTATTCATTTTTTGTCTGATGTGTAAAGATATAGTCTTTGAAAAGCTGCCTATAAAGCTTGAACAATTAAACCAGTCTATCCTCTTAGCCAAGACTTTGATGAGACTTGTACTCAACTTTTTGGCCTCTGGGACCTCATTTTTTTCTACATGACATATGAAGATTCCAAAAATCTATGCTCAATTATTAATCCTGTGAGCTGCCATTTTTGTTTCCAGGGTGGGTTATTATGAAGGGGAGACACTAACAAGTTCTTAACTCCCCACTCCACCTCTCTTTCAAATACTAGTATGACAAATTATGACCACTTTTCTCAGTCAAAATTCCTGTAGACTTTATAGAAAAAAAAAGTATTTATCCAGCCTCTATACTTCATTTAGGCCTTTTCCCCCATTTTATTGATATGTATAGGTGCAAAATTTAAGGTTTACAATGAAGTTGAGCATTTTACGCACATATGTATCTTGTCAAGGTGACAAGGACTTTCCCACTCTGCTTCTATCGCTCTTTTTAATCTATTGTTTGATTAGTAGTAGTTTTGATATTTCTGCTCTTTAGCTTCCTCAGCTTTCTTTCTTCTTTCGTCTTTCATTTCCCCTCTCTATATCGGCTTATGGATTAAGATGATCTTTAATTGCCCATACATAAAAAATAAATCACTGTCACTTGTATTACAATTGCATAACTCTTAATAAAGTGACCTTTAAAAGTATCTCATGCCTCTGACTCTAAGGTGAATCATCGAATGGTCTCTCTGATATGAGAGAACCAGAGCACAACTCCTATGGAACTTAAGAGGAAAGACAAAGTGAAAGAGGGGGGTCGGGTAGAGGAGGAGGGAGGGAGCGGAGGGTAGGGGGAGGGATGAAAGGACCTTGGAAATGATCAGAAAAGAACTGAATATAAGCATTTTAAAAAGTAATATAAGATCAAAACTAATGGGTGGATTAAGATTGAGGAAAACGTTTATATTTGTTATTGAAAAAGTGAGGCTCTATAGTAAAAACTCATTGGTGTGACGTTTCTGTTCTTAATTTTGTATAGGATTAGCAGTTTAACAGCCTTGGCATTGCTTTTTCTTACTTTAACTTACAAACAATTGTGCACTGACTTCTCACCTGCAATGCCATCTCCGTACTCTGTCCTACATACCCTTTAACCTGCTCTTACCGATGGCAACAACCCCACTTCTTTGATGCCAATTGTCTGTATTTGTCAGCTCATTTTATTGCTAGAACCCAATACTTCACACACATAACTTAAAGGAAGAGGTCTAATTTCATTCATAGTTTCAAGGCATTCAGTCCTTAGTCTACTGGTTTCATGGAGGACATGTCCTGGCAGAAGGGAATGAAAAGCACATCTGCTTAGTTTGAGCAGTCTGGAGTGCAAAGCAGTGAAATAATGCCGGATAGAAAGGCTCTCCAAACCAGACACAGTACTCAAAATGATACTTCCATGACCATGACCCAGTACATAAACTCTTGTCCCTTCTTAATACCGAGGTAGTTCCCAAGGCAATCAAGTTGATAATTATCATATTTAGGCACCTATAATCCAATTGATTACTCAGTATGTTTACATTGTTTTAGAAAGCTACAAAAACACTTGATGTAAGGATGAAGATCAGTGTTACACTACTTATTGAAAAGGCTTTAAACAGGAAAATCAAAGTTGGCATCTGTAGATACATAATATTAATAGTATTGTGGTAAATGGTTACCTAATGTTTCTAAATTTGGACTTTTCTGCAGTATTCTGCATTTTATATTCAGTCTTTTTCATCCATAGAACTTTGAAAACTATCCTTTGGGAAAGTCACTCATACAAAAACTTGTTTGTCAATTAAAAGAAAAAATAAACGTAGGAACTTTGCAACTTCAGTGAAGTTGAGTTTGACCAAACTAGCTCTTTGATTTGCTAAAGTGAAGAGAAATTTGGCTCAAGATCTAAGAGAGTAGAGCCAGATTCAAGCTAAAATAAAAGCATTGATTAAATCAATGTTAATATGAGCAGCAGGAGAGTCTGAGTCCAGAGAACCTTCAGAGTTCTGCAGGCATCCTGTTAATGAAGTAAAACTCCAGCTGGCATCTGCTTGACTCAGCTGTAGTAATTATCTTCTTCAAGAACATTAAAATATTGAATGTAGATTCATGAACAATTGCACTGAAATCTAACTTTGACTTTAAATTTCAAATAATGATACCCACAACTACTCAAGAGTCATGATAATTATTCTCACAATGAAGAAGCCAAAGAACTAATTTCACACAAGAAAATGAATTCCTTCTTCTTTTGCTCTCAGATCATTACAGAGTCTTCCTTCCTCATTTACATATCCACATGGAAGACACAAGGGAAAAAACAATAGCATTTTTTTCTGAACATGCACAAGCCTGCATCCACACATAATGTACTTGACCTTAGCATGTTTATTAATTCAAGGAGCTGAGCTTTTCACTTTGTTTTGTGAATTCTGAACAATGCGTCGTGTGTGCATCTGTGTATTTTGGGTGGGTTTTGAGGTTGGAAGTTTCATAAGGAGACTAAGGTGTTACATATATCTTGTTTTAAATTCTTAAGTACTATTTTGTTACCGTTGTATAAAAAAAAACCTGATAATGTCAACTTTTGTATGATTTACAAACACACACATCAACTGAACTAGAATTAATTATTGGTCTTAAGACTAGCTATTTCTGATTATATTTAGCCTATTAATATGCTCATCTGTGAAAAGAGGTGAATGTATTATGAGAAAATTTATTTTGGACATTATTTCTTATATGACAATTTCAATGTGGAATATGAAGATACTTTAAATTTTGCATTAGTAATTATCTTACTTGTATTATTTAGATAAATTAATGAGTTTTTGGAGAACATTAATATTGAAATAATACAAGTCATATATATATTGATAAATGTTATTGTTACAGAAATCTGATAAATGCAGAGACATCAAGACTCGAAGTCGAGAGGTCAGAGGTGAGAGGAACATTTATTACACTAGTGGGCCTCTGCCTGTGTCAACCCAAAATGACAAGGTCCCCTGAGCTCAGGGCCAGGCTACTTTTAGACACTTTGTGCAGGAAGGCCTTGCAAGCCAGCAAGCAGGGAGCCCTGGAACACAGAAAATGCCTGAGTAACAAGTTTGCTGAAATAGTCTGTCTTTTACATCAAGCGAGCTTTGTCCCTGGTCCTATTGCACAGGATCTCATTGCCTTTCCAGGGAGTAAGCTCTGGTCTTGTCCTTGAGCTACTCAGCTAGCTACACAGCTTTGCGGTTTAGTTGTTATAAACTCAGTTAAGGTTGTAGAGGTGGGGACAGCTTTCCCAGGAGCCTTTTCCAGGTTAATTGTGTCAGACCCAGTCAGTGGGGCTGCTTCCTGGGGGACTCCCCACAACGCTATGATTAAGTTTTTAAACTTCTGGCAGTGACAGAAGAGAGGATGTATTGGTTTTTCAGATTAAAACAATATCAAAACTGAAAGTACTTTTTAACATATTTCTGATCACTTAGCCTTTTCATGTGGCCAAAGCCATATCCAAACCATCTAGGGCATCTCTCAGGATGTTTAGGGTTGTTCAGCTCCTGTGCTAACAAGAGCTGTTGGGAAATATGAAGCGAGAAAAAATTGAAACACTGAGGTGCCGGTTACTGTTACGTGGGTCCCCAAGCAGCAAAAGGGAATATAGAAGTATGTCTGACTGTGGGTTTCCCCTCTCCACTGTAAAAATTCATGCAGATTTTGTTTTGGTTGAAATAAGTTGAAAGATGAGAACCAAAAAATGATTTTGTACTTTAAAAATAAATTTCATATCTAATTACATAAAGGACAATTTTTTAAAATACAAAAACTTATAGAAGCTTTGAAGGAAAAAATTTAAAACCCCTGAAATTTACTTGTAGCAAATTCTCATTGTTTAATGATCAGCCCTTACAGTCACTTCATTATATACCTAATGGATACATATTCATTATTTTGCATAAGTAGAAGAGAAGATAGATTAAAATTATTTTTATTTTAGAAGTACATCTTCTTTATTTCCCTGTTCAGTTTACTTTTCTGATATCATTTCCTGTCTTCCAAGATGATCCCTGTTGCTTTACCAGTCAGTAGGTATTCCTTATTAACATCTGATATCTCTATATAATAACACAGACACACACACACAGACACACACACACACACACACACACACACACGAGTTATTTTTGTACTTGATTATTTCTATTTTACACAAACATATATTTTTAGTTGCATAGGTATTTTTACTCATGTATTGTTGAATATTTGACCTATAACAGATATTTTAAGATATCCAATGTCTTATATTTAACCTACTTGTCACTTTATGAGATATTTGAGCAATTTTGTTAACATTACCTTCAGATTCACTGATTTCTATTAACAGTTTTTGATTTTTAAATAAAATTAATGAAATCTTTTATTTTCGATGCCAGGAATATTCTCTTCTTTTTTCAAACTTTTTTTCCTTCACCACATTCTTTCATTTAAAAACTTACAAAGTTAATTTTTATTGCTTAAACACTCATGTCACAAGGACTTTGTTTCAGGTTGATATTTTGTTGTGAATTTGTTGAGAGTCCCAGAACTTCCTTTTGTTATTTTCTTCTTTCTGTGACTTACAATGGTTAATTTCCTGTATACTTAATTGGTTTTAATTATAAATTCATTTTAAGGGTAAAATATTTTTCAGCCTCCTGAGACTCTCCCATGGGGTGTCCTTGAATTTTCTTCCCATAGAAGTTTTGAATTTGCTCCTGTTGGTGCTCTGTAAACATTACTTGTTCTCTTTGTGATTCACTGGGTGCAGTGCCTTTGTCTTCATGTCATTGGGTTTACCTAATCTAGGATACAATGGGTAACTTTTAGCCAAGGTAAAGATCAGTTTGCCCTCCAAGATCTTTGGAACGTAGGTTTATCTGTTTACTATGTTGACTTTCAGTTTTTTTTTTTAATTTTTCATCTGTTGTTGGTATAGTTCTTCTTTATTGTACTTTAAGTTCCAAAAAATAAATACTGAGGGTGGAATTTCACTTTATTCAGTATCTCTAGGTATTTGTACTACAAATGTTTGATGCTAGCCCAATTTACCATTTTATTAGAACTGTAAGTGCCTCAAACTTTGAACAGCTACTTAGTATTTTGCAGCAGAAACTGCGGTTTAATCATTCATGTAGTGAGTGACATTTATTTTTCTATTTTTTCCCTCATTGCAAGTATAACCCCAATTAACATGTCTTTTTATGTAACTTTTGTAATTTTTCTTGCTTTGAGATAGCTTTCTGGGAATATTGCTGTTCCATGAAATATTATTAAATTTTTGAATTGTGGTAAAACATTATAGCATTGCATTTTTAGAAGGCATTATTAATATATATTTTACATAGTGATACATGCTAAGTATTGATATATGCATCTTAATTCCTCAGATCTTCAATAAAGGAGGTAATGAGTTCCCTCATTTTACGTAAAATAATTATAAAAATAACAAAAAGCCCATGAATGGAAAATTAAATCTGACAAGGTTGTGTTAATCAGAATAGGAAAGTTCCGATTAAAAGCACCGTCATTTAGATTCAGAGAAGCGACAGTAAATCCTCCCAAATAAAACTAACGCCAAGGATGGGGCCATTCAGGTGTTTGGTATGAATCCTTTGAGGTCTGTAACCTGGGTCGCAGCTGCCTGGAGACATCAGTATGCTAATTAGGACATGCTTCTGAAATCAGATGAAATATCAGCTTCTTTGCAAATTGATGAATGCTGCCTCATAAAATGTATGGTGGCAGTCATCTTGGAGATGCTTGAGTTCACAGGTTTCCTGAACTATTAACTGGAAAGGCTCCTCTAAATCCGGCCTGATTTATCTCTGTTAAAATTAGTTTCTATTTTTGACATATTCCAAATGACACAGATCTCCTAAACTCTATGTCTCCGTGGCTGATGCACTTGCAATTCTTTCTACGTGAACTGAGAAGAAATTTCTTTGGATTAAAATGATCAACTTTAATTTTTGACTGTTTTCATTAGAATATATTTCTTTTCTGTTTTAAAAATCATAGAAATAATAATAATCTCCTTTTAATTTTATGCTTAATAGATGCACAATTGTGTATATTTATAAGTTGAATAAAATAACTAATTAAAATGTTATTCTTCACATATAACCCATTATAAATTTTATTTTAGTTGAGCTTCATTGATTATTTTTATCTTGATATCTTTTGTGAGAAAAAATGGACTAGATCTACAACCACATAAAGATTGTCAAGAGAATATTTAGAAATACAAAATCAAATGATTTTTCAAACACAAAGCAAAGTTTTGTACAAATTTTTTTATGTCATTACAAATTTTACTGTATGCATTTTACATTGATAAAATTGATAAACACTAGTCTTTTAGTTTATGTAGATATTTGAAAGTTTATAAAATAAATTTTAAAATTCAAATATTTTTATACAAAAACAAATTTTTATAAATTCTAAAATATTAAGTGAAGATTTGTCAAAATGCTTCTTTTATGCTTAGAATTATTTTGAAAATTTTGTGCCAATATGACTACTTATTATATTTTCCAGTAAAGCTGATGTTTCAAATTTGACATTTTGTAGTGAAGTAAAGCATACCAGTAATTGTTATTAAATAATAAATTAAGTCTACAAATTAAGTTTTTCCCTCTTTGGAATTCTAAGAAAACAGTTTTGCTCTCAATATATACACTTTCCAATTATGACAGCAGCAGTTAAGCTCTCCAGCCCTGTAGGTCCATACTATTTTTGTTACAATTGTTAGATGATCTTTCCTTTATTGTCTTACTCCATTGAAAGACACGATTCTCTCTTAAATTGCTTTTCATTCTTATTTTACCCATCAAGACTTTTTACATGCTATACCATAAAGCAATATACATTGATTGTATTCCTACCAGTGGTAATTGTGAGGAAGTGGGCTGAACACCAATAACATTAATGTGTATTAAGTACTTACTATATACCACACAATTTAACACCTTCTGTACATCTTATCTCTTACCATCTTCACAGCAACCACATCATTGTGTAGGAACTACTATGATCCTTCTCCAGCTTTAGAGTTGAAGATATTAGGACTTAATATGATTTGCTAATTTACTAAGACGAGGCAGGTCCAAGAATTGGAGTCAGATTCTTCTTCTAGACACTCTGAAGAGAAAGTTCCGATTCACAACCATTTGTGATGATATAACTTCACTAACATTTGACCACCTTCTTGAAGTCCTCTAGCAATTTCAAGACAGGAGATAATAAGGCAAATTTTAAGTCAAACTTCAGTGAATACTAAGAAGGGTTAGCTTTGCTCAAACAATTTAATTTGTTTTCATGTAAAACATTAAGGCTTTATTATTATTTACAAATCTTTGTTTTCTGTTTCTACTTTGTGATTATTGGTGACAGGACAGGTGGTAGAGGGTATAAGTAGAGAGACTGGGGTACACGGGACAAAATGGAGGCCCCATGCTCCAGACAAAAAGCGGGGCAAGTGAAAGAGAGGGAAGTGAAGTCCCCCCGGATGCAAGAAAACCTTAGGATGTTATAAGCAATGAACAGACATTGTTGCCAGAGCTCTGGCAGAAATGCCGGTGTAACTGCAAAGAGGATTATCTGCCCTTTGAGAGCTGAGAACCTTGCATGGAAGGCATGTGATCCTGCGCATGGTTGACCCCTGCTGGCATGCAAAGGAGGTGAGAGATTTAATTGGTGAGAAAAGAAAGAAAGAAGAGGATAATCTTTCCAGTCAGGATAAAAGAAGGAACAATTTCTCTCAGAGGTTTATAACAACCTTTAGACAAATAGCCCTTGTGATTGCTGAGGACATAACCTACACTGCTCTCACCCTTCAAATCTGCTCCTTTGCAATTTGCTTCTTTTACCCAAATTTCACTCTTCACCATCGTCAGACACCTGTGCTTTTGTAATATAAGTACACATAGCGTGACAGAAAAGCAAAATAAATGCCATGGAGAAAAATTAGAAAGTAAGGAACATATAGAGTTACACATAAATATAGCCCGATTTTTAACTAAGCATGATTGAAGAAGTAACTCATAGTTCAGTAATAATTTAAATGATAGAGGCACGTTGAATTCCGTATTCTTATCTATCTGATTCACCAAACTGTTTTTTATTGTTTAATATTTGCCTGATGTTGTACTAAGACTTGGGGATACCATAGTCAAAAAACTTAAGTAGGATCCCTGACTCCATAGAATTTCCAAAATCCCTCAAATGATGCTATGTAGAGAGGAATGAAAGCCCTGACAATTGTATTGAGGAGTAAGTTCCAAAGCTCTGCTGACTTTGACAGGGCCTCCATGGAGCTGTTTATGGTGCAGGGGTAGAGGAAGCTGGGACCGGTTGTACTATGGTTTGAGGAAAGTTTCTCTTGAGAAAGCCTGAACTGTAGTTGAAGATAAGTGGAACAGAAGCATGTAGAGAAAGATGGAGGAGGTGTGCATAGCACAGAGGTCAAAACATGTATTCCCAATGAAGCAGTCTGACTCAATTAGCAGACCATCAGCATCAGTGTGGCTGAAACATGACGACTTGCAAAGTGAGGCCGCAACATACAACAGGGCAGACAGTCACCCCAGGCAGCAGGGCTATTAACTTATTACCATTCAACTGTGTAATGCATTCCCACTTACAAAACTATTTTTACCACTATATTTTCATGTTTTCCATAAATTCAGGTAGAAAGAAATATAATAAATAGATTTATCAGTTAGACGTTGCTGTGATTGTTATCGTCCTTCAATCAGTAAGACAAGATGGAATTGCAAGCTCAGATATTTTCCTGAGCTTGGGTTAAAAACCGAAATTGATGTGTCATGTACTTTTTTCCTTGATAGTAGATACAAACTGCACCTGTGTATCCAAAATATACAAAAATATATAAATTAATTAATTAACTATTTAAGCAGATGGTAAGATTTCTCACCCTTGTCTTTTGAGAAATTCCTTCTCCTTGGTAACTATGGCACCATAGAAATATAACACATTTCTAGTTACACATTTAGAACAAAGTTCTTTCAAATATATCTTTACATCTGATTTTGTCTTATTATTTAAATTTTGCAAAATTTCATATTATTTTACATTTCCTGTGAGTAAAACATCATGATTTTTTGTTCTGTAATTCTGAATTTGTCTATGTATTGATTTATGTAAATGTGCCATTCAAGTTTCTTAAATTTGCTTAATCAAGGTTTTATCAGACGTTATCATTTGTTTTTGAAGGGGAAAACTTCCAAGCCTGAGACTTCAAAAGTTATTCCTTAAAAAATGTATTTCCCATAGTCAGACCCAACTTGTCATTATAACTATTTCCATGTAACTCATCCACAGGATTTTAACTATCACTTCATATCTATTAGCAATAATTTGAAACTTCAATGCAAACTAGAAACTCAGAAAATGGAGTCCCTTATAATCCCTAAGTGAAGTTACAGTCTCTCTAAAAAAGAATACCCCAAATTATATATGATAGTGATATGCATGTAACTTCACTTTGTTAGAAAAGTTTCAAGCTCAAATTTCTAAAACCTAACAGTTCTATTGTTTCTACAAACTGGTTTCTTTCAAAAACTATTCCACGTTAGTTCTATATTTGTTGTTTACGTCTTTGGCCTTGCATGTCCACACAGTATCTTACATTTATGTATTTACCTAATAGTATATTTCCATTATCTTTATTATTTTCCTTAAAGAGCACTTGATCTTTTGCATTATATTCATGTCACTCTAATATGAAATTTATTTTAACAAATATGGTGAGTGTTCTATGAACTTGATAAAAATGATGCTGTCTTCTCAATTCAAACACTTAGCTCCCTTTTTAAAAGCCTACTACTACTACACATTGTAAGAAGCAACGCTGGAGTTTCCTTGCTTTTTGTAATTTTGTGCTCTCAGCCAGTATTTCATCCTATGATATAAATACTGCATAATGTCACTTTAAAATTCTAGCAAGAATGTTATTTCTTGTAAGACTGTGCTACAAAAATAGTGTGATATCAAGAAAACAAACGCGTTTAGAGTCACAATATAATATGTATGTATGTGTATATTAAATTGCAAAAGGAAAAAATAAAACAGATAAAAATAGATTTAATCTTATGCTCAGACGTTCAGAATAAAAACACATCTGTGAGACATAGGCAAGTCTAAACAAATTTTGTATTTCAATGAAAACTGGCACTTACGGGAAAATATTTTTGAGTCCCTTCTATATGTGAGACATTGTCCAAAATGTTAAAGATTGCATACCAATTTAAGGATTATCTCCATAAATAAAGCTTACCATGTAAAATATTAAATAAAGTTACAGCTATGTGAGTGATCAAATATTCATTTCAAATATCAATCCATTGTTTAAAAAATTACACAACAACAACAACAACAAACCATAATGCTTTCAAATTTTTCTTCTTACCTTCAGTAAGGCCTGGTGGCAGACACCTATAATCACAGCTCTGTGAGAATGAGGCAGGAGAAACTTAAGTTCTAGCCCCATTGGACAACTTAATGTGACTTAGATTCAAAATTAAAGATAAAAATGGGCTAGGGATGTAGCTCAATGTAAAGGTCTTAGACTGGATCCCCAGGCAAGAGACAAACCTTCAGAAGTGTGCTCCCACACTTTCAGTTGGGGCAAGGCTAAGTGCAGGGAGTGTCAGCATTAAGTGCATTTTTGCTGATTCTGGATGGGACATGTTCAGTCCATTCTCACGCTGACAAGCTGGTGGAGACTGTTCAGGGAATAGCTTGAACTGTCAGCTGTAGGCCTTGATTCCACACATGTAGATCTCTCTCTGAAGTGGCTGGGACTTAAAACAACAACAAAACTGGTTTGCAAGACAGGGAAAAGAAATCACCAGGCCTCCTTAATTTGTTGGCTCAAAACATCCAGCCTCTGCCTTTATTCTGCACCTCACTGGTTAAAATAGAAGACTCCACTTCTTCATGGAGGATAGGAGAGGATATTTTGGGATCATTTGTATAAATCATTTGCATACCCAACCCCCAGAGAGGCGTGGGGAAGTGTTGTGGAACATGTGAAATCAAAAGGAAGTCAGAAGACTAACTGGGAGATAGTAAATAAAATAAATATATTGGCTCTGGAGAGGGCGTGAAATTCAGTATAGGGATTATGACACAATTTGTGGCATTGAAAGAAGTCTAGTATAGTAAAATATCAAAGTTGATAGTGAATGCATGAGGTTTCTTAAGAAATGATTGTGTGAACGAAGACTTTTTTTTAACTTTTCTGGTTATACTCAGAAGCTACTGAAATATTTGATTGGTAAGAACAAACCAGCCATGACAATTCCATAAGAGAGGGTTAGGATTATACAAGAGAGATGTGTGCAAAACTGTTCGAAGGATATCGCAATTGTCAAGAAAATTAAGACATTTATGGTACAAATAGAAAAATAATTTGTAGACTATGAAACTTGTAGGCATTAGACTTGACAACTTTCCATGATAATCTTGATGCCAACCATGAGGGTAGAATGAATCTCAAACAATCTGTGAGTTTCTGAATGAAGAACACGCATGTTGGTGGCACTTACCTGAAAGGGAACAAATGGAGAATTATCAGGTATCTAGGTAGTGGATAAGAATTTCACATAGGTCAGGTTATGGTTATCTGCCAGTATAAATATGGAGCCCAAGAGTGAGGGTGTGTCTTAAAATAGGTACTTAAATTTACAGAAATATGAACTTCTGCTAAATAAGATATAGAAATGACCCACCAGTATTTTGGGGGAGAGTTAGAATCTCCAACAAAGACGAAAAAGAAATTTGAAGACTTACAAAGTGATTCAATTTAAGAAATTTGAATAAAGGCAGCGTTAATAAAGTAGGTTCATTAAGTGTCACATGCTATTTTGGTTTAATTTTAAAAATGCTATAAGAATGGACATGTAACTCAATTATGATAAAAGTAGTGTCAGCATGGAACTCTTTTTGCTAACAAGCATTCTGGTCAGTGAAAAAAAATGATTGGTGTGAGCAAGCAATACCCATGATCACTTATTAAAATATGACTGGGTTTTGAAATATCCCAGAAAATATCCTTTAGAGTTTTTCACAAAATTATAACAAAAGTTTGCCATGTAATTCTTATTGATACTGCTACTTGTCAGAAGACAGTTTTATTTCAAAGTGGTAAAATCAAATATTCATGTAATTTCAATTGTGCCAGGACTTCTTTTTGCAGAATGGGCATGCCAGGCGTAGATCTGATCAAAATGTGTGCAGCTTCCTCAGAGAGCCAGCTCTCTTAGGCTGGTGGTGGCATTCTGCTCGCTGCTGAGGTAGGAGTCCTGCACCAGGTGCCACTCGGGAGCATGCTATTTTGATAGGGCAACTATTTTTTTGTGAGCAGGTGGGCGCCATGTATTTGTTAGTCCACTGGAAAACTCAGCAGAGCTGGGTATTTCAGTCCTCCCAATAAATTAATTAATCCAGTTAAAACTTAAAATTGTCTAGGCTTGCTGCTAGATTATTTTCTCTGTTTTTGTACACTGACTGATAGATCTTCCTCTGAATGATTACTGGAAACAGTATATTGGGATGAGTCAATTCTTTCAAGGCAAATTGTAAGGAGAAACAAATGTTTCCTTTTGGAATTATACATTAACTTAACGGATTTTTTGATTCAGAGAAATACATATTTATAAGGACAAACCTGCATAGACTGCAGCATGAACTGAAAAATTTCAGTGTGCTAATAATGAGGTTTGTGTGCATAAAACATAATCTTTAAAACTATTATTGCCTGTCTGGTTGCAAACATCATATATATTCATGACAAAAATATTGCAAAGCCAGAAATACTTTAAAATTCACTTTTAGCGCTACAGTCAGATAATATGTCACCATTTTACTTATCAAAATGTTAAAAACACTGTAATTAGTATGAACTGGGGAGCATTGAAATAAAAAAGGTAAATTTTCTAATACTAGCTGCAGTATCACTTACTCATCCCTTTTAACTTCTTTATACTTTTTCATGAAATTTAATACTTGCACTGTGGGTGGCTTTCCCATAACAATACACATACTCTGTGTTAGATAGTAACTCAGCAGCTGAATTAAGAGAATGATACTGTGACTTGCTAGAGAATTACTTATTTTCACTGTGACATTCGTAATGTTACCTTGTCAGTATTATGATGAGAAAAATCCTCAGGGAATACTGTTATTATGCTATACATTTCAATGTTCTTTCAGGATGAATACTTTGATTTTCAAACCAAGCTTCAAGCAGCAATTTTTTTTTCTTCTTTTGAATGGAATATGGCAGTGGATACAGGAAATAATCTTTGACTTCTTTGACTAAAGGTTAAGAAAGTATTTGTAGTCTTGAAGTATGATAAATACCGAATTTCCTTAGAGGTTGCCATACAAAATTACAAAAAAAAAAAATGTGACAGAGTGTTTCTTGCTGATATTTCCAGTGAGTTGATTCCATTTCACTTATGTGCGATTTCTTATCTTGTGGGGCAATAGCATGCTTCAGTTTACACCACCGATCTCCAGAAGTTGACTCTCTTCTTGTTTCTAGGAGACAGCTGGGAGTTACACAACTGAAAAACATCACAGAAACAACGTTTGTTTGCCAAGAATTGTTTTGGTAATTCTCTGCTGTGCTGGAAGAGCTAACCCAAGAGGGGAAGCTCTGTCAAAACGTTAATGTCATCTTGGAAATGAGTAGATGGCCTAAATCATAGACACATGTGTAAGAGTTGGCACAGTAGTGATTGATGTGTGCATCACACTAGTGATTTGGTGGCGATGTTCAGGAAAGACTAGTAGGAAAAACAACATACACTTTATTGCTTAATTATTCTATGGTCAGAGGCAAAACAAACATTAATTGGTTTT
This sequence comes from Ctenodactylus gundi, assembly GCA_004027205.1. Classification (NCBI taxonomy): domain Eukaryota; kingdom Metazoa; phylum Chordata; class Mammalia; order Rodentia; family Ctenodactylidae; genus Ctenodactylus; species Ctenodactylus gundi. Next base: position 332,426 of record PVKB01000470.1, on the reverse strand, counting down.
ATAAAATTGCTTGAATTTGCCTTCTAATCCCCAGTTAGTGACCATTGGTAAGGAGGGGGGTCCCTTCAGCTGTCTTTGACCTTTCAGCGATGTGATTTGTGTCAGCAGAGATACTTGTCATATAACAAAGGCAAATACAACTGCTCACAAAGGTCAGGGAAGTAATTACGGTAGGAGAGTCTTGCTGGACAGGTGTGCCGTGAGTTGGTGGCACTTTTGCCTTCTTGGCCCACAAATGATCTGCATAGTAACTCTGTGACACACATCCGTGTATTCTTATCCCTATTACCCAAAAGATTAAACATGGAGATTCAGCAAAAGAGTACAAAGTCCATGTGCATCTGACTGCGATATTTAGGTCAAAGGATGATTTATTTTTTTGCAAACTACATGCCCATCTGTTCTTTTTGTGTCCATTTTAAAATTATTTTTGTTTTTGCACCATCATTTTTACTTGTATATGTCTACTGTACATACTCAATTACATATTCACAAATTTCGCATGGAGGATTGCTGGACATGTGTACTGCATTTTTTGAGACAGGATCTCTCTCTGTAGGCCAGCTTTGTTGCTCTTTGATACTCATTTTTTACTTTCCTTTTCTCAGAGTCTTCTTCAGGGTTTGTTGCAGTCTCCACCTCCCCGCGTTGGTCCCTTCCCATCTTCACCAAGTCCACTCCCTATATCCAATCTTCTCTTTTATTTTGCTCCTTTGGCTGTGTATAATTTGATCATATAATTGAAACTAGATAGGATTTAATATTTTGTATCTGATTTTCTTCATGAGTCATTCTCACCATCTCAAGGTATATTGATTCATCTACAAGTGATTCAAACTTGTTTTTATAGCTGAACAATACTCCGTTTTACGCATAAACCATGTTTTCTTTAATCATTCTATCTGTTGGTAAAAGTATACAGTGTTTCAGAGTTTGAGCTATCATGAACCGTGCAGCTATAAACATGGACATGCACGGAATACTATCGTATGATGTCTGTAACCTTTTTGATTAGATACTGAGAAGAATTATGGCTGGATCATAAGGCATTTCTAATTTCAGTTTTCTGAAGGAATCTTCATACTAACTTCCATGATATTTGTTCTGCTTTTCAGTACTACCAACAATATATGAGGATTTGTTTTTTTCCCACATCCCCAACAGCATTTGTTTTCTGAGTTATTTTTGATAATCATTTTATTGGAGTAAAATGGAACCTCACTGTTCTTTCGATTTATATTTCTCTGATGGCCAAAAGTATGTTGAATTTTTTTCATGTATTGGTCATTTGTACTTCTTTTGAGAAGAGTCCAATCATTTCAATTGACATTTTTGTCATTTCTTTTGCTTAATCTTTATTATTATTTTTTGTTCTTCACATATTCTAGATATATCAGTAAGTTCTCACTCAAAGGAATAACTGGCACTTAATGGGTTCTTTGTTTATTCTCTTGAGTGTTTCCTTGGCAGTGCAAAAGCTTTCTACTTTGATGTGATTTAATGCGTTGATTCTTGGTATTATTTCTTGTGAGATTAATGTTCAGTTCATTAAGTCTTCCCTGTGCTGATGTTGTCTAGGGTTTCACCTATTTTTCCTCCAGCAGACTCAGTTTCTCTGTTAATGTCTGGATCTTTGGTGCATGTTGATTTGATTTTAATACAAGTGATAGATTTGTGTCTAAGTATATCCTTCTGCATATGGACAATTTCCCCAGCAATATTTATGAAAGAGTCTGTCCTTTCTCCAGTATATAAATTCCCCTTGTTGATGATTTTATTATATATTTTTTAATTTTCCCAACACAAACACACACACACACACACACACACACACACACACACACACACACAAACACAAACACACACACACCATGTTTACATTGAGCTTGAGGGTTTTGTGAACACATATATTATGATGGCATTTCAATCTCCCCCTCCTCCTCCTCATTATTCCTTCATCCCCCACAACTCCCAGTATCTTTCCCATTTGGTTCTATGAAATGCCTTTGCTCAGGGTTTCACATATTACAGAAACCATGCGATATTTTTCTGAGTTGACTCACTTCGCTATACAAGATTGTCTCAAATTACGTCCATTTACCTACAAAAGCTTTTAGTCTATCTGTCTTTATAGAAGATTTTAAATGGCTGAACTGACGCTGTTTCTCAATCATCAGCTCTATTCCATTAGTCCTCCTGTCCATTTTTGTGCCAGTACCATGTGGTTTTAACCACAGTTGCTTTATAATATGATTTTAAGTCTGGAAGTATTATTATGCCTCTTGCTTTGCTCCTGTTGTTGAGTGTTATTTTTAGCAATTCTGGGCATTTTTTGGTTCCAAATCCAGTATAGAAATATTTTTTCCTAGTTCGGTGAAAAAATCCTCTTGGTATTCTTATGGATATTGCTTTGAAACTACATATCACTTTAGGGCCAATCATCATTTTGAAAATATTGGTTTGCCTAGCCAAAAACGGGATAGTTCTACATTTTGTAAAGTCCTCTTCAATCTCTTTCTCCAGGATAAGGCAACTTTTGTGGTAAATAACTTTTAATTCCTTGTTTAGATTTACTCCTAAATATTTAGCTTTTTGCAGCTATTGTGAATGAGATTGTTTTTTCTGATTTCTCTTAATGAGTTCATTGTTGGTGTGTAGGAATACTATTGATTTTTGTGTGTTGGTTCTATCTTACCATTTTGCTGAATTTAGTTAGTAATTCTATAAAGCATTGACTGGAAGGCTTTTTTATGTGGGAGTTTCAATGTAGAGAAATACGTCACCTGCAAATAGAGGTAGTAACCTTTCTTTTATCATTATTCCTTTTGCTGTTTCTCTTGCCTTGTTTTCCTAGCTTAAGTTTCAAGCAATATGTTGAACATGTGTATCTGAGTAGACACTGCTGTTTAGGTTTAGGTTTTAAAGGAAACACTTTCATTTTTCCCCCTTCAAAATAATGTTGCAAGGGAGATTGTCATAAATATCTTTTATAAGTGTGACACAGATTCTTCTATACCTAATTTTATTAGGATTGTTATCATGGATGGATGTTGGATTTCACCAAAAGTTTTTTTCTCCCTTCATTGAAATGATAATGTGGCTTTAATTCTGTTTATGTGATATATTTATTGATTTTTTAAACCATCCCTTTATACCTAGAATGAAGACTTATTATTCATGATTTATGATCTTTTTAATAATTTGCTGCATTCTGTTAGTATTTTGTTTTGACATGTATGTTGAGTTTTACAACTATGTTTATTCAGGAAATTGATTCAGATATTTTTATTGTTGTTATTGAGTCTTCATTAGATTTTTGTAATCGGGCTTATACTGACTTTGAACAATGAAATTTGGAGTGTCCTTGTCTTTTTGATGAGTATTGGCATTAACTGTACCCTAAAATTCTGGTAGAATTCTGCAGGGCACCTGTTGGCTCTTGGTCTCTTGTAAGTTGGTAGTGTTTTTATTACTTCTTTATTTCATTATTGTTCTATTCAAAAATTTTGTGTGCTTAGGGGTTAGCTCAGAGGTTAGAGTGCATATCCACATGTGCAATGGCCTGTGTTTGATTCCTCAGCACCACATACGAAGAGCCAGGCATGACTCTGCATGCTTGTAATGCCAGAACTCAAGAGGCTGACAGAATTGTCTGAACTTGAGGTCAGCCTGACTTACATAGTGAGTTCAGGACCAACTTAAACCAAGGAGCAGAATCTTGTATCAAAAAAAAGGATAATTTGTGTATCTTTTATTCAGTTTGTTAGTTGATACATGTCTACAGATATATTCATTTCTTTTAAGTTCTTAAATTTGTTATCATATAGCTTTGTAAAATCACTTATTACTATGTTGTGTAATGCTGTAATGTTACCTGCTGTAAATTTCTTTTTTCATTTCTGGTAGCATTAATGTGGGTATCTTCTTCCTGCATTTGGTAAATGTAGCTAGAGGTTTATCAATTTTTTTAACCTTTCCCAAAAATCAGCTTTTTGCCTTGTTGACCTTTTGTATTGGCTTTGGTTTCTGACTACTCCACCATCTTCAGGAGTTTTCTTCTGTTCTTTATTAATATTTAATAAATAAAAATTTCACCTCTAATAAAGCACAGTAAGTGACAGAGGGAAACGAAAAGGTGCTACATATTATGAAAATTGCTCCAGAGGCCTTATGGTATGAAACTTTAGCTACAAACTCACATTAATTAATAATACACTTTATTGGATTCATTCAGGGCAACAGAGGTGCTCAAGGATTACATTGAGTGGTAACACTGGGCATCTTTTGCAATATTGTCATACTTCAAGATTGGGCCTCTGACATGGAGAAATCTTTAGCCGTTTTTAACGGAGAAAGTATACCATAACAAGTGGATGACTGTAGAAAGCACACAGAATAGTATAGACATACTAAAGAACACACCGAAGCTTTCCCTTCAGATTCTGAGGTTGATGAAGAAACCTAACAATGGCTTCGTAAAATAGTGAACAGAGAGAAGACTAGGTCCAGATTTTAAGGCTGTTGGACAGCCAGAGATGTGACCCAAAAAATGACAGAGAAGGCATTTATTTGGAAGTCTTGTTTGGGTTCCAGACTAGAAATCCACTTAAGGTAACCTGCTGGCCAGTGGATAAATAAGTATATTTTTGGTCACTTCATGGTAAATCCATCTATGTGGCTTTTCTACCTTTTTCCTTCAAGTCCTCAGCTCGGAAGCAGTGCACCCAAAGGCCACCTTCACACTAGGTGCCTAAGCCACAGCAAGGTACCTGCTGGGAATTTTTAAACCAGCAAATACAATTTACAATACATTTTATATTTGCTCTTATCTTAGAAACTTCCCATTATGGATCAAAACTAGACCAATTATTTTAACATTTTTATATTGCTTTCCACTTCCCAGATACTAATTAAAATACTTCATATGAAACACTGTTTATTCCTTACAAAGAAGTCCAGATACTTTTCTATTACCATTTGATTTTGAGAAAAACACGAATTTTAAAAATAGAATAAGGGACAAGCTGTCATTGCAGAGTAAGTAATCTAAGTCCTGAGGTCACCGTAATATGTTGTTAAAAATGCTATTTTTTATATTTGTGCATGATTTCATTATGTGTATCTCCTTACCTCTAAGGTGCATTATCAAGCACTAGTGAAAAAGGAACTGTGTGTGTATATAGTGTTTTTCAAAACTGGTGTGAAATCACGTGTGGTTGCATTTCACAGATTCTGTTTCAAAGAAAGTTGTGTAAGTCATCAGAGAAGCAAAATGTATACATATAGTCTCTCCAAAACATAATTTAAAAACTCTGAAGCTGTATTGTAGTAGGAAAAATTAGATTTGTTTGCTCATAGTATATAAATAAATACAGGGTAAATGTCACTAATATACAACGCAAGTTCCTACCACTTCCTAGTGAGATTATTTTCACTTCTAATGCATCAGTTGGAAGACTTTTCCTTCTGTGAAGAATGGCTTTCTTCTTGTATCTTGAAGCCTCTCATCACACATAGTTGCTTCCTAAACCTTTTCGGTTCTTCTGCTTGTGTGTAATGTCCAGTACACACCACCTAGAGCAGAGTGGAATCATTATGCACAGGCTTTTAACTCTTCAGTAGATCCAAGGATCCTGACATTTATGAATTGTTTTGGTATCTTATAATTTTCTAACAACTCTGATGATAGACTTACGCTTTTATAGTTAATGAAGAGGAAAACATACTGAAAATTTTTAATTTATGCTCACTCTTTTATTTTGGTAACATATTTTTATTCTCATCTGATTTTTAACTACATTATTAGTAAAAGTTGTCAAAAATAAAAATTAAAGAAAAATACACTTTTGTTCTGGAATTGTTCTAAATCTTACGCATTAAGTTGACAGTTTTATCAAATTGTATTAAAACACACATGTATTTTTCTTACATTTTTATTTTCATTTCAATTGTGTAGTTTATATATTTATTTAAATTATCACATTTAATTGCTTTAAGACAGTTTATTCAAGTAATACATCATGCCTTATTTTAAGTTTACAAAAGCGGTAGTGTTGATGTCACATGTAAGGATACATGTCATTTATTTTCATGTCTTCTACTACTGATACTGCTAATGCTGAATTAAATCTCTGGTATTATAACCAATTCTACAGAGTATTCATCAGAAGAAGTACACTACAGTAAAAAGTATGGACCATGAAAGTTTGAAAATCCGAAATATTGTGAATGTGTTGGCTCAAATTATTAGAAATATATTTAAAATTCTATAAAGAAACAATTTTTCTCACAATGTCTAAATATGACTAAGTATATTAAACTTATGTAGCAAATTGTTTTAATCTGAATGGTAGAAATAAGATTTGCGTGGAAATAGATGTATTGAACTGTATTTCATTGAGGATCACTTATTAGAAAAAAATAATATATTTAAATAAGGGAGAATAGATTTTCAAAAAGAGAGATGCAGTAAACCACTTGGTCTGAAGTGTGCTCGAGATATCTTTTCAACAGAATTAAGAGAATGACATGAACTCTAGATAAAAGAAAATATCAGCACTGATGTGTCGACCCTGACTGGGCACAGCACAGCAGCCTTCCCCAAGTGAAGCACTCTTGAATCTGAGAACTCAAGTGAGTTTTGTACAAGAGCTAATAGAATAATAAACATAACTTGAGAGGCTAAGTTCCTCATTTAATAAAATACAAGTGACTGAACTGAAAGATAATTTGCCATCTGTCTGCTTCCCTACCTTCCTTAGTTCTCCTTGTTTTTCCCCTGGCTTTTATCCTTCCATCTACTTAACTTTGAGAACTTACTTTTAGTATTTAGACTAGTTTTTTTTTTCCTTAAAGAGTAAAAAAATAAGAAGTCACAATGAATCTGTTTGTGCTCTATGGATCTGACAGTACAGCATAAAGACTATAAGAAAAATTAACAGTTAACCAAAATAATCACATAAAATTATTAACAAAATAATACAGGACTCTGGGGTAGCAATTGATACTTGTATATTTGAGTGTGTGTATGCGTTTGTGAGGGAAGGGGAGTGACTTTGTCATTTTTGCAAGAGTAATCTTAAAAAGCTAAGATATGAATAATACTAAAGACAACCATAGGGCGACTGTAGATAAAATTTTCCAGACAGAGAAAAAAGGAAGAACAAAAATCATCATGGTAGACATACGGTTGATGATTCCAATAAATAGAATAAAATGCGTTTTCATAAAACAGTTGAACGTAAATAAGACATATATCAATGCATTCCTGTCCTGTAGGATCAGAACACAAATGTCCATAAGACACTTACAGTCCCAAGGCCACATGTCCCCAGACAAGACTGGAAGGAAGGAGTAGAAAGCCAAATTAAATGTCTGATAAAAACATCACGAGAGGTGTTGTAACTCACATGAACGTCGTGAGGCCTTCTTTAAGCTTCTGGTGAAATTGTAATCTTTTGCATTAATTAGACCTGTAATGACAAGATAAAATATAAAATCCAAAGTGTGGTGCCTAAATCGATGTGTCAGTTTCGTCAGAATGAATGAAGAACGCATGATATTGCTAAGCTTTACTATTTTCTAGGGAACTTTTCTGGATAAAATACTTCATATTTTCCCATAATTAAAAACAAGTTATATTGACAGACACATTACATTTAACTTTCTAAATGTGATTCTATATTCCAATTTACTAAACCAAAAGACACACTAAACAATAAAATATCTCATTGTACAATTTAAAAGAAAAAAAAATAAACTGATAGGTTTGTGACTTACTTTATAACTTCTAGATATTGATAAATAATCCAGAAGGAATACTTTTATATAAGAATATTTGGAGAGGGCTAGGATTATAGCCCATTGGTTAAAGCACTCTCTTAGCAAGCACAAGGCCCGTGGTCCAGACACTCAATACCACATAAATACCACAAAAACCGAGCATGGTGATTTATGCCTATAAACCCAGCACTTGAAAGGCTGAGGCAGGAGGATTGCTAGATGGTGGAGGCCAGCCTGGCCTATATAGTGATTTCTGTTCCATCCTGCACTACAGATTGAAAGTCTGTCTCAAATAAAATAATAATAATAATAATAATAATAATAATAGAATATGAGCATTTAAAATAATTTTTAAACTAAAGTTAGTTAATAATTTACGTGAATGTTTGACATGATTAACTGAGAATGAATAATTCTTACTTTTTGAAAGAATTATTTCATATTGTTAAAATAGTTTGAGCTAGTGTCTATAGATAATGTCAATTAAAATAGACAAGTAATATCACTCTGGAAAAGGTTAAGTAGTTGCATTTTATGTAAGTTTCTTCAAGAGCAGACTATGGATCATGCATAGTTCAACATGCATCCTGTATTTCATCCATTTCAATAAGTTACTTTATTTGAGAATCTTTGACAAGAAATCTTTCTGTAGAATAGAGATCAGATATTTATTTTTTCTCATGTTTACTGCAGTCTGAGCTCAATAAAATACTAAGTGCTTCTGCTATAACATAATTTTTACTATGATATTTACAAATTTACATTTTCCAACTAGGATTAAATAAACATTTTTTTTTTCTCTGTGTAGTTTAAGCCTTGGCAAATTAGGTAAGGTTTCACTTGTAGTTTTCCAGTGTTACCATAAATCCTCTTTAATATGCAAGGAACTGTGTTGGTGTTATATGAAAGATCGAAAATCAACATTATTTTTAATCTTTGATGAGTGATGGACAGGCTGTCCCAATACCAGTTAATGATTAATCTATGTGCCTAATGACGTACATCTAGAATGTAGAAGAGGAAGTCTTAATTCAATTAGTGGTAGTTAAATAATATTTCTTACAAAAGTTTTTATTCTTAAATGCTCTTTAAATATCCGTTTATTTTTATTTTAGTAAAAGCAAATTATACCCAATACTGTTCCAAACAGGCAATTTTTACTTCCTTTAAACCTCAAGTTAAAAAAAAAAAAACATTGTCATAATGACAAAATCAAAGCCAAAACAGTTTGGCTTTCCTGGATCACATACTAGAAAAGAGTCTTATTTACTTAAAGCAACACCAGTGTCCATGGTACTAATGTCTGGGTATGCCAGATATTTTCTTAAGATTTGTCTTAGTAATCAATAAATTTATAATAAAAGTGGAAAAAACCCCTAGAACCTAAAAACTAATCTATATAGCTACAAAATCCTAAAAAGAAGTATAAAATCTTTCAGTATTAAACAGTTTAGTGCAGTATTCTACACATCAGCCATATGCAGTTGCTAAATGCAGTTCTAAAAAATTCGAGTTGATGTGAATTTTTAATATAAAATCATAAGCTCGCTCAATCAATTACAGTGTCATCCACCTTTTCTTTGAAATGTGTCAGAAGACAAGAAAAGATCTCCTGTGGAAAGCATGCAAGGTGTCACAGGTGCTGGTGAGGAACATGAGAATTTCAGAAAGATGGAAAAGAGGGGTTGGTGCTCTTGTCAGTGACAGCGACAAGTCCAGTGATTCGTAGAAATGGCATTGTCTTCATCATCAGGTAGCGAGATGAAGGAAGAAATCTCTCAAGGAAGAAAACTGTCCAAATTATAGAAAGGTCAGAACACATGCCTTACTGATTTTAATAACCGTTTTAGGCTTTGGAATTATCAAAATTTATTTTGACTAAGATAATTCATTTTTCAAGCTTTTCTGATATTACGCTTTTGATCTTATTCAAAAGCCCATTTTGTTAACATGTTCTCTTTGAATGACTCAATGCCTTTTTGCAGCTTCGATAATATTCAAAATTGTAGACAAAAGTTTTTAGTAGACTGTAATTTTGTAAATATTATTTTGTTATACCTTTTCAAAATTTTCTTTGGTAAAAACATCTGTTAGACACAATATTTGAACTTTTGAAGTGATTTTTTAAAAATAAAATGTCTGCTATCAATTTCCAGATTTATATCATAGTGCTTTGCAGGGTCACTTTTACAATTTTTTTCTTCAGAGAATTGTTTTCTTTGTGTTGCAGCTTTTCTGTTGAATTATTGAAAAATGTTAAAGGGGATGTTCTGTTCTTTCACTCCTGAGATTTTAGAAGTGTGTGAACTTTATTGGTGATACTGAGGATTTAACGGTTATTCCACTAACTTATATCTCCAGCCCTCCAATCCCAGGGAATCAGAAAAATACTCAAGCAATTAGTCTGAACATTGTTTTTTCTGTGTAGTAGGCAAATGAACATATGTTTCAAATAGCTGTTCTTATATTGATTGAGTTGGAGTGATTTAATTAGTACATATGAAAAGTTATTTGTAACCTTTCATTGATTAAAAATGGCCTTTGGTTCAACAATAATTACATGCTGAATGAAACTCTATCTTCCTTCTCTTCATCTCGAATTAGGTCAGCTGGCAGTACTTTGAAATACAAATATGGAATATATAATATAATGAAAGAGATGGTCTTAGGTCGCGTACCTTTCTACTTTGGCATTCTCTTTGGGTGAAGTTTATTTAACCTTAGTTTAGCCAAATAATTTTCCACTGGAAGCATGCCATGCAGCTATACAGTAAACATAGCTCACCTTCCCTTTTACATTTTTCTAGCGTGAAACATCCTCTTTTTTCAACATTGGCTAGTTTCATAAAGGTTAATACTCTTGAATCACCTAGAGTACTTGAAAGGTAGATTACATTCAAGAACTTTATAATGGCAATGGCAATGAATAGTGGTGAATGAACCAAAAATAATAACCAGTGTGGTTTTACATGCACATTTTATGAAGACAGTCCTAGATGATATCGATCTACTCTTTTCTTGCTGGGACCATGGCCACACCGTGTTTGAAGATGTCCATTGAAGTTAAAAATAGCCCTATTTTTTCGTTCAAAATAGTGAGTCAGCCAGATGGTAAAATATCTCTGAATGTGATCTGTGTTGTCTTTTTAAGTGAAATGGGGCTAATCCTAAGAACTTGGGAGCCAAGTGTTGGCGTGAACACAGGATGAAAATACTCAGAGCACAGCTCTCTGAATCATTAGTCCTTCTGTCTATATTAAGTGAGAAACAAACATTCATGTTGGGAAGCCGCTGAGATTTCACTCATTGCATACAGCATTACTGGGTGACCATGTGATCTTGTTACATTATTTATGTTTTCATAAGATGTGGAGATTTTGAGATTTATTTAGAATGAATTTCTCGTGAAGCTACTAACTAGAAACTAAGATTCAAATATGAGTTTTCTCTGTGTTTATCAAAAATTTATAGGCCTAATCTATATTTCTGATGTTTAAATAAAATAGACTACACAGTAAGTAAGGGCACACTGAGCAATCTCTGCTGGGTGGTAGAGCATTGGAAGAGCTTAAGAAAACACACACACACACACACACACACACACACACACACACATGCACTGAAGTGAAGTTATAGAGATGGTTTTAAGATTATAATAAAAACTATTTTACTGAATCTGTATAATAATGGAGAAATTTTAAGGTAACTCATACTTCTTGTGTGTCTGAGGTCATTTGCATGACTTGGCCAAATCATTTAGATAAACTACGAAAAGACACGTGTTTGGTGTATAGAAACTGCTACATTTGGTCATGATTTGGGGGCTGGGAGAGAGTAGAATTCTTTCTCATTGGGTGGTTGTATGTGTGGGTGTGTTCCATGTTATTTTGCAGTTGACTGTCACAATTGCCCTGTACCACACTTGCTTTGTATATGAGAGAAAAAATTCAGATGCAGAGAAGTCAATCCTTGACTCAAGATTATCTCACAGGTGAAAGGTAGTATCCAAGCACACCCAATTTTATCTCAGTTGTGTCACCAGAGGCAAGTTATTTGAACTTCTTTTCCAAGTTGCTCAACTAGAATCTGAAAATGAAAACTAGCATATACACTCTACTTTCTCTGAGGGAGATCTTGATAGGGCCTTATCCAAAATCTGTTCTTGGTCACATAAAAGTTGATGTGATTGGAGAACAGTTTGTGGGACATATTGACAATGACTTCCAGTGTCATTTGTGATTTCTCACTTTTTGCAAAGCAAAATGCAAAACCTCTTCAAAAAATTGTTTTTAATTAAAATTGCTTTAGAATCAAGTGATTTATGGGGCCACTGGCTAAGAACCATGCTGGAAAGTATTCACGTTGCTACCACTTGGAGCTAGTTGTGCCATGAGCCATACTCAGGGACTGTGTGCTTCAGATTTTTAGTTTCTGAGATGTTAAATTTCTGTTCAAGAGATAGATTGGTAGATTATGGCTTTTTATATTACTCATTAGCCAAAATCCTTTACATCAAGCTTCTGACATAAACAGGGTAGTAAATGAACAAAATTACAAAGAAAGCAAATTCATACTACATTTTGAATTTTTGCTTATTTATTTATTTATTTATTTATTTTAGATATAGTCTCACTCTGTAGGCCAGGCTGGTCCACAATTTATTTACTATGGAGCCCAGGCTGGCCTTGGACTCAGCCTCATGAGAGCTGAAATTACAGGCGTGCACCACCACGCCCAGTTTATGTGGTGCTGGAGAATTGAATCCAGGGCCTTGCTCTTGCTAGTCAAACAATTTAACCACTGTGCCATTCTTCCAGTCCTGTTTCTATACTTATATTAACCAAGGGTTAATTAATTTAAAATGATTGAGATTTTTAAAGCTGCAAGATCGTGAATAATTAAAATTCATTGTAAAAATCCTTTTTCTTATATTACATTTGCATATGAGTGATAAAACTTGGTGCTCTACTGTGTGATTCCAATAAAATCTCTCATCAGATAACTATACCACAGTAGAACCATGTTAGGTAAAATTTAAAACTCATAAAAAAGAGGACATTAAAGGTGAGTCATCAGTATATTAAGTGTTCAACATTCTAAAAATATATAAATTTAAAATGCAAAACTGTGGTAAAGCTTTTTTATTTGGCTCAGCCATTTTTAAAATAAGAACATATAAATTATTTACTCTCTGCTTTCTTTAGGTCCTTTTGTTCATTTATCAAACAGCCCAAAAGAGCCCCCCTTCAGAAATGTACGACAATGCTGTAGCTTCACACATTTTGTTTTGAATCATATTTGTGGAATAATCCTCATTTCACATCTCCTATCAGATACCTCATACTTTGTCATATAATTTGAATTTCAGTGAATTTGGTACTCAACAATTTTGACATGAAAATTTTGCTCCTGTAAACATCTTTGGTAATTGACGTGTAAACTAGAAGCTGTCCGTGTAGAATGTCTCCCGACACCCTAACTTTAACTTTTCCATTAAAACAACTTATTTTTTGTCATTTTTGAAATCCAGTGTGCCTCCCGGAACCTGTTAGTGGTGAGTACTGAAATGTCAGTTTAGACGTTGTAAGTATGTTCTCCCATTTAATAATTTGCCTTATTATTTTATTGGATGCACTTTTGGTGCACAGTTTAAACTTCATGAAGTTCAGCTTGTCTATATACTTTGTGGGTTTTGCTGTTTTTTGGCATCCCTGCCAAAATCAATTTTCTGTGATACCAAATGTGTATGAAGTGAGTATGTTGTAAACGCCATGTAATTGGATCGGTTTTAAGAATCCATATCTTTACATCTGTCTTTTGATGAAAAATGTACCTATATACATTTAGAAAAAAGAGGAAATTATTTCTTATTATTTGTTCTCTATGTGCTTTACAGGATTCTTGCTACACTTTTTCAACATTGCTTTTTTTTGTACTTTGCAGTGAAAGTTATATTATGCTTTTATTTCTTCTGTGCACATTTCAGTAACTAATTTCTCTGCAGTTACCATGGTGATAACATATAAGAGGTTAAACTTTTAACACTTTAATTCATTTCAGCTTAATTATGATCATATATAACTACTCTGCTCATTTACAGATATATAATCGCCTTTCTAAGCTATCATGTCAAAAACTAAAATTTCTTACACTGTGTTTTCAAAAACATTCTAATTTGTTTTTTAATATATTAAACTGTCACAATGTAAAAAAGCAAGATTTTATTACAAATGAGAGTTACAAGAATAATTACTTACTAATGTTTTTAGTCTAATTTTTAAAATTATACTTGTCTTTTAAATCATGTAGAAAACAAAATGCGGAGTTATATATTATTGTGACAATAATATCAACTTTTTAAAGCATTTGCACATTTACTTTTACTAATACCTTTATTTGTTTATTATTTATTTATTGGCTCTGAGATTTAAGTCTTGTCATTTTAACCTAACGCTCCAGATTGTTTTATATGTACTGACCTGTTTGAAAGATGGCTTGTAATACATATGAAGTTTGGTTGACAGATTTTCTTTATTTTGATTTAATACTGTAATACAAAGGTCTGATCAAAATATAAAGTGATTTCCTAAAATTAAATATTTGCCAGGCTGGGGGTACAGGTCTGTACTTCGAGTACTCTGGGAGACTGAGACAGGAAGCTTGCAAATTCAAGCGAAGACTGACTGGGCAAAGTGACTGAGCTGGTGACTTCACACAGGCTGAAGTCTCTGGGCACAATCCCTGGTACCAAAGTGATAGTTAAAAAAAGAATTAATTAATTTTAACTTAAATTAAAACATTTATTACAGTAGAAGAAACACTGCTATTAATCTCCCTCCAAACTCTCTCCCGTGCTTTGAACACACTTATCCTGACATTCTTGCCACTTTCTGAAACAGTTATAGAAGTCCTCTTTTCTGTGTTTATCGAGTGCAATGAAAACTATGAGTACTGCTGTCCCTCAGTGCCTTTAAGGGCAGAGTCAAGTACTTGCGAAAGGTGCAGCATTTCCTCGTCCTCCTAGTTCACTCATTCTAGCATCCTGTGACTTGTAGCTCATCCCGAAATGAAAATGACCATGAGAGGTAAGGGTGTTAATTAACTTAGGACAAGTAGGCAACCAAGACAGGACAACTGAAGACACCAAAAAAGGACTTCCAGAGCAGCATCAGAAACCTGCAAGAATAATATAAGAGGTTGCTTTGAGGTGAAGTGGAGTACTGTGTAATAAACTTCGAATTTTAATAGTATCTAGAGTTTTCAATACACCTTGAATCAGCCCACTACTTTCTGGTCTACAAAGTGTCTGGTAACAAATCTGTTGCTATTTCTATGTGAAGATCCCTTGCAAGTGAAAAAGTGGCTCTGTCTTCAGCATGGACTTCAGACAACTGTCGTAGTGTGGGTCTTTTGGAGTGCATTATACTTTGTGTCTTTTATTGGGCATCTCTTTAATCAAATATGGGCCTTTTGTGCCATAATTTCTCTTTCTGTGTCTTATGATAATCTCTCATTGAAAGTGTTGATCTGCTTGATGGTGTTTCTGGGTCAGACTGGTTTTCTTCCCTTAAACTTATTTTTTTCCCTATTTCACAGGTTTAATAATTTCAAGTGCTCTGTCTTCAAATTACTGATCCTTTCTTTTGCTTTCTCAGATCTGCCTATGAATCTATATAAAATACCTTCATTTTGGGGATTATTTGTTTTACTGTATTTTTTACTTTTATTTTAGGCTTTTTTAAACTGATATTTTCTATTTTATTAAGATATCATTTCTTTCAACTTTGTGGCTTTTTATCATTGTTTGATTGCTTTCAAGTCTTAAATGTGGCTGGCAAAATGCACAGTGGTTAGAGCACTGGCATGTCCTATCTGTTTTTTTTTTTCTAAAATTATTCTGTTCATTAGTATGTATTTGTGGTGCCTAATATTTACATTCAACTTGAGGAATTGGCGCATGCACGTTATCACATCTTGATCATTTTAACTCCCTTTCACTGCTATGCTTTTGCCTCAAGTTCCCCCCTCCCCTTCCCTCTCTGCAGTCTATTCATCTTTTACTTATTTTTATAACCGTTTTAAGATTCTCATATTAGAGAAACTATGTGATAGTTAAACTGTGACTAGCTAATTTTGCTAAGCAGAGTCACAAGGTGCGTCCAGTTTCCTGCAAGTGTCTCACATGTACCATTCTTTAAGGCACAGTGGTGCTCTGTTTCCTTTATACTATCTTTTCTGTATCCATTCATCTGTTGATGGATTTATCAGCTGCTTTCAATATTTGTGAAATTGTGAATTGTGCCGCTAAACATGGATATGTGCATATTACTGCACTGTGTTGTCTACAACTCAGAAAGATATCTAGAAAATCTTGTAACTGGATCAATTGAAATATCTATTTTCAGTTTTTCAGAAGTCTCCATATTGATTTTTAAATGATTGCACCGGGTTAGAGTCCCCCCAGCAATGTAGAAGGTTTTATTTCCCCCACAATCTTGGCAGCATTTGTTGTGTTCTGAGTTCTTGATAATAGCCATTCATACTGGAGTCACTTTCATAAAAACAGATACTACTGGAGGTGAAAGGACAGTCATAGCAAGGAACTTCAATACCCTGCTTTCACAGACAGGTCAACAAGACAAAAAAATTAACAAAGAAATATCAGACCTAAACAAGAGCATGGGACAAATGAACATTACAGATGCCTGAAGTGTGTTCCATCTAAAATCAACAAAATATACTTCTTTTCTTAGCAGCATATAGAAATGGTATTCAAAAATAGACCACTTTATCTTTCCCAAGATGCACAAGGAATACTTGCCTGCCGTTGTGTTGGGAAATTAATGAGTAGCTCTTGCTCAGCTGTATTTGAAAGCGACTTCAGTTTGCATTGCAAACCTACTTCTAAAATCTGTGAACTTTCAATAGATTTGAGTTTCAAAGGAGTTATGTCCTACCTAAACAATTGTCTGGGAAAAAAGGCAGATGACTGCTTACCTTCCACCTTTACATAGAGACAACAACGTTTGTTTAGCCCTATCTGATTAATATAAGGAAGACATAGAATAATGCACCCAGAATATACAAGCTATGTGAGAGAGATCTGGTTTATTTATTTGTTAATGTGCCCAGTGTGGTATATGGTATACCTTCCCTTTGACCTTAGACTTGAGCATACACCCATGTACCTTGCACTGTCTGATGAAATATGAACAGAAGGAATATACATCTATTCTGGGTGCGAATATTAAGAGATCTCATGAGGTCTTATGTTTTATTTCTTTTTCTTATCATGACCATTTATGCTTAGAAGCTGTGTCAAATGTCTAGATAAGTAAGTAAATATTACTTGGAATAACATCGTTTCTATCGAAAAAAAAATAATTTGTCAGCTCACAAGAATGAAGCCTTTGTTATGGGAAACCTGAGAAATTCTGCAGGTTACATATTATCATAATATGACTTATTTTCCTCTTAATGATAAATCCTGTTTACTTCTTTCATTTTATGGTACCTGACATAAGTCTTTATTATTCTGAATCTGTCCTAAAATAAAAAGAAAATGTCCTTTACCATGCTCGATTCTGAGGTTGCTACAATGATATACAGTTAAGAGATCTTCTTTGATTAACTTAAGAACATGTTGACAAGTTATTACATTAAATCTATGGAATATTTCTATTGGGAAAAAGTAAATGCTTTGTTAATTAGAAAGAGGAATATGTCCTTTTGGCTAAAGAAGAAATAAGATAGGTAAATCCAGTTTATGAATATTTAGACAGGGACAAAATGTTCTCATTGTGTGTCAAAAATTAGCACATTGATATTTTCAAACTAAAAAAATAAATGTAAGAATATTGAAAGTTAAATACAGTTTCAACTTCAGAGATAGAGCTGCATCTTATCGATATAAAAGTGAATATATTGTAACAGTCTGTAGCAAAATGAAAAGATAATAACAAAAGAAAAATATGTGTAACATTTGTTGAGAATATAGAAGATGCTGCAATTACTTTTTATTCTATTCTTGGAATCACTCAAATTAAACATATATTATGTATTTATTTGTTTTATTTTAAGATGGGGGGGGGTCTTGTCTTCTCACCCAGGCTAAACTTGAACTTGTGGGCTACAGTAATCTCTTCTGCCTGTAGGCCCTCCCCAGTAGCTGGGACTAAAGATGCATACCATTGTGCCCAGCTGAAATATTTTAAAAATTAAATTGTATAGATGAGTTAAGGTTTAGAGAGTTTTAGAAGTTTCCTAGTTTATATAGCTGACAGTAAATGATTGAGGATATGCCCAAGGCTCTCTCACTTCAAAGTCAAGACCTCTTCTATTCACATGCTATATTTACTCCCACTCTCGTGTAGAACAGTGATTTACTTCAGGAATTATTGCATTTTAGAGGGAGGATCAGAGAGCCTGGATTAGTTTATCAAAGCTTGCCTAAGGAGAAAGGCTTATTGTAGTTAATCTAAGTGATGGAATTTTTTGAAGCTACAGTTCTCTGCTGCATACATGCTTTAAAAAATGGC
The DNA here is from genome assembly GCA_004027205.1 of Ctenodactylus gundi. Lineage (NCBI taxonomy): Eukaryota > Metazoa > Chordata > Mammalia > Rodentia > Ctenodactylidae > Ctenodactylus > Ctenodactylus gundi. The sequence continues at coordinate 314,106 of PVKB01000470.1, read as the reverse complement.
ACCATGTAGAGTAATAAGATGGCCGTCAAAAAGTGCTATATTTCAGGAAAGGTCTCACATAATTTATAACTACTATGTACTAATATCACTTCAGATATAAAGTTTAGCTGAGGTTGTAGATACAGACGTAGATAAAATCTGCCCTAAAATAAATACTCTTCTCTGCACATTGGATGTAGATGAAACAGTGCTGGATGATCATTTCTTTCCAAGGTAGTTGTATCTCATTTCAAAGTCTTTTGCTATTTAAAGCTCCAATTCGTCTGAATATAAAAATGGGTACTCTTCCTACTTATCTGTTTTCTCCTCTTTAATACTTTGAGTCCTATCGGATCAGTTGTGAAGAATGGCGAAGATACTGCTTGACTGAACTGTAACAATTCTGCTGTGCTGTGATATCAGTCACACCGGGTGCCTATAAACCCAGCCTTTACTTTTGTGGTAGTTTGGTCAGTGTACCTCACTTGCTCAAGAAATGGGTCCATGCTAACTCTCACAAATTGCTACAAATGTGCCTTTGCTATTTGGTTGAATTTGGAAGACAACTGTATATATTTAGAGTTCAAATTCAGTGCTTTAAAATGTGAATAAGTGATAAAACATATATCACCCAAAAATAGAGAGGACTCATGAATGGTGAAAGATAATAGTGATATTAACTAGATATTAGGTCTGTTGAATGATAACACAGCTGAAAATCTATGAAGATGCTTCAGAGCAGGTACCATCTTCTTGGGGGTCACCTGAGAATTGAAGCTGGGAGCCAGATGTTTTCAATAATAAAGGCACAAAAAATGGGGCTATGCATGTGGAAAGCTGGCTGAAAATAATATTTCTCCTTTTAAAATTTATATTGTTTAATTGCTTGATAGCTAGGGCGATGCATTTGTTTAAAATATTATTTCTATTAAGATGACTCTTTGTCGTGGTACAGCTTGAACGCATGAAATTTGAATTTGCCACTTGGAAAACACACAAATGATATAATAAGAATTGGAACCGGGTAGAAGTGTCTGTAGGCAATGTGCTGTTCTTACAGAAAATAAAAAGAACTCTGACAGGTCCATAAAAACCTTACCTAAACTGGAATTATTACTGGTTGGCTGATAATTGATGGAATGTTATCACTCTTTAGTTTTGGATGGGCTTATAATAAGACCAGTAAACCGAGAAGATAAAAATTGTTTCTATGTCAGTCGCTTCTAATAAGCATAAAACTGGGCTGAAAGTGGCTATAACAGGACAACACTTCAGACTGTTTAAAAACAGAAGACAACAAATCTCCAGCTTTTAAGACATATCAGTGACTAAATACAGCTTTATAATTCAAAAAATGAGTATCTTTAGACACATAATTATTTTGCTGTAAGGTGGAATTAGCTCCATGTATTTGAAAAGTTGTCATAATTTGAGGTTTTATATATGGACAGATCATATTTCTATTAGAATTTATAGGAAAATAATATGAAAAAATCCTACACATGCACATACACAAAACAAAATATGAAAAAGGAATCACAACTGAAATTGCCTGAAATTGTCCTTCAGTTGGCTGACTAAATTTAATATTGATTTTGCCCTTTCATTAGAATGAAATGTCATTGAAAACAATCACATGCCTTTCCCTGTTGGATGCAGAATATGGAATGCACAAATGGCTTGATATGTACTTTGCTTCCAATAGGACAGTGTTTTCACATCAGCTTTCAGTGCTACTAAGTAAGATAGGGAGTATGCTGTGCACGATACATTTGCTTGCAGATTTAACACATTTACAACTCTTGCTACTTTGTGTTCCTGGTTGCTTTATTTAATTCTAGGACAAATTGGGAGAAGAAGCAATGGGCATAATGTTTGGTTTTCTGATATGGAGGACAAAAAGTAAAAATACATGAGGCACACGTGCATATGTCTAACAGTGTAGTGATTTTTCAGACAACATGCTAGTAGACAATAGAAGTGCTGAGGAATTTTATAGATTACTGATGAACAGAAAAGCAATTCTTCAGTCAGTAGTCCGAGATTTTTACCAATATATTTTAATAACTTATGCTTTTCCCACAAAGATGTTTCTCTGTAGCTGCAGAGTACATAAGAAACAGAAGTTATTTGTTGAAAACTCCAGGGAATGAAAATAATTTTATTCATACATGCCTACATAAGTGAAGAAAGTTTTATTTATTTATTTATTTATTTATTTATTTATTATTTGTTGCTTATAGATATTACAATTTTTTTTCTTCTAGTCATATAAAAGCCATTTTGTGATTGTAACCAGTAGAATCTTGGGATCATTGACTTTATTGTTTTATCATTTACTAAATAAAAGAAGGCCCTATAATACCTGTCCTGAAATTTGTTTATTTGTTAGAAATGAATGGTAATATCTGTCCTTTTTCTGTAATTTTTTTTCCCAAGCTGAAGGCAAAAATCTCTTTAAGCAGAAGAAATGGTTAGTGACACAGTAGCAAGAGAAATTTAGGACCATTAAAAAAAATTCCTTCTTGTTCTGCTCTTTTTCGGTTAAGTCCATTCTCAATCTTGACTTTTAGACTAGCAGGCATGCTTATAGAGCACAGAAATCCATTCAGGTTCATCCTCACACGCAGATAGAGAAACTAAGCAAAGGGCATCTACTATGATCCTCTCATCTCTGTATTGATATTCAACTTTATATAAAGAAGTCACTGGTCTTGGTGAGATAACTAATTGGTGAATACTGAAGGACATAAGTAAAAAAGTCTAAAATTTTCGGATCATAAAAAAGTAAAAAGAAAAAAAGAAAAAGAATTTGGGACAATACCAAGTTGTCAAACTCACAGATTTTCTTAATTTCAATTTAATTAAAGTTTTCTCCTCTTGCCTGTCAGAAGGAAACACACTGAATTAACTGATGTTTCGAGACTCTTAGATTCAGCAGTTGAAGCAGTAAGTTTCAATTAAAAAGACAATTTAGTGCATAAAATACGGCCCTTGCCAACAAGAAGTTCACAGTTTCTCCTTTTAGCTATCAATTCTTTGTGCCTGGGAAAATTCAAGCCTAAAAGGAGAGGTTGTGGCTGAGTGGGAAGAGCTTTGGTCTCTGCATCGAAGTCACTACCAGGCCACGGTATTGTTCAACAGCTAGGCAGTTAAAAAAACAAGCTGTGCACTTAGGCAAGAATTTTACGCAGCACGCATTGTCTCACTTAAATCTTGCAAAATTATTACCGAGAATTATATTACTAACCTGTTGTATAGGTCACAAAGCTAAGATTTAGAGAATTAAGCAAATTAGCAAAGGCAGGACTCGAATTTCAGCATATATTTTTCAGGCCTAGAAGTTTTCATTTTAAAACAACACCTAAGCCAGGTGTAATGGAGCAGGCAAGTATTTCTTTAACCATTATTCATATCTCTAGTTTTGAGTCATTTCCTAAGAACTATTAATACTTCAAGGGCAGAAGGAAGTTTTTTTCTCTTGTATATCTGTTGACCATTTTATGTTAAAAATGTTTTTTTCTAAAAAATTCCTTTTATTTTAAAGTGTCTACATTCCCCCCCCCCCATTTTATTGATACGTGTAAGTGCAAAATTTAAGGTTCACAATGAAGTTTAGCATTTTATGCCTCTACTTTTGTCTTTCAACATAACTTAATAATTTGTTCAATCCTGTTGACAGTTTCCTTCAATTTTCTCACGTATCTGTCTATTTTTGCCTCAGCCTAATAGAAAACAGAGAATCGCCCCCAAGTAGATATTAGTAAAATGAGAAAAGTGCCTTTTGATCACTCGCTATATCTCTCAGAGGATATCAGGGAGAACTGAAATTGCATTTTTTAGAGTAAAATCTTGCACCTGAACAGAGGAGCAAAATAGCAACAATCAATATATATATTGTATCAGTTAAAACCATGGGCTTAGAATCTAATATAAATGTTTATAAATCGTGTGTCCTTTTGCTGATAGTTTTTACGTATGTGACATGAATGGAGATTTTAAAACTTTTTTGACTTTCTCATTTGTAAATTTATTATACTAATAATATTTATCTCACACGCTGTACATGTTGCACAAAATAATAAAGGAAATTTTGTTGCATAACCCATTTAAAACAGTAAATATTTTGATCACCATCATATTTATTGACTGTTCATAGAATTGACCCTTATTCTAGTCCCAATCCTTACCCTTATTAGAATCCTGTCTGGCTGTCCCTTTATGTGGATATCACATGTGATACTCCATTTCAGAATCTTTTTCTGACCCAATAACATTTTTAATGCCAGCTGAAATCATATGACTCTTTTCACTCATGCCTGTTCTCATTTTTAGGCATGTAACAAGAATGTCACCTTTCTGAAGTAGTTAATGCATCCACAACTCAGGTATAAAAATCTTCTGATTAGTCTTGGCCAAAAAATATGATTTCCAAGCTAGATATTAGTGAAGTGAGAGCATAAATGTCATTTCTACATCAACAGTTAAAGCCTAATGATATCTCTGAGTGTAGATGGCGTGACAAGATGGCCAAGTTTATTTTCCTGTGGAAAGACTGTTGATAAGTATAAAATACTCTTTGCAGGTCTAATGATTTCTCATTTAGAAATCAACTTATGGTGAGTACTTGATGTCAAGCATAAGAAAGATTCACTTATTCCAACAAAGTAATATAAAATAGTGCATGAGAATTTTGGGGTTCATATATTGATGCATAATATCTTCCATATTCTGTCCAACTATGCTTGGAATTCGGCTTTTTAAAAACTTACCAAAATAGCATGAAATTTTATATGATGGTTTTGAAGCACAGAAACGATTTTGAATTATCTTGTAGACTATGATAAATACATGATAGATGAATATCTCTTTTTTTCTTTATACAAAACTATAGCCAAAGATTAATTTCTTTAGGTTATCATCAGTAACCTGAGTAAGTTATGTATATTATTTACTAGTAAATGTCTATGCCATCTGAAAATAAAATATCATGAACTAATACATTGAGAATAGCAGTACTTGTATAATTTGAAAATAATTTGGTAAAGCATGAATATGGTTAGAAGACTGTAAGCAAGTAATAAATTTGAAAATTTTATATTCTTGTATTTTGAAGAAACTTTAATACTTTCATGAAATTAGTGTATAACTTCATGGATTTGTAAAAAATCTTAGGAAGGTGACTAAGCATTGAATAGTTTTTGGAGTAATATATTGAGAAATGAATGTTGTCCATCATAATAATATCATATAAACTCTGCCCTGCAGAAAAATTTAATGCCATGATTTCAGAGAGGAAATTTACTTATTTCTTTGATCAGATCACCCATGTATGAAATCAAATATATAATCAGTAATGGTAGATTATGGAAGTTATCCAGAACATATTTGTAAACAAATAAGCCAAAATCTTACTTGTGTAAAGCAGTTCATACATACATACATACATATTTAATGAAACAAAGCCTAATATGACTAAAAGGACGGTCATATAAAAAAATAGCACTGGAGATTTTTTTAAACTCTATTGTTTGTACAAAAAATTCTGTTGTATTTCCTTAAATAGGAAGGTTTTTAATTATAATTTTCATTATTGTTTCATGATACAGAAGCCTTCTTAGTGGTATTTGAAAGAAGTTACCAGTTATAAAAAAATTCTTACTGTTGCCTTCTTTTCATTTATTCCTAACAAGCATGTATTTTGTAAAATGAAGTGAGATTTGATGATTGACACAAGAAAGTTAAACACTGGTACTCATAACAATGTAATTCTAAAATGGGTGAAAATAAGAAAATTCATGCTTTAAGTGGTAAATTATTTATCAGATAAAAAGTAAATGACTGATATATGAGGTATTATTTGAAGAAAGTTAGAAAGATTTCCCTGAAATTGAGCAGGAATCAGTAAGACAGTGCAGAAAGATGATGAGAGAACATGTTGATCTGAAGTCCAGAGACGTGAGAAAGCAAAGGTGTTCTGATAAGCTAAAGCCGTTGGAAACGCAGTCCACACCATGAATATTATTGTGGGTGCTGTCTAAGTGACTTCTTTTTATTGTTGTGACTCAATACCAACATGCACAACTTAGGGGAAAAAAGATTTGTTTTGGCTTACAGGTTCAGAAGGTCCGTTCGTGGCTGGCTGGCAATGGTGGAAGCACATGGCAGAGACTGAAGAGCTGCATGTGGCATGGCAGACAGGAAGCCAAGTGAGAAAGGGAGGGCAGAGCACAGGATACCTTCGCAGGGCATGTTCCATTAATTTGTCCCTTCTGAGTCAGTCCCAGTGACCTGCTCCTTTTAGATCACACACCCATTATAACCCACCACATGCACCTAATTCGCCACACACCTGTAATCCACCTCTCCTGATCAGGTGCACCTCTTAGTAGCACATTGTTCTATAAGCATTCCACAACATCTAAAAACGTGAGGTTTTGGGGAACGTTCCAGATCCAAACTGCAAACATTGTTCCAAACATGCATCCTAAAATAAAGCAAAATCTGATGAATTCACTAATGTAAATACTTAAAGTATAATAAAAATTAGCTGAAAAGAGGCTTAATTTATTATGGAATAGGTGGAAAACATGCCATGGTGCTCAGTGCATGCCCTAAAGCAAAGCAAGTATTAAAGTTTGGACCTGGAATTTTCCACAAGAGCCTCATCATGTATTTGGTTGCAGAGGCCCTCTCAGAAGGAGCAGGTCACTGAGGTATGCCAGGAAGATGGGGTCCTGCCTGGGGTTCTTCCCAAACCCTACCCCTTCCGATGCCATCAACAACTTCCCTCTGCCATGCCCTTCTACTGTTGCCAGCTACCCATGAGTGGACTAAGACCTGCTGAAACTGTAGGCTAAAATCAACCTTTCCTGCCTTAAGATATAGGTGTCAGATAGTGTTTTCCAGCAGTGACAAAGCCACTAAGCAGGCATTAATTCAGCCACCACACTATCTCTTTTATTCAGATTATCTACTTCTTCAATTAGTTTTGGTAGTTTGTATAGCTTTAGGAATTTTCCTGTATCATGTGAGGTATCTCTTTTGTTGGTGTTTAATTTTCTTATAATTTATAATTGTTCAAAAGTAAGTACACATACTTCCATTTTCATTTTAGTAATATGTCTGTTCTCACCACTTTTTTTTTTTTGTTGTTGTTCATGGACAGTCAGTCAAAAGATTTGTCAGTTTTAATGTTTTCCGTAGAACCTACCATTGTCATTTTCCCCTATTGTTTTCTCTTTTCTTTTTATTTATTTCCAGTCCTCTGTTCTTTCCTTCAGTCTGGTTTCTTTCAGTTTCATTTTGTGTGTTTTTATATTTTGAAGGTTAGATAATTGGAATATTTAAAATCTTTTATTTTTCTAACCTGGCAATCCATAAACTTTCCTAAAATCTCCCTCAGGACATTTCTTTTCTTAATTCTATGTTTTCATTCTTTTATTTTTTAGTACTGATCTTGAAGTATCTTAAAATTTCACTTGTAATTTATTTGATTCGTTGTCTAGGAGGGTATTAATATCTACATATCTTTGAACTCTTCATTTTTAAATTTCCCAAATTTTATTCACTTACTTATGTTTAATAAATAATAATGGTAATGACATATGATAATCTATACATCAAGTAAACCAGTCTTTCCAAAAGATGAAAGGAAGTTAATGTCAAATATTAACATCTGAAAATAATTGAGAGCAAAGTATCTTCTAATCTCATTTTCGAAATGAAACAAAAATAACAATATCCACTTGTCATTAAAAACCAGCCCGAAATACAGCTATAGACTAATGAGCTTACATGATTTTTTCAAGGTCCTATATATGTGACTTGAAATGACTGATATCCTTTTAATTGGTACATTTCTCTTTCTTAAAAAATAATCACTATAGTGACGCCCAGGCTGTAAAGAACAGAGATCCAAGGCAGATAATTACTCTAAGATTCATGATGAAAATGGTAGGAAAGTGCTATTACTTAGGCTGGTGTTGATTTAAAAAAAAAATCCTCAAGCAGAAACCATACTGTGAATTATAGCTTTTTTCTATCATGAAAGAAAACATGTGTAACCAAAGCCACATAGTTGGGTTTCCATTACCTGATTCTGTTTCTATGCAAAACTGATCTGGATAAGCATGGATAACTATTCCAGCTAAGATCCACTGATTCCTTATCTGGTATTTAGGAATTGAAGCGTTAAATGGTCAGCAAAAAAGGATCAAATGGGGGGTGAGGGGGGACAAAGTTAAGTCATAGAAGGAGTCACATCATGACAACTGAAGCGATGTATGACACAAATTTGCGGAGGTTGCTGATGGAGAAACACAGGTAGGATTAGGAAACTGCTTAGTGAGAAAGAATGTATTAGATCTACAGAAAAAAAATGGTAGAGAGTGACAGAGATGTACTGGAGAACAGCATTTTGTCCCCAGATTAATGTCATCTGAGCCCAGCAATATGCAAATTCTCCTTTGTCATTGGTATTTCTAAAAAGTAATCTCCTTGGAGGTGACTATGCAGTATCTGCTACATTTGCAGCCAAATAAACTTTGTAGCAGTCACTGTATGTGTTTGTTGTCAGATTGCTCTGATGTGTTTGCCACTATCTCATGATGATAACCCTTCCCTGACTCTGTCTCTCACATTTTGAATTATTACAGTTTTCCCACCTATTAAGTGCTTTGTTTTCACTTTTTTTTGCTCAGAGAAATCTTCCCATTACTACTTTAGCCACACAGAAAAGCTAGCCACTGTCTTCTTGTGTGGCACTTCTTGGGTCTCTTAAATATTATTGAAAACTATCAGAAAAAGTGACTTTCTCATATGACAGTGAGCAGGGAAAGATCCATGATGGCCTCTGGAGCTAAACACTCCATCAACAATTCATGTTTCTCCATCTCTTGGGACAGCATCATTCAGCTAAGTGACTGACTTGAAAAAATCTCACCACCACAGGTGTAATGCTTAATCGTTTTCCTTTGCCTCTTCATAACTGCATGGTTGTAAAATGGCCAGTCAATCCTGACAGAGGTGCTGAGGTGAGCAGTCTGTTGAGGGAGAATAAAGCAGGTGTAGAAAACAGTCCCTGGAAATAGACAGAGAAATTCTTTTTTACTAGCACGGGATATTTTTTTCAGGATAATGACCCATCGTAAATCTGTATAAAAGTGAAAAATGTGTACACTTAACTAGTTTTAATTCAAATAAATTAAGTTGCATGGTGTGCATTTCAAGCTCAAGCTACATCTGTGTGTGTGTGCATGGGTGTGGATGTATATGTGCATGGGCACGTGTGTTTAGAGAGGATATATTTATCGAAAATTATTTTACCTCTGAGTGTTAAGAATACAGCATGGTTATTAAGAATAAGCTTTCTCGATAGCACTTTTTAATACAAGCAATTCTATTTCTTGACACTTTTCTAGAAGCTGACTTTAGAATAGCTCACATGAGAAGATTAAGGCCATGAGATTAAGGGTCCTAGAGAATGAATGAGATCCCAAGAAAACTATGTAACCATGTCATTAACCCTATTCAGATTTCTTCCAGGAAATTTTGTAAATCAATATCAACATTTGTGTGACCTATTTCAGCGAAGCAGGAGACGCTTTTAGGCTTTATGATCTATATCAAACTGAAGCTAATGCTGTAGGTTAGGGATTCTAAACAGGCAGTGCATACAGGAACTAATCTCAGCCATGCAAGTCTTCGCTGAAAACTCTGCTACAGACTTACTGTTTGTATCTCCTCAAACTTGAAATGCTGGGGCCATAACTGCAACACGCATTTGGGATTGGGGACTGTATTATTTAGGGTTCTTGAAAAAAGAGAATCTATCTATCTTTCTATCTATCTCTCTATCTATCTATCTAAATTTATTAAAGTGATTAACAGAGTTCAGATAGAAAATCCAAGGGGAAGTCCACATATGTGGAAGCTGGAGAGTCCAGTAGCTTCTCAGATATGAAATTAGAAGAACACCAGTCCTAGACTATAGGAAAGTTGGTAGATTTCTGCGCCGGAGATTCTTTGTCCAAAGACAGTAGCTAAGTCTTGAAGACTGGAGTAAATTTTGACAAAGATCTAACACTGGAGCAATTCTGCAGTTGGGGCTCAATGATGCAAAGATAAGAGTGAATCAGTGTCTAGAAATAATGGCAAACACCAAAGCTTTCTCAGGAGAAGAAGAAAATGCAAAAATCCTTCCTTTCTTTTAATTTTTATTTGGTCTGAACTACCAATTCTACTGGATGGGCTGCCCACATCCGGAGTGGGTCTTCTTGCCTCATTTGCTGGCTCACTAGTCAGTCACTCATAACTAAAGCTCTATTCTATGAATGAGATGGCTATTTTCCAATTCCTTCTAGTTGACATCATGCTTTCAAAGGTCGTGGGCTTTTGGAGATTATTAGAATGAAATCATGAAGTTGGGGCTTTTATGATTGTGTTAGTTTCCTTACAGGAAGAGACACCTATCTGGCTGTCTGCCAGGTGAGGGCACAGTGAGAGGATAACCATTAGCAGACTAGGAAAGAAATGAATGCTTATAACCAACAACTCAGTCTCGTGGCCCCTTGATCTTGGATTTCTCTGATCCTAAACTACTTCTGTCATCTAAATTACTCAGTCTTTCATATTCAGTCATGGCAGCTCAAGCAGATTAATATATCCCCCAAATATTTTCATCCATGGTGTTCTTGTTATTTTATGAAATATATATATATATATATATATATATATATATATATATATATATATATATATATATGTACTCCTCAGTATGTTTCCATACTGAATCTGTATATTGTTTCCAAAATCTAATTTGCCTTTGTGAACTTGCATCAAATACTTGATTCTATTGTAGTAACATGAATTCTAATTGTAATCCGTCTTGATTAACAATTCCATAGTAACTCTGGAATGTTACTATGTGTAGTGCTGTACTGGCATGTTTTGGGACTCTGTTTAATTTTCATGTTTTTAAGAAAATCTTCCAAAACAATTTTCATCCATACCTGCATATCAGAATTCATGTGCACTACATTTTCCTTATTTATCATGCTAATGGGAGGTCTCAGCCTTGAGTCCTTTGAGTATCTCCCCAATAAGTGTGGAGCGCTTTGCTTCTCAGGCAAAAGACTCTTTTGGAAGGTGGTATTTCCAAAAGATTATCCAGGAAAAGTGTTTTTTCAGGTGAAAATTCGTGTTTCCGATTTTCATGTTCTCCTATCTTTATGGATTCTTCTCTTTTATATCCATGTGACATCTTTTGACACATGCATCCAAATCTGTCTTATAATTAGATTTTTAAAATTTAAGCTTATACACCAAGGACGTATAGCTTTTGTTTTCTTGTTCAACATTGGTTATTGACAATAATCATAAGACTAGGGATGGTTGGATGAAAATCTCCTGGTACTGGTTTAGAAATGTGGTAACTCGCAACCCATATCAATTTCTTAGACACATCTCCATTCCATTGGTGTGCTTGTTTTCTAATCATGATTATCAATTGTCTCTATCACTGGTTTGACACTTGGTCACATTCTGCTATGTGTAGCTGCTATTTTTTTTTTTTTTTACTGTGTCCCAGCTCTCTAATTTTGTGTCAGAATCTGGATACAAGAATCACAGACAGTGACAGTTGCTATTTCTAGGCCTGATACTTTTGTCCCCCACTCTCTAGATTTTCATGTGTGACTCTCTGTGGTTTCTGTAAATTATCTTAGGAGTTTCTGTTTTTAACCTTTCTAGTTTCTGTTCATTTTTGTGGGTATTCTTCCAAATGTCCAGGACTCTTTTCTGAGCCTACATTCCATAGCTTGATCCCAGACAGTGTTGCACATTTTCAGGACAGTTGCCTACATGGCCACTTTATATTCCTTAGCATGAAAAAGATCTCTTCTATCAAAATCTTTTTTTTTCTGTTTTATTTTGTTGTATACCTTTCTCTTGGAATCTTGCTTGGTTGAATGTAAATATGTCTTGATAGATTGCAGAGAACAGTTAATAAGAGGCCAACAAATGATCCAACAAGAAAAATTAGATCAAATGTTGTTTAAAAAACCGATATGGGGTCCACAGAGAAATGCAATCAGGAGTGAAGTCTCAAGATGATGGAAATTTCTGATGCCTTCTGTTAACTCTTCAACATTTGGTGGTAAAGAAGCAGAAACCTTTCCTGAAGCCTTGGCAGCATGCTTAACGTCTTGCTTTTATTCACTCATCCAGCATTAAATGTTAAGTGAAACATTGACAACTACATAGAAAAAATATAAATGTAAGGATTTTTCTCAAGGAGTTTATAATATAGTGATAAACAAAAAATTGTTTTATACTACATTCACGATAAATCTATCAGTAAAAGTATAGAAGTCATTTTATTCACAGTTGTCTTTTTTAACAGTAGAAAATACATAGCCACTTAATTCTTTTCATTTTTACAAAATGTAATACAGGTGAACCACATGGGACCTGTAACTCACAGAAACTGGTAAGGGCTCAAGAAAGCAAGCAGAGAGAAAGGAGAGATCAGATGAGTCTGCAGTGAGCACAGGCAGAGCATAGTAAACTATGCGGTCAGGGCTAAGCAGGTCACAAGAACTGTTACGTGTTACTCTATCCATGCTACAATATGTGATTTATTGGAGGAGCTTCCTGATCACTATACTAATTCAGTTGTTCTACATTTCTGTCTAATGTAACACACAAAGTCTAGTGTGGCATATCCAACATCAGGGTGGTCCTACTTTCTCTTGATAACTTGGAAGAATGCCCTTGATTGCTTTTGTCCCTAAATAACATCTGGGGACACAGATGTGTTTTTGTTATTATTGAGCATATTACTGCCAGGTCTCTTATAGTCAAAAAAGAACATAGCAATTCTAAAGATCAAACATTTCTACACAGTGTTGCTTTTTGTCATTTATTCTTGGTTTTCTCTTCCGAAAAGCTTTTATTTTATTAGTCTGTAGCAGCTATATGCAGTAGGTATGTTAAACTTGAGGAGTAAGTGCACATGCATGTCCTGTCATCACCACCTTCACCTCCTCTCTGCCTCCTCCCCTCCTCCCCCCATGCCCTCTCTCTTTTCACAAATCCATTCCTTTGCTTCCTACCCTCTTGTTTATTTGGATTTTTGACTTCCTTAATGAACAGTTACTTCTTAGTACTGTTGTATAAAAGATCAGGGTTATTTTGCCTCGATACATGCTTATTATTACTAAGATTGACTGTAACAGTCACACTTACTGCACAGGACCCAATGTCATCACAGAAGTGTTGCATATCTAGCTTCCTTTACAGATCAAGGAAAGAACAAACATTAGCAATTTGGTTTTTACTTGCCCCACCCCAAGTTAACCGATAACCCTCAACACCCTGGTGCCACACTGTATTTCTTCCAGCGCAGTGAGCTGGCAGGTGTGTGTTCTGCTCCGTATCTTCCTTCCACTCCCACAGCTGAGCACCGACACTGGTCTATTTTGTGTTCTTTTGCCTAAGTGAGCACCGACACTGGTCTATTTTGTGTTCTTTTGCCTAAGGTCAAAATTTTCTTCCCAGAGCATTTTCATCATTTTGTTTTCCAAAGATAACTCATCCAAATATTTTTCTTATTCTTCTGCTAAGAAAAAAAGTAATCATGTAGAGTCTCTCTACTTTCTCCTGAATCCATTATTTTTTTCCTGAATAATGTGGGAGCTCTAATATCAGGCACTGATGTTTCCAAAAGGGTCAGATGTTCCACAATATTAATAACTCAGTGAATTACAATATATAGTATTTTTTTAAATATAGTTTGACAATGAGACGCTGTTCTAGGACAGCAATTACTTCAAAATGTGAGTTACATTTGTTTTCCCATTTTGCTCACAGTTTTGATAAATCCTGTACTATTAGTAGATACTGTGCTGTTCTACATGTTATCAATGAGTCCACTCTAAATAATCTCCAGTCTAGGTGCTGCCAATATTAAGAACATGTGCTCATGCAACTGTTTTTTTTTTTATAGTACACATTTGTATTGTTGTTGTCAATATGTATTCAGTTATAACCCTTATAACTGAGCCAACTGGAGATCAATTTGATGTAACATTACTTTTAACTCTAGTGATAATATTAAATATTCTCATAATAGGAAAAATCCGCCTAAGTCCTGCTATTTGAAGAATAACCAGTTTGAAAGAGAGATATCATTCTGACTTTTGAGGGGTGATCAATAATTTAACAAACGTAGAAAATACAGAAAAGTAAACTGACCTCCTACATGGGACAGAGGACCAGTGATCCTTTCCTCAGTACCACAGCATGTTTTTGTATTTACTTGATTTATGGTGTGAATTGTGTTTCTCCACCTAGATTCAGAAGCTGAAGTATCAGCTACAATGTGACAAAATTTAGAAATGGAACTTCGGGTGACAATCAGGCCTAGATGCTATCATAAGCAAGGGTCCTTTATGATGCCATCATGTGCCTCGTAAGACATATCAGGCAGCTAACTTTTTCCCCATCATACTGTGCATAGGCATGAAGAGGGACTTTATTATAACTCAATCATGCCAACCTTGTAATCTCACACATTTATATTCTGTCCTGGTAGACCGACCTGGCTGAGACAAGTTGGACACACCATGCCTGGCCCCACATAGCAGGATCTGCCATGGGACACGAGGTCTTAATACAGAATTTGTCCATACACTGAAAGACTACAGTACCAGATTTACTTATTTGTCTTTGTTCATTTGAGTAGAGAATTCAGACACTTAGAAAAGTTCTCCTGTCTAGGGAACATCTTATTCTGTACCTAGCGTGCTATCATTTCACCTGTCATTGCATTACCACACACACACACACACACACACACACACACATACACACACATACACACACACATACACACATACACACACAGACACACACAGACACAATACACACACACACATACACACACAGACACAACACACACATACACACACATACACACATACACACACACGCACACACATATACACATACACACATACACACATACACACACGTACACACACGCAGAGACTTTTTCATAAAGAACATGTTCTGCAAGGGCATTTTCTACGTGGAATCAATAAGGTCTTCGGTTGCTTAAAAGATAAAATTCAATGCTCATTTTGATGTTTCAAGCCCTATACTCTGTCACCTCACAGTAGTTTTTTCCTCACTTGCACACCCGTTACTCTTTTTATAAGACAGAACAAGAACACGAAGTTTTTCTTGCATATATGTATAAACTATACAGAAGACTAGTGCTTCAATTATGTCTTAATAGTTTTCTTGTTAGCTTTGCTTACATTGAGATGAAAATGGGTAAGCAGTTCTGGATGACATACCAAGTTAAAAAAAAATACATGTTGAATTTCTGGAATATGGAGTGCCCTTCCTATGTTTCTCTTCCCCAGGGTGTTGAACACAGATGACACGCGCCTCAGTCACATGTGACAGGAGGGGAGGAGGATACCAAACTCACATGTAGACTGTATCTGGGTGACAAATAAAATGTTATTTTGTTAAGCGTTTGATACTGATTGCTTTGTTGTAGCGTTAAGCAGTATTTACTTTTCCTTTACCGCATCTATATTCAAGATTTGTCTTTAGTCTGGAGTATTTGCCTTCCCACATCTTTGCCTCTAGAAATACTAATTATTCTGCAAGTTCTAAAACTACTATTCAAGGTATTATACATCATTTTAATTTTGTCATGTCAGAAGGTAGTAGTAATTTGTCTCTTGTGCTCTGTCATGTTTTCTGTCTGTAGTCTCTTCTTGGCATTTGCCATCAATAGTCTAGAGTTTGATGGAATGATTATTTAGCTCTTTGAGCATGTATATTATTGTCACCATTCATTATAAATACAGCTTCTTAACTAGATAATGTATGCTTGTTTCAAAAATTGTATCGAAACTTCTTGCTCTGTTTCTCTGTTTCTCTCTCTGACTCAGGGTCTCCCTCTGCAGTCCAAGCTGGTTCTGAGATTACTATGTAGCCCAGGCTGACCTCAAACTCATGTTAATATTCCTGCCTCAACCTTCTGAATGTTAGGATTACAGATGTGGACCACCATGCCTAATTTATTTTTATGCAGTGCTAGGGAATCAAACCTAGGATCTTGCTCATGCTATGCAAGTCCTTAAACTGCTGAGTTATGACCCAGTCCTGAATCTACCATATCTTAAGTCAAGCAAATTAAAATTGATTTAAGAAAATGTTTTAAAGGATTACAAATATTAATTAGCATTACTTTTCACTAGTATGATTTAGAAGAAATTTAAATTAGAACATAGTGGTCACCTCTAAGGAAATATGTGCCTATGATTAGTAGATAGCAATTAGTAATAAGTGCCTATGATTAGTAGATAGTAGGTTAGTAAAATAACTCATTAATCTGATTAATCTCTGATCCCTGAGAATGTGACTGATCCCATATTTACCATGACAGTCCTGCAGACAGTCACCTTGAGGTTGTAGAGACTGTAAAATAATTTCCAACCTCTCTTTAGCCCATCTTCGACTCATATCCCATAACTATCCCATATACACAGCCATTTGAAAGAGAGGTTCGAATCTGGGAGCTCGCCCCTGCAATGTGAGCCTTTACTCAGAGCCATGTCTTACTCCTACATTTGCATTTTAATTTTACTTTAATAAAGCAGATAGAACACCCACAACATCCTCTGAGAACCTTGTCCAGATGTGTGCCTCTGGCTGTTGCTGAAAATAAGGAGTTTCACTTACAGAATGTTAGAAAACATGATCACTTTCCAAATTGAATTATAGAAACTATGTCAACTAGAGGCTCACTCTGTTCCTTTGCCTTGCTCTGAATTGATAAAATATACCTGAAGTGCTCTAGGAGACCCAATTTAAAAAGACACTCAGGGTTGTTTTGAAAGAGGAGATAAGCGCTGCCATTGCCAATTGGGAATTTTGTAAGTTGACTTCTTAAAAAAAAAAAAAATTGTTGGGCATGAGCTGCCAAGAACTAATAGCAATAGCATTTTTGTCTATATTCTAGCATATAATATATCAAGCATTAAATGGAAAAAGGAAAATATGTGAGCAATATAAACAAATCTAATTGTAACAACAGTTGTGATTTGTAGTACGATAATCAGTTGGAAACTACAGTTAAATTTGTATTTAAGTGAATGAAATGGAATCCAAGTTGATAAATTGTATCCATTCCACTGAAAGAATGAAATCATTATTAATGTTGCAGTGGTATTTTAAATGAAATGTCATTTTAAATTTGAACTATTTAAAAAGTTACACGATGACCATTTAGTAAAAATAAAATGCCATAAATAAATAAATGCAGTTTAATGTTTTCATTTCCAGGCTGGTTAGTCATTACCACTGAACTGTAAAAATAAATCTAGTATTTTCACAGTGTTATTTTTTATTGGCAAGAATTTTGATATTTTGAAGCCATTGTAAGGAATTTTTAACTAAAACATTTGTTCTTAATGAACTTCAGAGGCAGTTTGGGCATGCAAGTCTAAATACATTTGCTTTTAAATGGGAAAGCACTGAATTAAACTGAAAGTAGACAACAGAATTTTTAAAATGGATTACTAGTTACATTATATTTTTAAACAGCTATAACTATTTTCCATATATATGCTTATATATGTACTATTCTATATGTCTTATTCTCCAATCCCAATGATGAATTGTAGGTTTATATTTTATTTTCTTAGTCTATGCTCATTGTTTTTCTTTTCCTTTGAGTGACGGAGCCTCAACAATATCCCTATTATGAAATAATACTCCAAAATTAACCTTTACGTTTACTTTCTCTTAGTTGACTTAAAAATCACGGATCAAGGTCACACTGCTAGCAATACATGATCGGTCTCCCCCTAGTTTTGCATTGGTAACAACCCTCCACACAGGATATTGTGTTAACTTTTGCTTATGTTTCTTCTTACTCAGAACTTTGTTTCTTTTGGACAAGGAAAATATTACATCTGTTGGAAAAAGATCCATCATGTATGTTCAGAAATTTTCAACAGTCTCAGTAAGCTAAAGACTCATTTTGTTAAAATTGCTCCTACATGTTCCTGTGGCTGAAAAGATAGGACATTTATCTACTGGCCTTTATTCCTTAGGGAGTAAAGATTGATAACATGATACTTTTTGGAATTTTTGTAATACAAGAGATCAGCATTATTGACTGGACTCAATAGGAGTCAATAAGTAGCTTATTCAAGTTTTTCCCATTTCATTGATATGTACAAAGCAAATCTTAGAGTTTACATTGATTTTGAGCATCTTGTGCACATTTATATCATGGCTAAGTTACAACTCCTTCCCCTCTCTCCTTTCGATCTCATTGAAGTTTTTGAGACTACAATAGAGATTGAAATATTTTATCACACAGTAAAGTATATATATGTAAAATCATCTTTAATTTCATATAATTACAAATGTGTACTTTCACCAAGCAGTGTTCCGAGGAAGCAGCTGTAGGCGTGTATAACTTTGTTTACCCAGAAAATGTCAGCCACCATTAAGAGGAAAGAGAAGAGACATGAGGGTGGTTCTTTGACATAACATCGAACTTTTATTTTTCCCAAAACTGTATATAAGCCACATAGTCTTTTCTCTTCAGTAGATATGTGTTTAAACTTCTTTAAAAATTAGCCACTTTAAGTTTACTTCAGGCATTCTTCAGTAGAGTGGGAAAATACTTTTTTTCTCTGTATCATCAGAGATCTTAGCTAGTGCCTAGTATGCTATATTTAAGTCAGAAAAAAGACTGATAAGAGTTTCATAGAAACCAGAGAAAAAGTAGTACTTAAAAATATTATTTTCAGAAGTGTAAGGTGAAACAGCTAATGATCTGTATGATATGAGAGACCCAGATCTCAACTCCTATGGAACTTAAAAAACGAAGTGGGGAGGTAGAGAGGGGTGGGTAGGGGGAGGGACAACAGGATAGTGGGAAAGTCCTTGTCACCATGACAAGATATGTAGGTGCCACTAAATGCTCAACTTCCTTGTAAACCTTAAATTTTGCACTTATACATATCAATAAAATGGGGGAAAATGTTCTTAATATTTGTTGATGGTTTTACCTGTATTATATATTCTATGTTTTTATTCTCATGATATTAATCTAAGTAAGCTTTGCCAGCTCTATTTTACAGATGATATAATTGAGGCTTACATAAGATAAATGGTATGTTCAGGTGTTTACAGCTGGAAAATGTATATCTGAACATACAATTGTTTCTCTTGAGAAATCGTAAGAGCTATACAATATTTAATGCTGTGTCTGAGGAGAGGTAGGGATAGAAGGGGAAGAAATGAATAGAGGAAAAGAAAGGGAAAGAGGAATGAAGGAAAAAGGACAGAAAAACAGAAAGATCTAAAGGACCGATTGTGAAATTCAGTTAAAAACTAAGGTAATGTTTGCTCTAATGTAACTTTGCTGTCCTAGTGTTCAATGATGCTTTTGTGTATGAGAACTAAAAGAGGCTCAGAAGAAATCATGCAGAAATAAGCAGAATGGCTTCCGACACATTGTCTTAGCATTCTTTAGTTGAGATGTCATTCATGACTTGTTTACTTCAGAGATGCAGTACAACTCCTGTTAGGTGCTACAGTTGAAATTGGAGTTGCACGGTCGGGTGGGTAATCAGACAAAGATCATGTCAACACAGGACGGAAAAAAATAATCAACTGACAAATTAAAAGAGAAACAATCTCAATTATTTCTCTCTCAATAATTGTACATCTCCAGGATTGTTTTGCTAAATTTCTTGGAGACAGGGGAGTTGAATGATTCCAGTGTTCAATTCTCCTCCTGTGTGTAAATGCGCCTCTTTTACTCCATTTCTTGTCATAGTATGATTTATTGTTTTAATTTTCAACACAAATGTTAGAGTTTGGGGGAAAGGATCTTCAGCAAGACTTGTATTTAGAAGTTTTTTTTTTTAAAATTTAGATGGCTTAAGGGGGATTATTTTATCAGAGACAAAAATAAATAAATAAATAAAACAAAGTCAGTGCACTTCAGCCCAGATAAGAGTTTCAAATGCCTTCACTGATTTAATAGTTCAATGTAAATATACATGTCCTTTGCCCAAGACATTTTGGAGAGCTTTAGATCTGTACCTTTTAGAGGTTTGATGGCTGTGAAGTCTGGACACTTTTCTAATGTTTCTTTAGAAATGCAGTTCCCTTCATGATGAATACCAGGTGTTAAGAAACACGCACTCATTACTTCACTCAAATTATTGTCTTGACCCTTAGCTGATAAGACGATGGAGGAAAGAACAGAGTAATAGAGACATCTTTACAGGTAAAAGTGTGAAGTCTCATTTTTAGAGACACCTTAATTCTCTATGAAAAAGAGAAATTAGGGCTTTATGTAGATTTGTTCGCTCAGTGAGGAGTGACAGACTACCACAGTTCTCCCACTGATAGTCACACATATAGCCCCTCCGTATTTCCGTATTACCTTAATCTTTGCTTTTGGAATACCAGAGTAACTCTATAGTGAATCTCTCAGAAGTGCTGCAGGAAATTCACACTTATTCATTTCGTAAACATTCGTTGCATGCCTATGAAAGACCAGAGTATGACACCGTAGAATATAATCCAAGTCCTACATCACAGGCATTCTATATTGTTATGTAGAAGATAGGATTAGAGGTGAGGTGACTTTATTCAAGGAATACATCGAGTAAAGGAAAGAAAAGATTCAGGAACAGATGCATTCCTGTTGTGTGTTCCTTTGTATACGCATGTTTTCATATTTTTCAAATAAGAATGTCCTGTGGATGTTTAGATCAAATGCTGTAACTTCCTGTATCAAGGGTAGCTGAGGAATTCAACAATGGTGGTTAAAATGTTTGAAGTTAATCTTCTCTTCTACTCATAGTTTTTATGCAGTTTTCTTTTCCTGGTCTTGGTAGTGTCTTTAATGTGAATAGAAAGTGTGGAACTTTCAGATCATAGTTAATGGTTACTGTAAGAATTTCTTAAAAACCTTACTAAGGTGAGCAAAGGGCATGAACAGAGAAGATGTCATGGTATGAAATACTCAAAATATTACACAGGAACTGTGGACAATATTTTTGCTATTATTTTTAGCAAACGTAAGAAAAGAATGCATAGTGATGGATTCTCTCATGACAGAGAGGACATGCATTGCTTTTTAACGGAGGTATTGAAATATTCTAAGACCTTGACTACATACAAAAAAATTCCTAAGAGATTTTTGAAGGCATATGCTTTGAGATTTAATAGAAAACTTATTCTAAATATCTTCATCTGTTCTTCCAGAATAAAATTTAGAGCTATTACACAGCATTGACATGGATTAAATCCATATACTGTGTTTCCTGGTGAGCTGAATTTCTTAATCGTTCCTTTTCAAAAAGATTATGAAATGTTAATGTTGTTCTAGAAAGAAAAACTACCAATTGTCCACTTAATAAAAAAGATAAACACCAGAAAACCTACAGGCCCATATGCCACTAAACACAATATATCTGTATTAAAATGTTTGCATCTTAGATGAGTATCATAGTAAATAAATTTTCATGCAAATTTATAAAGGCATAAATCTTTCAGTTTGAAGGAAAGAAGACATACTTGATGTAGAAAATATTTCAGAAAGAAAAGCATAATCTTAAAGTTTGCACTTAATTTATTTGTTAGTTGATATAAGAAAGGCTTTTGAAGAGATTAAATTTTGAAAACAAATACAATTTCAGTGAAAATAACATGAACTAAACTGATGACTACTGTATCAGTAAATGAAGTGGATGTCTTATTGTCTTCTTTATTGTATATAATAAGCCTCTTACTCAGATCTACTCCCATTTGTTCATTTTTGCTTTTGTCCTCTGAACTTTTGGGGTCAAATTTTAAACCTCTCCCAGACCAATGTTGCATAGTTCTTCCCCTCTGCTATTTTCAAGTGGATTTACAGTTTCACATTGTTTATTTTTTGGTCTTTAATAACTTTAATTAATCTCCTATATGATGTGAGTGCCACATCTTATTCTTTTGCATAAAAATATCTTGCTTTCCAAAAGATACTTATTGAGGAGTTTTTTGTTGTACTATTTTTTCACCATTGTTAAAAATTAATTGATCGTTGGTGCATAAGTTCTTTTCTCAGGTCTCTGTTCTGTCCTATTGGCTAATTAATGCATCTGCTCTTATGCTGGTAACATGCTTCTTTAATTCTTATCCCTTTGTGGTATAACTTTAAATCACATAGTTTCATACTTCTAGCTGTGTTCTTTTGCTCATCATTGCCTTGGATTACTATTTATTTTTGGTTCCATATCTACTTCACAACATGGGGAAGATAGCTAAATACCGAGTACCATCCATTTTGATAGCACCAAGACAGTGGATCTGAAATCTCAAAGATTTTTATCACAAAAGTCGTAACACCTATGAAGTTATTTGTATGTTGATTAACTTGATTTAAATACTTCAAATTGTATTAAAAATCATAACATTACACTTCTATACAACTACAGTTTTTCAGTGCGTATTTTTAAAGGGAAATAATTTTAACCTTGGAAAAAAGTTAAATAAAATGAGTATCTGTGTTGCAGAGGTTTACAAAAGCTAGACCAGACGGATGTTGGAAACAGACTTTCTTTTTATTTCCTGTGTTATTGATATGTGTAAGTGCAAAACATAAAGGTTACATTGATCTTGATATCACCTAATGCCAGCCATATTGGCAGGTATCAGGAACAAGCTGTGGAGACTAGGAACCCTCCTGCACTGCTGGTGGGAATGTAAACTGGTACAATCACTGTGGAAAGCAGTATGGAATTCTGAAAAGACTGGAAATAAATATCCCCTTCAATTCAGTGATACTTCCTCTGGGAATATTGCCAAAAGAGTTAAAAACATCACATAACAGAAATATATGTATACCTACGATCATAGCAGCACAACTAATAATAGCTAAAATGTGGAAGACACCAAAATTCCCATCAACAGACCAATGGATGCACAAATTGTGTCATTTATACAAAACGGACTGTCTTGATTTTAAAATCAGTTTTGCCAGCCATGGAGTGTGCAACCGCGGGAAGTTAGTAAAGCTCTCTCTACCTTACTAAGCCTTCTGAGAAAGAGAAAAGCGTGGATTTCTTCAAGATGACACTTAGAAACCTTTACAAGATTAGTATGAAACAAGTGCTGTATGAGTCTGTTGCTGAGTACATTGAATTAAAACACGTGTGTTCGCCATTGTGGAATCCTGGCGACTACTACACCGAAAGTTAAGGCCACGGGCCAAGATTTAAGGCTGCAAGTTCAGATTCACATATCCTGGAGAGAAGACAGAAGTGCAGCAGGAAGGCTAACCATAGTTTGTTCTGTTCCAGCGAAGTACATAGGAGAAAAGTAAAATCAAGCAAGTGTGCAGAGGTTATCAGGGACGGGGAAAGGCAACAGAAAGGAGAGGGAAATGTGAGCGATTTAAGATAAATACTTTTCTCAGTCCCTGGAAAGAACCTGCAGGAGAATCTAGAATAGCGGAGACTGAAAATAGCTTTGAAAGTTAACAAGATACTGAACAAAATAAATACTGAGGTTATCAAAGAAAGAATCATTCAGCAGGCAAGTGAAAATGTGCTCAAATTGAAGCTTTTCCTGGGTATTTAACATGGAATTAAAGCTAACTGTCGAAACAAGAGTCGTGGCCCTTTACCATTTCTGAAAAGTTAAATAAAGAGGTGCTCAAATAAGCACCCCATGTGAAGCTTTATTTCACTGTTATCCTGGCCTTTGTTAGAGGTGTGGGAGTTGGCATTTTGTGGAGAAGGGTGTTTTAAATTGAAAAGTGTTGAAGTACACAACAGGGGGAAAGGCATCACAAATGCTTATACCTGTAGCAAGAAATGTGACGCAGTCGTACCCCCTGAGGTCAATGGACAAGGGCTGTTGGCACCTACATTCTTTCTACAGCATTGATTTCTCGTGTTGTTATTGCATAATTTTCTTTCCGGGATCACCTGTAGGTACTCGTGATGACTGATTCAATGACGTTGGAAATCATAACTAATTGTTGTCAGTGCCCAGCCAATTGGCTCATCATTTACAAGAAAATACCAAAAATGTGTTCCAGTTTTGGTGATTCAAGTATATAAATTGTAGATCATTCTTACATCATTTTTTTCTTTGAAGTGTAAATTGGCCAGTTTCGTAGTGTTTTTAGGTGTCTCTCCTTGGATTATTTTTTTTTTCTAATCAATGTACAATCACACTTAGAAAACAAACGTATGAACTATTAGAAAACTCATGAGAATTTGATTTGATGTGTTCAATGAAAGAAAAGTCCGTGTTAGATCTAGATATTACGTCACTAGATTTGGCACAGAAACAACCATATGACTTCCGTTGCACTTTACTCTGTGTGTAGTGCAGGGTGGTCCTGAGGAGAGTGTTGGGACCCAGGCTGGCCCCAAACTCATAGCAATCCTGTAGTCTCAACTTCCCAAGTATTGAAATTACAGGTATGCACGATCACACTCAGCTAATTTTCAGGTAGTGTTGAGATATCTAGCCAAGGGCCTTGAGCATAGGCAAACCACTATAAACCTTGAGCTACATCCCAAGTCACAAATTAACAATTTTTTAAATTAATTTTTTTTAAAATTGAACGTTTTATTTGAGGCTATAAATTTACTGAGTAAGTTTAATTTTAAGTTATCAACTTGTTAAGTTTCAGTTATGCAACATAAGCAAGTTTGTACATATACTGGACAAGATGAACAGTATGTTTCGTAGGATATTTGACTGACAGTATTGAACGATTTTTATTTTACAGTACTCAAAATTTTTCTAAGCAGATATACAAGGATGCTTCTGGTTTTATTTTATTGTTAGTGGAGGCACTAATTCTGCATATTGATATATCTATTTTATTACATATGATCAAATAGTAGTGAATAGTGACTAGATTATCAATATTTGTTTATGCTGAGTAACTGGACCATTGTGCCTGTGAACCAGCCATTCTCCATTCTTACTTCTTCCTTATTTTCCCAGTCTCTGGTAACTACTCTTCTACCCTTTGCTTCTGTACTACCAACTTTTTAGATTTTTTTGTATGCCTGAGTGCAGGCAGTATTTGTCCTTTTGTGCTTATCTGGCTTCGCTTAAGGCAGTGTTCTAAGTGAGTATTTTATACTATAACGAAAGGAGAAAGATTTTTAAAAAAGCAGGTAAAACCAAAAACAGTGAAGAAAGGTTCTTAAATGATTGATAAATTTATGGTATTGTTTATAATGATGGTTTCATAGATGCATACCTAACATGTCAAGTTGTATATTTTAAAATATATACTGCTTCTTCGATTTAAGTAACATCTTAATAAAATAGTTTTAGAGGCTATCAATAAATTAGCACTGCAAGCAGCTAAGAAGAATTAACACAGGATGAGCAAACACACAAAGTTAAGTTTTGCATCTACTAGAAATTATGTCAAGATTTCAAAGGAATCATCTTAACTCAGTAATTAGAAAATAGTGTCTATATTCAAGTATATAATGGGCATATAGAAAAATCAAGCGAAGAAACAAGGTTGAATAGAAAAATAAAAGCATGCACTTGGAAACTCCATATACTTCTTCAACATGCCAAAGCACTTTTTGAGCTTAACACTGAAAAGAAAATAGCCAATCTCTCTCACTCTGGTCTTACTACAGACTGGCATACAATAGTATATCTTTACTTTCATGCTGGAAGTGTTTGAAAAGAAACCAGAGAGGCAGGTGTTCTTATGGTCAGGATGTTAATGACAGCTTACCTGCTGTGTTCCACTCTCCTCCTGCCTTGTTTATTTCAGGAATGAATCATTTTAGTTAAAACATAGGAATCAGCCATCAGACTCCTGATCTGATCTTGGGTTGGAACTGCCTGTCTCAATGCACTCATCTACTTTGAAAGTTTCCTTTTGCATTTCTGAGCTCAGTTCCTGTCACTTTAAATGAGAATGTTTGGAATCCACCATCTGCATGTCACAGGCAACATTCACTTCAATAAATTCAATAAAATGTCACCCTGGTATATTTCTCATTCTGCCAGTAACCAAAACAAGCTATTTTCCTTCTTAAATGTGTTTCAGTTTCTCCAAAGGTGAAATATATGAGTTTGCTTCTTACTAGCTGAGAATGATGTTGTGATTATAGACCATTCTGTGAAAGGTCACAGAGAGGATATAAGTCAGAAATGTATGTAGTTTGAATTTCAGAAGTGTAGACAGAGACATATTTTAATTGGATAGGATACAGTACTGATAAATCCACTTGAAGGCTCCACAGACATACTGACATAGCAACTTGGGTATTGTAATAGTGTAGAAATATCACGAGCAAGTAACTTTAAAATTATCTTAGAATATAGATGGAAAGTTTCTTTGCACTTATTCATCAAGAGACTCTATATTTTTTTCTTCCTTTTCAGCCTACACTTATATTTCAGAATGTACTAAAATGAATGCAATGAGCAGAAAAGTCATAATTTGGAAGAATTGTCCCATACTGAAATTCAAGGGTCAATTACATTAAAGGTTTTCTGTTTCTTTTTAATGTGCTTTGAAGAATATTTAGATTTGAGCTTGATTGGTGCTGTAGATAGAATAATAGCTCCCAAATGTTTTAATCCTCACATGCATCTATATGTTAACTTTCTATGGCAAAAGCAATTTTGCAAATTCACTGAAGTCAAGAAACTTGAAGAGGGGGGATTATCTGGAGCTAGCTGTGTGGGCTCAACTCAGTGTGAGGATCTTCATAAGCAAGAGAGGAAGACAGGGAAACAGGCAGAACAACACAAGTGCAGGTCCTTAGGAGAGACATGATTACCAAACACAGCCAGGAGCTAAAGAATGTGGGAAGCTTCTAGAAATTTACAAAGGAAAATAAAAAAGATTTTGCCCTAGGTACACCAGAGTGGAAGCAGTGCTGCTAGCACCCTACTTTAGCCCTATTAAATTTTGCATCTCAGAACTCTAAATAAATTTTCTATTCGTTAAGACAGTAAATTTAAGGTATTTAAGCTGTTGAATTTGAGCATTTTTTACGGCAGTAATAGGTAACCAATTTAGATGGTGGCTCACTTTGAAGATTAGGAGTACACTATATGTTTGTTTTAAAACAAATTATGTATCTTGCATGAGAGTGACTGTATCCTGGATAAATGGCATAGCTAGAATATTTTTTCTCCCGGTGAGAAAATCACATGACCATCTATATTCTGCCTAGGAAAACCTCTTTACATTCTGACATAATTTATCAGTCACTATTCCTCATGCTTTAAACATTCTTCTCACTCTTTTCTTTTTACTGTGTAAGGATTTCAGGGTGATCTCAGAGATAACAGTGTCCATAGTAAACATGGAGTCAATAGAAATTTTATTTACATGGATCAAGGTATCATTTTCAGACATACACTCGGTAAAAGACATTTCAGGTACTCAGATTATAACAGTAACTTGGAAATATGTATGTAGCTTTTAAGTGTTGAGTAGTAGATAGTAACTGTAGTTCATAAGTATGACTCCTTCATGAAGAAAGTTCTTTCTGCTCCTGATGGTGGTGGAGCAGGAACAGAGTGGGATATCAGTATCAAAATTCTTCCCACACGTGTCCTTCTATGTCAGGTAGACTAGGGAAAATGACCCTTCCCATACTTCCTGTGCAGTGTTCTTCATCGTTAAGAATGATGAGAGTGTGAAATTGAGATCTGCAGTTTACAAAATTAGTGTGTGCAACCGGTATCTTTACTCCATTATTTTTAATCTTTGACCATAGTAATTTGGTGTTCAACTATTTCCAAGTTTGGAATCTGCTAACTTTTTTACAACAAAGTGTCAGATTCAGTACAAACCTGCTCTTTCCACAAAATAACCACCTTAGATTCTTCAAAATGATCAGTATCTTGAAACAAACAAACAAATAAACATAAACAAGGACTCTTTCTGGGTTAAAAAGATAGCAAAAAAAATATTTCATCTAAAAATAGCTCTTATCCAAGATTTAATTTTTTCATAAAAATTAATAGAAGAGGTAGTTGCAACTAAGAACTCTAGTTATATTGGTATTAATCTCATGGAATACATGATTTTATTTTGACCATGTACAGTGCTCGTTTTCTTTTAGAAAACGAAAACCAAGTGTTAAAGAAGAAATATTTAAACAACAGAATTTTGTTCCTTAAACGTTCTCAAACTCCAGTGTGGTAAAATTTTAAGATTTTGGGAATAGTATAAAAAAGCTTACAATTTTTTAATAATATTCCTGTAACTTTTCTCTCACTATGAAATTTCAACAAAATAAAAATTGAAAGAATGAAGAGTGCATATTACTTATGTATTGTTATATTAAATGAATTTCATTAAGCCAGGCTGTTCTTTCATCAAGGTGAAATTTAATCATGAAAGAGCTAATTAATTGTATATTGTTGTATAAATGAATGTGCGAGTGGAAGCTTGATTACTTTTTCTGTGAGTGTAAAGATTGTGTTCAAGTACAAGTAACTGAAAATACAGTTATAAAAACTAAATAATACTGAAGTCATTTCTTGAGATAGGATCTTGCTGTATGTAGTCCAGGCTGGTCCTGAAGTCAGGACAATTCTGCTACTTCAGCCTCCCAAATTCTGGGATTATATGCAGGTACCATGACACCCACTTTATGTTGGGAAGGAGAATCAAACTCAGGACCACACATTTACTAGGAAAATGTGTAAAATGCTGTACTATTCCTCCAGTCCTACAGAAGAATTTTTTCTTGCCAAAGTAAAATGTACATGAACAGTCCAGACTTGTATAGAGGCACCCAGACCATTGATATCTTTCTGATAACTTCTTAAACTCTGAGCCAAATTAAACCTCTTTCTTTAAGTTATTGGAGTTGAATGTTGTGCCCCAGCAATGAGAAAGTTAATTAACGCTTCCAGAATTCTTTGAAATCCATAGGGAGACAAATTTATAGTCGCTCGTGGATGTCCCAGTGTGAATCCCAGAAATGTGTGAGTATGGTGCTTTGTATCATACATTAGATTATATGTGTATGTGATTAAGTTTATAACCTAGGAATGGGGAAATTCTGGATTATGTAAGGGGCTCAAGTTGAAATTTTGGTTTCGGTGATCAGAGAAATTTGAATACAGAAAGAAAGGTGCAATACTGCTAATTAAAGGGGAGCAAAGAGCAGTCCTCAAGCAGGTAATATTGGCAGCATCTAGAAGGTGGAAACAAGAAAAATTTTTCTATAGGCAGATTTTTTTTTTGGTACACTGATAACATAATGAGAAAAGCAACTAATAGAAGGAATGACTTGTGTTAGCTCACAGTTTCCAAGGGCTCATGGACTAGAAATGTCAGTACTTTTGATCCTGAGATGAGGGAGAATATTATGGTGGAGGGAACCTGTGGAGAGGAGGTTGTTCATTTTAAGGAAGCCAAGAAGAGAGAGAGGAGAGAGAGAGAAAGAGACTCAAAGAATGAGAGGCTGAGACAAAATACACCCTTTAAAACCATGCCCCAGAACCCTGGTTCATCCAGTTAGTCAATTCCCACATTTAAAAAATCAATAGACTAATTCATTCATGAGTCTGTCACCTGCCAATGCTTCCAGGACCTTTGAATATGCAAGCATTTTGGAACACATAGTAGATCTAAATCAAAACAGATCTAAATGATTATACCCCAGAGTCTACAGAAGGAAACATAGCTTTGCTACCCCCCCCCCCCCTTTTTTTTAACACATGAACCGGTAACCTACGGGCACTTAGGATAATACATTTTAAGTTAAAATGCAGGTAATTTTTTTTGTATTTTTCCCCTTCTTTTTCTTTCACTCACGTTTTTTAAGGTTTTTTGTAATGTTAATGTAAGTATATCACATGCATTATTCGGTGCGTATCTATACTAAACATTTGCAAGTTGCTTAAATGTAATTCAAAATTAGTTCAGTTTTTTTTTTCGTCTTTTGACAGTAGTTACCTATTTAAAAATATTCAAGTAAATGGTTAGTGTTTCTAGACTTTGAGTTTATAACTGGCTTGTTTAATATGAAGTTGTTGCATGTGCAAAATGTTGAATCTTAAAGTAAAGCTTGTAAGCAAGACAAATAATAGTTATTTGGCGCTACCAAAATTTATTTAATAATTTTATAAGTTATTTGCAATAATTTGTATAGTAATTTCTTCCAAATTGAGACATTCCTTTCTGGAAGGAGGAGGGAGGCTCATGAGACCCAAGAACTGAACAACTTAGAGAAATTGAGAACTTCCTGAAATTTACCAGAGTTGTAGGAGCCCTTCCTGAGCTTAGAGAAGCAGTGCAGATTGCTGGAGAGGAGCCTTTCCTATTAACTGAGCTGCTCATGTGTCCTACAGTGCGCTTCAGAGATCCAGCTTCTCTGGTGGGTTACCATCTCTGCCAAGGTGGGCTTTTTAATGCTGCAGCTTTCTTTGAATCATCCACACTCTTGTAAGTTAACCCTCACTCATACTCCTGTAGATAGCCGCAAGAAGCTCACCGCTCACCAAGTTGAACTTTGGTGCTGTCTTTACTTTAGCCTGTCATGTATGCACCGTCAGGGGTGGATACACATTTGTTCGTATCTTCCCATGAGAAATTAGCACAATTAGGGATGAATGTTAAGAAATTGAATGCTTTACTATAATTTAATTTTCTCTATGTAAATAAAAATACTTGAAATCTCAAAATTTTATTTAAAAAACTTTGCTTTTTCATAAATATTAATAATTAGGACTTCTTATATAAGTATATTACATGTAACGTTCACATATCCAAATAAGAAACCCAAATAAAACAAAGCATAAACAGTGCTTTCATTAACATGATCTTTAACTTGCATTTTCTTAAAAAAAACTAATTAATAAAGTAAAAAATATTAAAGTAATATATAAAGTAATTGAGATTTATCTCTAGAGATTTAGCCACTGCAATTATTTTTCTTTAGGGAATTAGGTGATAGAATTTTAAAAGTGAGAAGATAACAGCCTTGTCATTTCTCTGAAAGACTACTGTGGTAATGACAGCAATTATTTTTAGAGGCCTGCAGTAAATGTGTGGAATTCAGCCTTTAATAATTTAACTGTCTGTGTATAAATGTTCTTTTTCTCTTGTATGAGAACTATGTTACTTACCCAGCCACATGAGCAGTGCTGTATCTGCCCAAATCCTTCCTTGTTGGGTCAACCAGTTGTCCTTCTCATGAAATGAAAACAAAATGAACAGGTTAGTTTGGGGTTGGCTAATTGAGTTCCACCTCGCAAGTGAGAACAGGAGACTCTCTCCCTGGTCCCATAGTATCTGAACAGGATGGTATAAAACAACATTACTTTCTGTTCACAAATTTACTAATTTATCTCAAATTGTCAGAAGTCGTATTTTACATTATAGATTTAGCATATAATTTAACCTGGAGATACGTTAATGTATTGGTCCTATGATCCCAGACATAAACACAAGTGGGTTGCATGTTGATGTTTGTAAGTGTAGGTTATCCTTGACTTTGAAGTGAATATGTGTTATTGAAGAGTGTGCACTGTCTCACATTGTCTCACAAATTTGAGAACAGTTTTGTAACCAAATAGACAATATTATCTCTTATTACTTTGTGTTGTTGAAGGTAGTTTTACTGGAGTGTATAACACAGCCAAAAAATCTCCTCTACGGTGTTGATCAGCCTCACAAACTATTGTGACGATTCCATCCTATAGTTTAAGGTTGCATTTGTCAATTTTTTTTTTCTGTGAAGTGTGGCATAGTAAATATTTTTGGCTTTGTGGACCGTAGCGTCTTGATTATAGCCCACCTGTCTAACGATTATCTGAAAATTGAGGAACAGAATCTGTTAGTAGAGAATGTAAGTTCAAGGACAAGAATATTTTAAAAATACATTATACAAAATGCTAATTGTATAGAAAATGAGTAGATATTATGATTTAAACTGGTCAATTATGATGTGAAACTCTTAAGTTTATGAAGTTAATCAGCTTTCTTTGCTAAAGAATTTCTTGGTATTAAATACGCTGATGTATATTGTAGATCTCTGAGATTGATTGTGTTACAGTGTGAATTACTTCTGAGGATCCCTTTGTTTTGTAATTGTAACACTTAGAAACAACAATCTTAAGCAAAGGGTTTAGTCTACAAGTGAGGACATGCTTGGGATCATAGGAGAGGCTATAGGTAGCAGGAAAACAGCAAACAGTTTTGAAGGTGAGACCCAGAAAAGGAAGAAGGGAGAAGTATGGAGGGAAAGGCAGAGGATAAAGAATCTCTTTAATTTCTTCAAGTAAAATTGAGCTTTAAATAGCAATGATAATTCGAGCTATAAATGAAGATAAAAAAGTTGTAGGAAAATTTATTTTATGGCTGTTGAATAGAAACTGACTTGCACATAAAGTGTATTTACACAGAAAAAATAATGTCAGATGCTTATGAAAATGGACAGATCTTGAAAGTAGAATATCTTGAATGAAACATTAAATATGATATCATGTCATACTAATATTTAGCCTTACTACAACTGTTTTTATAAGTACAAGCAATCATTTATTTTAGTCTGTTTTTACAAAGAATTTCTTTCAGTCAAGAAAAAAAAAACTTTTACAGATATATATCCTTAGTAGGAGAGTGAATACCTCTGTCTATAAATTTCACATTAAGTTTGTTTTTGATATTCATAGAGCACATGAGTAAATATTAATGTTTTCCCAGCCTTAAAAATAAACTGCCTCATCAAAATGAATGAATACAGAAGTTTTTGTAATTCTAAAATGTTCATCAGAGTAAAAATCATGGTAATGAAAAGGAAATGATTGTAATTGGCACTTAGGCATAGGGAAAAAATTTCAGAAGTTACAAAGAAACTATAGGATTTTAAAATATTTTGGAAAAATTATGTTATCTAATGATAGAGCTAATTCTTTTCTATTTATACATTTTATTTATACATTTTATATTCCAATGAGAAAGAGCTTGTTATCACCCTACTTTCACTTCTTTCCATTCCAGATGTGTTGATTTGCCATATTCCAGTCAGTGAGCACCCTCCCTCCATGACTCCAAGACGTGTAGGCTAGAACGCACTCTCTTTGTAAACCCACTCCTTGTTTCTGAGAATGCTCCCCCAAATTTCAGGCTTTGTACATTAGCTCTAATGCTCCAACATGCTTTGGAAGGATTATTCTTCTTAATTACGGTGCTATAACTTCCAAATCATCTTTCCTCTTTTCTTTCACAGTCCTGGCTATTGGTTTATATCAGAGGAAGATTGTTTTATTTGTACTAAAACAAGCTAACTAACATTAAACTCATCACAGTATATTTTTGTTTTCAAAGTTATATAAGGAACTGTGGGTATATAGCTCAATAATAGTATCCTTAATCTCATACATAATGCTGTATGTCTGGAAAAATTTAATTAAATTACATTTAATTTAGTACTGGTAATAATTTAGTAACCGGTAATTTTGACGTGACTGTTGTTCTTGTGTCACATTTCAGATAATACAGTTATCTCTATTTTCCTTCCTTTTTATTGTTTATGTCCCCATTTTTACTTCTATTTTTCCTCATATTATACTGTATACATTTTCATACTTTAATTAGATCTAATGGCCTAGAATTCCTCTTTTTTGGTGATTGTTAAATATACTCAATTATATAAATATAATTTTGTATGCTTATTACATCTGTAAAGAACTTCTCTATACCTTGTGTATTGGTTAACTTTCTATTGCTGGGATGAATTATGCAATACTCACAAGTAAAAGGAGATACTCGTTTGATTTATGGAGTTAGAGAAATGAGTGAAGGGTCTGCCTGCTCTAAGGTAGGAACAAAACAAGAAGGATGTGACTTAACACAACCGCTTAGTTCATGGTCACCAGGAAGCGGAGGAGGGAACAGCAGGTTCTAGATGTGGACCCCAAATTTAAACCTATGACTTACCTGTATGTGTGTGTGGAACTAATCTAATCGTCTAGTTGGCTCCTGTCCAATCTTGTTGACCATTGGGTGGAGGGGGAAATGTGAGAACTAGAAGATGACACAGAACTCAGATCTCAAAGCCCCATACTTACAATTCTTTCTGGTTTGTGCTAGATGCACAGTTGAATGATTAAACAAAATTTGGCAATATAAATACCAGTAATCAGCTATATTTGTGGAGATAGTGACAGCCATCAGACATCATATCTCTATCATTTCTAATTATTGTCAAAACACCGTGGGATCAAAATCAGTGGTCTTATTTAATGTATGATATTGAGAATATGAGAAAATAAAAAACTTGCATCTGTACAATTATACTTTTTACTCAGATATATTTGATTAAATGACCTCAGCACTTTTGCAGCCAGTCATTACCTGAGTGCTTTAAAAAGATCTAGATTCTATGGTTGAATCAGATGTCAAATATTTGCAACTATATGGGTTTTGTTGTTGCTTTTTTTTCAAGTATCATGGATGTAAGAAACAACATATACTTTCAAATGTATTTTGATCCTCAGCCAAACAAGACCATCTCAAAAAGCAAGAAATAGCAGGAATATAATTGAAGAATTAATGGCATGTAAAATGACTTATGCACAATATTTAAGAAAATTTATATTTTTGTGAACTTATGATATTACTAACCACAAAGACAGTAGAGGCTATATTTCTGCAGTTATAGTGTGATCAGATTTGCAAGGTTTTCTTTCTATGAATTGTATTTGAATTCAAATTCATGTTGCCAAACCTAGATTTTTAAATTGTCAATAAAGTCTAAGGAAGGTAGTGAAGTATAATATGTAATTATATTTCTACAAATTAGTAAACAAAGTTACCATTTATCCTGAAGAATCTGGCTCATTTCATGTAGTCTGGCTTATTAACAGATGACCACCATAAGCTGATTCATTATCCAAGTTCACTATGTGATACCCTGTAATCTAAAAGTTCTCATTTTGAAAGCTATGTGTTGATTATCATCAATCAGAGCACCAAATTTCATATTTTTGTAGAATCATGAATCCCTAGATGATGAAAGCCAGAAGAAAAAAAGATATTTATTGTGTCTTCATATGGAATTATTCAGTATCAGTAATGAAAAAAACTTCAAGCGCCTGAATGCAATGTTAGATTCGAGTTTCATTTCTTATTATTAATGAAGATGCTTGATATATTTTATCAGAATTAAAATGTCAAGCTCTTTAAGGTTGTTTAACCCTTTAATAGATTTGTGATCACAGTGGAAAAAAAACGAGAAATAATCCAAATTCATGAAAATATATCAGGTGTAGAAACCTAAGCTGGAGAGGTGCTCGATTCTGTCCTAATGCTTTAATTTTGTTTATTTAGTGGGTTGGTTTCTTGGTTGGTTTTCATCCTGTAATCTCATGGACTTCTGAGAGGCTGAAGGTGTTTTGCTTTTCTACATGGCAAAATTTACACTTACCTTTTTTGAGAACATTCTGATCTGAATCTGTGCTTTTTTAGGGTTAGGGAACAGAAATGCACAGAGCAAACCCACTCTAAATTTTTCCTCAGTTTTAGGAAATGTTCTAGAAAGGCTTAACATATTTCTACTGAGAATTGCATTTGAAATGTCCTTTAAAAACATGAAGTAGGTGGAGTGGCTACTTGTACCAGAGTGAAAAGTATCTAGCATCTGAAAGAAGCCAAACATGTATCTAACTGTGCCAAAATGCTCTTCACAGCCACATATTTATGATGAGAAAAATATCAATATACACTTACAAGAAAATTATGAGACAGACAAAATGTATCATGTAACTCTATTCTCTTTTTACACAAGGATTATTTAAGAATGTGGTGTCACAATTCCTCTTTCCTGAAGAGGCTCTGAAAAAAATATCAATGCCATTGTTAGTCACTATGTTTTATTAAGTTCCATGCTTGCAGAATAATTTTACAAATGTCAATAATAGCAAATTTAAGTCTATATTTGTGAAATATTATTTTGAATTTTTATTTATTTACGCTTAACTGGTTTGGGTATTAGAGCAAGATTTCTTTTGTAAAATTAAATTAGATTTGTCTCTCTATTTATCTGTTTTTGAGCGAGAGTCTCACTCTATAGTCACGCCAGTCCTAACCTCACTATAAAGAACAGACTGGTCATGAATTCAAGGCAATCCTCCTACCTCAGCCTCCCAAATGCTGGGTCTACAGGCATAAACCTCCACGACCACCTAGTATATGATGCTGAGGGATCAAACTAAAGGCCTCTCCCTTCCTAGATAAGCACTCTAATCAATGAGCTCTGCCCAACCCATGTGTTTGAATTTTAGATAAGGGCCGTCTTGGCCTCACAGATGCTGAGAAAATTTACAAACAAATGTGGTAAAATAACAGATACTAGTTTTAGATTTGTGACCTCTGATAGTCATTAGATGTATTTCTGTGTATTCTTTTTAAATTTTATTTTCACATATTAAAAAACAAATGTATGAATTTATTTCTATATATTCCATGCTTTTAAATTGTTTTAATGACATTTTTGATTTCTTGATAGCAATGTAGGAAAATACATTTGAACTATTGATCTGGCTTCCAGAATTCTTACTAACTTGACCTCTGTACCAGAGTTTATATATGCTCTAATGTGTTCCCTATATGCACTGATGTTATGTAAGATGACAGATTTTGTTCTTTCACCTCAAACTTTAAAACTTTACTGAAAAGGCAGTACTGTAATTTAAGAAGAAAATTCTCATTAATGCTCTTTTAGCTATGGTTTTCTTTGTAAATATGCAAAGAAAAAATTTAAGATTATGGATTTTAATGGGAGGTTTTTATAAAGTCTATCATAAGGAAAGATGGATTTTATGAAATTTATCTGTAGAAGTGATCTCAGGGTCTCTCTTTAGTTCAATGAATGTTCATCACTTTAAATAATTTTAAAGTATTCTTCACTCTTATGAAGAATTTCAGAATTACAAGGTAGTTTTGAATCTACTGTACTTTGATTTGCCTAGGCTTAGTTAAGGTGTTCATTTACATCTGTATGAGAGGTTGTGCCTTATAACTTACTCTCTCATAATGCTCTTTGGAGGTTATGATATGAATGTAATATTGCTCTCATAAAATAAGTTGAGGTACTTTATATTTTTATTCTCTATTTTCATGTTATTTTTTGTGGGTTGACAATGCTCACCAATCAAGTCATCTTTTTCTGGAACTATCTCTGTAGTATTTTTGTCTTTATAACTGTTTTGTTTCATTGTCGTCTAATTTATTTTAAAATAATGTACCAAAATAACCTTTAAACCATTCCACTTCGTGTAATCTACAGACATTTGTTTCACAGCTGGGAGGGAAAATCTTCAGTAGCATGCTTGTAATTTGATTTTAAACCTTTACTGATGAAACTTTTAGGTAGTTTCCATAGGAACACTGACATATGTAAACACTAGGTTCTTTGCTTTCATACAGGCAGTGAACCCCTAGTGATCACATATCAGTCTACCTGATTTCTATATAGGCTTTAGACTCATGTTTCGATAAACAGCTCCGTAAAGATTTCTAAAATATTATTGAGATTCCAAATATTCGTTTATTCTACTTGTAAGGAAACATTGATTTGTTTTTTGCTGTATTTGTTGTCGTGTTTTCTCAGGCTATGACAGTAGAGTTGATCCCTGGATTCCAGCAGTTCTATCGACCCATGTCAGTGTTTTTGTATTGTGTAAATTTCCACCATCAACTAATCAGGGTTGCAATATTTGAAATATATCTAACACAAAATATACATCTCTGTTTCACAGTGTATTGTGTCATTTTATAAGGATTTTTTAGTACACGTAAGAAATTTAAAAAATTTTCTTGAAGTAGAATATGAACATAAATTACATGAGATTTCATAAAACAAAAGCATCAGGAACACTGTTAAAATTAGAATCACATAAAGTTCAAAGAAAAAACAAAAAGTAGGACTCGAGAGATGGTTTGCACATTTCTGTGTCTGTGCTGCTACAACAGAGAAAACAAAACTGTAACAAAATCAGAAGGAAAATAATGACTTTTATTCCCTTTTGCCTGAAGCAACAGTTTTTGAAAGTTGAGCTTTGAAGTCCATGCTTTATAAATCATAAATTAAAATTAGAGAAAAATATATTGTACAATTTCCTTCTAATTGCAGTGTATTGCTCTCATAAAGTCACCCTACACAAGATACACTTAAAAGTTAGATGAACTTCATACAACTTTATATTGAAAGCGATCATGTCACATCCCCCAATTAATTTTAGTACACAATAAACAGGTTGACAATCAAAGCTTCAAAGGTAATTTCTAAAGGAATAATTTGCTTTGAGTTTAGTTAATAATAAAAATGGCCTTTATTTTTGCCAGTAAACCGAAAGGCAAAGGTACTCCTAACACACAGATTTTTTTTTTAATACAACTTGAAGGAACAATGACATATCCTTGGGGTTCACCTGTCAAGCACATCGAATATTCAGAAATGATGCTGCATAGAGATGAAAAGCCAAAGATATATAGCAGGGAAAGTCTATCATAAATCCAGAAAATAGATAATTATTCTAGGTCTACCACTCAATATTTGAGTATGCGCATTTGTAAGTTACTTAATTTTCCATTCTCTTGATCGATTAGATATGTAGGTTTGGTTAGATTATTTTAGGGTAACTTCTGTTAAAAACATAGTTAATAAATTATTTTTTAAAAATTACAGCGTAGAAAAAGCAACTTCAGTTTTTCAACATTGATTTCCTATTTTTCCATTTTATTAATATGTATATTTGTGATACATAATGTTTATATTGAACTTGAGTATATGTGTGTGTGTGTGTGTGTGTGTGTGTGTGTGTGTGTGTGTGTGTATCACATCAGCATTACAAACCCTTTCCCTCTCCCTTTTTGACCATCCTGGACCCTCTACCCCCTAAATTCTACTATGCCCTCCCCCATTTGATTCTGTAAAATGACTGTATTCTGGGTTTTTCATATTAGAGAAACCATTCAATAGTTAACCTTCCGTGTCTAATTCACTTCACCGATCATGATTTTACTAGCATATACAAGGAAAACAGACCCCTCATATTCAAATACCTGATTAAAACATAGGCAATGGAAATGAGTTCCCAGATGAAGTTCAAATGGCCGGGAAATACATGAAAAGATGTTCAATATCCCTAGCCATTTGAGAAATGCAAATCAAAACATCTCTAAGATATCATCTAACTCCAGAGAGAATGGCGTACATCAAGATCAAGACCTTGAACAGTTATCAGCATCGATGAGTTCAGGGGCTATTTTCAAGAGGTCAGTTATTAGGGATCCCATTGGTGGTCACCGGTCCCTGTGTGGTAAGAAGGCCCCTTTCTTTCCAAAATTGAAAGTGTTTCCTCTTAATTTGGAAACAGGATAAGGCTGTCCACTCTCACCACTCTTATTCAACATAGTCCTTGAAACACTTGCCATAGCAATCAGGCAAGAAAGAAAGTGAAATTAAAGGGATTTGCATCAGAAAGGAGGAAATGTAAATGTGGGTGAGAACAAGTCTTTCTAAGGCTAAGGCTCCTGTTATTGCTATTAATTTGGTCTTCCAGAGGAAGAGAATGAGATTCATCTTTTTAACTGGCAGTGCTACCACAGCATAGACTTCTCTGCATATTTAGTGGTGTTAAAAGTAAACTAAGTATTAGTTTGGCTTCTGAAGATGAGTATCTTGGATGCTATAGAGTAATTTAAAGAGGTTCTGAAGCTTCTAGACAGTCACGGGACGGACTCTGCTCCTTGGTTATGCATAGATGGGAAAGGAAGAAGAGTGGTGTTGTTGAGAGATGTCACTTTTCCCAATATCATCTGTGGGTCTAGAGTGAGGATGACATGGACCTTTTATATATGGGAAGAAATGTTTTTTTTGACTCTGGTAGAGGCAAGATTCTGAAGAGAGTAATTCCTATGAAGTGTGACAGGTTGACTGGATGGGTGCCACGCTGAGACAAGCAAGGGCACTTGGTCTGATAGGTGGAAAGTGGTTGTCTGTGAGTTGGAGGTGAAGCAAAGATGACTAAGGCAATGGAATTTAGAGGTGAGGACAGGCTTCAAAAGTGAGGCCTACGAGGTGGCACCTCCCAGGTTTGTGCATCATTAATATGAAGTCAAACAAAGACCGTGAACTGGTACAAAGCAGTACGAAAAGCAGGATGGAGATTCTTCAGAAAACTGAAAATGGATATTCTGTTTGAGTCACACAATCCTCTCCTGGATATCATTCGTATGGAGTCAAAAGCAATGTATAACAGAGATATACACATACCCATGTTTATAGCAGCACAACTGATAACAGCTCAATCACAGAAGATGTCTAGCTATCATAGATTGATGAATAAAAATACGGTGGTATACACAGTGGCGTACTGCTGTGCCGTAAATAGAGATAGATGGATTTGAATCATTTGTAGGTTAATGGACACAACTTGAGATCATTATGCTTAGTGAAGAGAGTCACACTCAGAAAATTAAAGCATGGTTTCTCTGATATGAGAAATTCAGAGTATAAATAAATGTATGGAGTCAAATGAGTCAGAGTTCAGAGATGAGTGAATGAAAGAAGAGTGGGAGAGCAAAGAAGATGAAGGGGAAGGGGGTGTAGAGTTGATGCACTGTGTTTATGTGCAAAATTCTCAAGTTTAATGGAATCATTTTGTATTACAAACACAACTAATAAAAATGAGGAACTATGAAACAAAAAGGCTCAAGCAGAAACCAAAAGTTGCAAAAGATTTTGAAATGGAAGTTTATTTCCCGGTGCTCTTATGCATGGATAAGAAGTCTGGGATTAAGGTCTTGTTTTACAGTGAACAGAACTTTTTCTAGTGTGGGTCAGTTAGTCAGCATGAATTTTAGTGTTTGGGCTGTTCAGGGAGTCGGGCAGAAGATGGCGAAGCAGAGTTACTTGGTAGATTGGGAGAGCAAGCAAATGGGCAACGAAAAAGGAAATAAGCCTGGCCTTGAGGGTAGGGGTCAGGGTTGTCATTATCAGTTGGCCAACCACCAAAAGGACAAGAAAGTTGTGTGTCAGGGCTAGAGAAGTCAGGTTGCCATAACTGGCAAAGAATGAAGGAACCCATGAACCCAGATCCTACAGAGAGCCAACCTCTGTGCATGAGAATAGCTTAGTTTTCAGCACGGGAGTTACAGCACAGACACCCACAGCCAGGGCTGGTCAATATATTATATCTTAATTTTCACTGTTTCTGGCTTGTAAATTGTTATTTGATCTAAGCTAGTTCATTAAGATAGTATCTCGTTGTCTAGTGTGGTGGTACAATCCTACCTGTAATCCCAGTTCTTGAGAAAGCTGAGGCAGGGGGATTGCTGTGAGTTCAAAGCTATCTTTGGCTACATCGTGAATTCAAAATCAGCCTGGATTATAGAGTGACAGTCTGTGTCAAAAATAAATAAGTAAATAAATAATGCCTTGTTTCTTGTGTTTGAAATGCTGCATCAGAACTGATTGTTCTACTTTTAGGTAAGAGTTGAGATTTATTATCTCTCCTGTAACTGTAAACACTTCTGTTAAAACAAAATAGAAGTAAAATAAATAATGTTATTCTCAGGAAGAATCTAAAACTATGATTAGTAACAGAAAAAGATTTGTTAAAAAGGTTGGTATACATTTCTTTTAATAACTAGGTCGTTCCTATTTGAGTATAAAATTTTCCTTCAAATTTTACAGGAGAATACATCTTCTCTTTATTAGTAAACCAGATTTTCTTTGATATTTGTTTCAACCACAACCATCCTCATTTTCTAAAGAATTAGTATTGTGGGGATCAATTAACAATCTATCCAGTTTTATTAAAATGTGATTTTGGGTCTGTAAAGTGATTGAAAAGAAGGAAGAAAAATAGAATAGAAAAAAACCCATAATTTTATTTACACTATCTGATAGATGCCAATCGTTATTTTATTTTATGGTACCAAAACAGAGCAAAGCCTCTTGAAATGTGCATTTAATGTCAGACTATGTGTCCCACAAGCTGTAGCTTCAATGAGTTGGTAAGAACCAATCAGGATACTGGAGTGTGTTCTGAAAGAAAATAGGCTTTGTCCAAAGGTGGGTTTTTATTTTTATTTTTTGAAAACAAAGGCAAACCCAAAAACACAATTTGCTAAGGAAGATTTAGCCAGCACATGGCCAGAATCTCCCGGTGTTTGAAATGTCTCTAAATGTCAAGCCTACAGAGGACATAGCTGGGAAAACGACCTTTACACATTAAGCTGAAGTTAGTAAGTGACGAGATGGGAGGTGGGTGACTTAGCAGATAGAGATCCACTAGAAATCTGCCAGGTCTCCTCTTATTAATTATCAATTGTTCTTTATTTGACTATAGTTGTCCACTTAAGGATAGGGGCAAAAATGCCTTTGACACACAGGGTGTGTTTTACATGTGATTGTGTGCTTAATAAGATGTTGCTGGTTCCTTTACTATGAAATATGTTGCATTAACTTTAATATGTTTATTTTTAAACTTTCTTTTTGAAGTTTTGGGGATTCATTCCGGGGCCTCACACATGCAAGGCTAGAGTTCTACCCCTGTGTTTATTTCCTAGCTCCTAATTTTAATTTTAAACAATTCATTAATGTATCATATATCACTCTGAACTTCCGGTGTTCCTTAGCGTTGTGTCCAAGGCACTGCCTTGCTGCCTCACCATCACTTTAGTCCTGGATTTCCTGACCTATGTTGGTTATTTTTGTGTTACTTCAAAGCAGAGCCCAATATTAAAAAAAATAAAATAAAAGGAGATTTGGATAATTTTTTTGAGCTGTGACATCAATGAGCCTAGAAAAGTCCATAGATTCTTTCATTGATTGGTCCAGTTTAAGATGGACTTTTCTATTAGTTTGACCTGCAAAGTTTCAAACGCACCTGTGCTTCTTACAGACTCCGAATCCCCTCTGTTGTAGCTCTGAGAACCATGACATATGTAGTTTAGGGCACTCTGAGATGAAGATGCAGTATTTTGACAGACACAATTTTCATGATAACATAGCTTCACTAAGGGAGCAAGAACTAGTTATTTAAAGGAATAGAAGGAATATACCATTCAATTGTGAATATTTTATGTATGATAAGCCGTACCATGCATTTAATGATGTGAAGAGAAAGATATATCCAATTACTTCCTGTTTTTGTGGGGCTCATGAGGCTGTGGCAAAG
The DNA here is from genome assembly GCA_004027205.1 of Ctenodactylus gundi. Taxonomy (NCBI): domain Eukaryota; kingdom Metazoa; phylum Chordata; class Mammalia; order Rodentia; family Ctenodactylidae; genus Ctenodactylus; species Ctenodactylus gundi. The sequence goes on along the minus strand of PVKB01000470.1, from coordinate 270,861 downwards.
ACCCCCCCCCACCCCCCCCCCCCCCACACACACACACAGAGACTCAAGTTCAGGATGTTAAAGACAAAGGAAGATCAAGACTGTTGTGATCCATGAAAATAATATTAAGGGAATCAGGAAGGAAAGAAAAACTTCTAAAGTTATTAATTTTGTTTAAACTCAAACTGTAGAGAAAATTTTAAAAACAGAATTTGGACTACTTAGATTAAAAAATATATGGTGTTTGTGACAGGAGTAATAATAGACTCAGTGTTGAGCTATTTTCACTCCTTATCTTTTCATTTTAAAAGATTTATTGAAAAGCAAGTGCCAACAAAGCCTTAGCATTGCTATAGGGTATGAAAAGATAAAAAAGAAAGTCTCCTTACAGAATAAAATAAGTAAATATTACATAGACACAATTTTTGGACACATATAATAAGTGTTCAAAGCAATTATAATTTAAGTGATGTAACAGAAAATTGCAAAATCACTTGCAACATTAGTAAAATTCTAAGATAAGCTGCAGGTGGAAAGAGATAAATTTACAGTTATCATAGGAGGATAAATAAGATTTGTCCTTGAAAACACAATTTTGAAAAATGGTTTTGTCAACTTACATTAGAGCATTTTATTCCTCAATATACTGGTGTTATCAGGTCCTTTAATGGTAGGTTGAAAGCATTGAGGGTGTCTTTATAACTTTCTCATTGCTGGCTCAGAATTTCTGACACCCACAATTTAGGAAAGAAAGATTTATTTCTGCTTACAGTTTGAGAAGGTCACAGTCCATTGACAGGTGGGAGGATGCAAAATGGCAGAACCACATGGCAGGGCTAGGGCTAGGTCTACAGCCAGGGACCAAGCTAGAACCAGTGACAGACTTGCTCACAGGGTGGCAGAACAGAGCCAGGTCTGGGAAGAAATGTGGAACCACCATGTACCTGTCCAGGTCAAGCTCCAAACCTCTGCCCCTGCCAGCATGTCCCCTCTTCCCAACAGTACATGACTCCATAGATACCAGAGGATTTTGGAGGACACTCCAGATCCAAACAACAATGGAGGGTATATTAAATATTTTTATTGCGGATTTTCCTTCTTTCTGAAAGATTAGCTCTTTTTCTTTAATAAATAAGATAAAGTGGTTTTGTTTTTATTTTTTTCAAATGTGTATGCACTGGAATATGTTGAAAATCAAAGTTGGCATTGATTCAGTTAGTGATGTATCCAACTTTTGTTCCATTGATCTTTGGAAAGAAAGACTATTTAGGGAAAAAGACAGTGCTCACTCAATCAAGTTTGTGTTAAAATTATACAAGGATTGTGAAAATACAGTGATTTGCTCATGGAGGATGTCCTGTGTTCTCTCCAGACGTGCCTCACGACTCGTCTTCCCTATGGAGAGCAAATGCCTGTTTGTTTTCCCCAAGTTTTACCTTCAGTTCATTCTCAAAGCAGAATCTCTTTGAAGCAGTGCAAGGTTGTACCTTCCTGCAGTGTTGGTGTGTTTGTCAGCATTTCCTTGCTGTGACAAGATACTGGAGATCAATATGGAAATAAAACACACTTATTTTGGCTACTGGTTTTAGAGATTTAAGTCCATGCTCATTTGGCTCCATTGCTTCAGGGCCACAGGGAAGTATTACATCATGGTAGCATGTGTAGAACAGCAAGCTGTTCTCTGTGTGGCATTCAAGATACAAAAAGAGATAGAGATCAGCGCCCCACAGTTTCTCTTAAAGGTACAGCCCCAATGATCTAAAAATGCCCACCCCACTCTATCTCGTAAAATTCCCACCACTCCCAACAGTACTAAGCAGGAGATCAAGGCTACAATGAATAGGACTTCGGGAGAATGCTTCATATCCAAACCATAGAAATAGTCTAGAAAAATGTGAAACTTTTCTTCTAGTTGAAGAGTCAAATTAGGCTGACTTATGGCTACCATTGATGTAGTATCAGGCAAACAGTACGTATGTGAGCTATTGTGTAACCTGAGTGATGATGATCAAGTATATGATCCGAAATTGAGCCCAAATTTAAATTCTATATTTGGCAACATCTCCATTCTCTCTATTTTTCTACTCTCTCCATTTTTTGTTTAATTCTGTCACATGAAGTAGTAACAAAAAAAATATGCAGCAATAAGGCAAATGGTAGGGACCTGAGGTCAACTACTGACTTACTGTGTCTGTGGAAAGCAGTTATCTCTTCCAGTAGATTGTCTGACTTGGTAGAAAATGAGGAATGTCTGCTTGATACCCTTTTTGATTTTTCTTCAAAAAATCAATCGCTGAGGTTGGTTGAGAGCTTGCTCATCAGTATTCAGTGGCTCCACCTAAAGATGAAAGCTGGAAAGAAACCTCCTTCAGTGTACAGGTAGTAAATGAAGACGGATTGAGACCAAAGGCTTCCGGCCTTTACACATTTTCAACTCTCATTGACTTCAATCAACTTCAACCTCTCAGCTGGAAGAATCTTGCTGCAGGATAGAAATTTGAATTTTATTAATAGTATTAGAAAAGGATCAAGGGTTACATAATGAGTTTAATAGCATCAGCACAGGAGGAATTACTGATCACACGAGTCTTCAAAGTTACTACTGAATATGCTGGTGAGGGTTCAGAAACAAGAACACTTCTACCCTACTGGTGGGAATGTAAACTAGTATAGTCACTGCAAAAATAAGTATGGAGAGTCCTTGAAAATTAAAAATATAATTGGAAATTGATCTACCAATATTACTACCAAGAAAATATTTCATCAAGCATTGATAAACATGAAGAGTGCTGGGGAAATTCTTTTTCACCAGTTCATTGCTAACACTAGAATAGTATATTGGTATAATATTAGATAGATAGATAGATAGATAGATAGATTGATAGATAGATATCATAGTATATATATAAATATTGCTGCATGAATAAGAGACTCTTTTTGCACCCATACCCTTCTATTTCCTAACCTATATCTCTTCAAATACCTCTACTTATTTGAACTAAAAAGAAATCTTTATTTATCTACTTTTCCTGTGGTCAGTAACTTGGTTGCCTTCCTGGGCTCTTTTCTCTGTTTAGTCCTAGTGTTACTTAAGAGTTCTGTCTTTTGCTTCAGCCTTTAGGTGACTTCTGAATGAATATGCTTCATGCTTATTAGATAAGAGACACTAATATTTCTATTTTTAATTCATTTCATAGGCCTTTACACTGGGAACATACCTAAAATAAACATGGCGTTTTGCTCAGCTACCAATTCTATTTTTATCGACAAACACTAGGTTTGTATAACACTATAATTGACTTTTTTCTATTATCTTCATTCATAGCTCCCCTTCTAGAGAAGATATTGTCTAAATTGGAACAAATTTTATTAATCAAACAGAATGGAAGTGATAGTTGGATTCCATGGTTTTGAAGTTATTGCTTTCCTTAAGAGCAGAAGTTGCAGAGAAATGGGAGAAAAACTTACGACTGTATTACCCATACAAACAGCTTCTGCTGTTACTTACTTACATATTGGTAACACCCAACTGTCTCTCCTTAGTCAACATCTTTCTCTTGACATAAGAATTGACTATTAATGAAGTGGAAGTCTCTTTTAGCATGACACATGGTATTGCATGATTACTGTCAATTACATTTTACAAGTGGCAATGCCATTTATCACTGAGCATGTATGAGCATGGACACACACATGTGGAAAAACACATAACTCTCTGCCATCTTCTGTTTGTTTTCTGTACCAATATTATCAGTCTCTGTGAAGATCTGAAACTTGGGAGGCACCATGGACCGTCTCTTGGGCTTCTCCCTTCATTTTGATAATCACATACACTTCTTGATTTTAGTAATATGTAGATTTGAAAATGGACTTAAGAGAATTATAATTCTGGTGGGCAATTCATTAACTGTAGTTAGAAAATTGACTTAAATGTCTTTATGTTTTCTGATTCTCCACCTGCAAGTGAAAATAACACTGCCACATCCATTGGAGAGGATTTATTACTAATTAAACACATCAAATTAATAATAAACTATTACTGATTTGATTAGAATTATCACAGTTAAGTGGTATTTACTAACAATGATTAAATATAATTCAATATATATATATATATATATATATATATATATATATATCATTCATATATTTTTCTATGCTATTCCTGCCTTGATTTAAGTCTTCATCAGACAATAACCTGAAATTTCAGTCTCTTATCTCATGCCATCCCAGGTTGATTCTGCAAATTGCTACTTGAATTATCCTAATGACTCCCAAATTCCAGCACATACTTGCATCTTGCTTACTGCCCATTTTTTACCTGTTGAATGAATCCTACATTCTCCAGCAGGAATTACAAGACTGTCAGAAAGCAGGGTTTCTTGCTCCTTTTTCTCATAGCCCTGACTCCAGCCAATCAAAGTCCTGTGTTTTTATAACTTCACTTCTCTGTGCCAGTATTTCATTCTGCAGTCATTTCATTTTTCTCTTCCTTGGTGAACAGTAATGTATCCTGCAATAAAATCTGAAAGCTCTTATCCCCTATAAATTAACTTGACCTTCACAAGATGAGAGAAAATTATTATTTTGCCACTACTAAATCTTATGTATGCCTGTATTTATAGTGATTGCACATTGTACCGTGTTTCTATGCTTATAAGAACATCTGATCTACCAGACTGAATTTTTTTCTATGTTAGAAGTATCGTGCTGTGGAGATCCAATGATAAACAACACATGGTCACAAAGTCTGAATACTTCACAATCTGAAGTCATGAAAATATATAAAGTTTACATTCAGTGATCTTTTATGTAAAGTACACAAAACATGATTTACTATTTTCAACATAAAACAATTTCTGTCTAGGAAAATTGAAAAGGAGCTCAGGAACAAGATAACTTTTGGGCTGAATAGTAAACAGAATTGCCCCAAAATAGAAGGTCTTAAGAGTTGGAAGTTTGAAAGGAAAATCATCAAGAAGGGAGCCATTCTGTAAGTGGGTAAAGGAACAGAGCAAAACAAAATTTTTAAACCCACAGGGCAGCATATTCCTAGAAGAACATGAAGGAAGTTTATCTTCATTTCTAGTTAAAAGTCAGTGTTTTTCTCCCAAGACTAGAATATAAATGGAAGATTCAAGTAGAAACTACAGTAATGTTGCACATTTGTCCGATGTCATTGTCATACACTCATTGGCTCCAAAGAACATTACAGCAGGAGGAATGGAGGTTTTGGGGTATAGGAAGCAGAAGTATTTAATAAAGATACATAATTTGATGATTCATTGAAAATTTTAAAAGAAAGGGTTCATCTAGTGGGGCTGTCAGGTTTCTTTATTGTAAGAGTAGATCAGAAAATAATAGAGAAGACAGAATTGAATTTGTTAAGAAAGGAAAAGACAAAAAATAATTGGGGAAAATGGTTTTATGCTCATGATTTCTAAGAGTACTCAATAGGATGGAGGCATCTGGATGGTGGATCTAACCCAGAGATGGTAACCCTGGAAATGTTGAGTACATAAATGTAACTCAAGGGTCAGTGAAAAAAATCAAGAAAAGGAAAAAGATTTCAATAGACCTGGACGTTTAAGAAGTGAGTAGAAAAAACACATTCATGAGAAATCTATAAAAGAGTAGTCATATTACCAAAAGAGAGTAAGATAATGAAAAAGCAAAGGAGTGAGGAGGACAAAGGATGAAATACTCAAAAATATGAAACTGTGGCTAAAGAAGGTGAAATGGTAGATGAAAATATCCTTTAGATTTGGCCAGTAAGACCTTTTTGGAGAGCAAGGTAGTAGTAGTAGAATTTAAAGAAAATAAAACTATTTGTAGCAGTTATTGGAGGGTGAGGAGTTCAGAAATTGGCAATATAAATCAAAATTCATTTTTTTTCAAATTAGTAAGAAGATGAAAGAAGTAACTTGAAGATATAGTTGAACAAAAGTTGTTTGTTTAATTTCTTTTTTAAAATGGAAACATTTAAGTTTACTAACTAAAGTAGATAGATGAAAACCAGATGAATTTATAAAATCAAGGTTTAACTTAATCATGCATATTACATTTAGTATGTTGTATAGATACAAAAAAGTAGATTAATCATGAGGATAATCTCTGTCCCTCAAAAAGCAGCTGTCACTTTGCTTTTATTCTCCCGTGTGTGAAGAACTCAATTTGAAAAAAAAAATCAGGAATGAGATTATCCATCTTGTCTCATTTTTCCACCTTTTTCTAGTTCTGCATTTCTACACACACACACTAACTTTTCACAACAAGAAACAAGAGATTGTACTTTATGTTCTTTATATTTGCTTTATACTCTTTATATTCTCATTAATTTTCAGCCAAGGAATTTACCTTTCTCGTGTTTTGCTGTCATAGGTTTTTATGAGCTGATGGTGTTTATGGGAAACATATTCCTACTGATGTCATATTGATAGAATGACTGTGGTCATAACTATTGATCAGTAATGTTTGCTCCAGACGGGCTTATAGTTTAAATGATGTCTTTAGTGTTTGATCTTGACGAACAAGTTAAGAAAATACTGCTCAAATTTTAGCAAGCATTAGAAACATTCTGAGGCTTTAAATCTAGAGAATGTAATTTAGTTCACCTGAGATGTACCTTAAGAATTTTCTTCTTTAAAATAATTTTGATATTAATGAGTTTCAACCACACAGTGAGCATCCTTGATAAGGATTATCAGGTTCTCATTTGAATAAAGTAAATGTAGATGGTTTCCGACTTCAAATGCTTTGAATTAGGAGTTTATTTTTCATTTTATATTGATGTGAAATTTGTACACATTCAGTGGAAATTGTACTTAGTTTTTAAATTTGCATCTTTTTCTGGGTTAGCAACATGGGGGTGTACTTTGTCATGACCTCTGGACTCTTCCAGCCGGCCACATGGCCACCAAGACCAAAAAGACATACTGTCCAATATACTGAGTTGGGAAGATAGGTCCTTCAGGTTAAGTGCATTAAATTCAGTTTTGAATTACAGTGTTTCACCTTACATTGTGTTTATCTGGACTTAACCCCATTGTAAATCAAGGACTGTTGACAGAAATATAAGAGGACGACATTTTGATCCTCATTAAATTACTGACATTAACTCCAACTTACCTCATCATCTTTTGGAAGCAAGAAGCAATAATGTAAGTCAAACACCATCTTTCTTTCTAGAGCACAGGTTGGTGAGGAATCAGAATTCACTCAGTAATAACCTTAAAATGAAACTCTAAGGTTAGAATGTGTTTTCATGTCTGAAAACATAGAGCACTTCAATGACATTTCAGATTATTGTCTGGAAAGTCTGACAATTTTGAAACAAGCAGACGTTTAACAATTGTAGGAAATTGGAAGTCATAATAGAAGCCCATTTTAGAAGTGCCTGGGAAAATATCAGAAAGCAGTATATGTTTTAAATGTGCTTGTTTCTGAATCTGCCAGCTTTAACTTACATAAGTGTCTTTTCTTTCTGGGGCATTATGGTCCACATTTAAGTACACCAGCATTAGTCACTAAGTACCTTTTACTGTTCAGTAGCAACAAAAAAAGCAGAACATTTTCTATATGCCAAAACAGCCTCCTCGTCACAAGGAGAGCTGTAGTCATTATACAATTACACATGTTCCCTAAGAAAATAAAGTGCTTAGCAGCAACCTGTCTTAAACCGTGGGGTGTGTCTCTTGGCTAAAAGACCAACTGGACAATATAATGCACCTCAGAGCTGTGCATTAGTTGGATGAACAAATCCGTAAGAAAAAGTGAATAGAAATCACATCTTAAGTGGATGCATATTTTAGAAATATTCACCATGTACTTTATTGCTGTTTTAGATTTGAGGTGAATTCTACATTTAAGATTCTAGACGTAACATACATCAGCAACCCACTTTTGCATCTTCTGGTGTTTAGACAAAGGCAGTCCAGGCTTACAGCACGTGCTATCTCAGTCTCAGGGTGGGGCTGGGAGGAATTCACTTAACCTTCCAATATTTAAGTTTTCTTACCTGAAAAATAAAGTTATATATGCACAAAGCTATAATGAAGATTGCTTGGTACTATATATAAGTTGCTTATGATTACTCTTGGCTAGTCCCATATTTCTGTCATGTTATACAGTAGAATATTTATTTGGGAAAGTAAAAAAGAAAAAAAAAGTTATGTAAATAAAACTACAAATTATTTATTTCTGAGCAGCAACTGCTGGCTATCATTACAATAATAAAGAAGCTACCAGGTCTCTGACCAGGTTTCCTTAATGGAGCTTCTAGAATCCTTAGAATTTCTCTTCCTTTTTTCGGTATCTTTGTAATGCTGATACAGTGACTTATTTGGGCCTTTAACCTTCTGGGTGGAGACTTGGCACCAGAAGCATCTTCCAAGAAGATGAGATGGTGAGGACTGTGAGCCAACCCCGTGTTTAGGCAGGGAAGGGATGTCCTGAGTCATGTGGCAAATTATTTATTCAAGCACCCGTACGAACACCCAGTAAAAAATGAATATTGACTTTCAGTGGTGACTCCTGGTAGGTGAATGTGCTGCTGTACTGGGAGAGAGGCAGCCGTAATCCCAGATGTGGAGGCCATGAACCTATGCATTTCTTCTTAGACCTTACACTTTGGCTCTTCATACAGTAATATATGCTCATCTTCTTGATTTATGTCCATTAGAGTGAAGTTGTAACTGTAGGTATAACAATTTTCTGAGTTCTGTGGTCATTTTAATGACCTAGTAAATCTCAGACACTAATAGAAATCCCCAAATTTTCAGCTCAATTGATCAGAACTTGAGTGGCTGGGGACCCATGAAGTGAAGCTAATGTCTTAAGTATCATACTATGCCTGTGCTATCTCTGAATTTTTGGTTTCAAAACTAAATTTCAGTATATGTAATTGGGGTTGAGAGAGAGTACTAATCTTCTCAAAATTATTTCTTTGCATCTACATCAGTATAGCCTTGGTTTAGACATTGAATTTCGCCTACAATAACATGTGATGCCAAAGGATTCTTTAGTCTTAAACTTCTTTCATTGATCTCACGACATTTGTTATTAGCAGGACCCGGTTTATCAGGCCTGTAAATTCTGGTATTCTGGAAGGCTGAGAGGCAGGGAAATATCAAGTTTAAACTTAGCCTGAGCAGCTTGGTGACTTAGGGAGACTCTGTCTCAAAATCAAAAATAAAATTGAACTGGGATATATGTAGCTCAGTGTGAAAACCCTGTCTGAATCTACGGAAAAAAGAAAATACAAAAACAACAACAACAACAACAAAGTGTTCATGACCTTTGTTGGAAATACTATGATAATTTAAGTCTTCCACTTTTTACCAAAAAAATGCTTCTTTCTCAGAATTTGCAGGATAAAGATAGGTACGATTCTGAGGTTCTACCCAATCTGACTCCATCTTTTCTTTGAATACTTCCGCACCTGTTCGGCTCATCCTTTTTGCAGCCAATCTCTTCTCTGTTTATCCAATTCTTTATCTTTTTCTCAAGATGCATCACAAACTCTGGCTTTGTTATTTTACTTGTCAAATTTATTTTACCAAAATTCATCTCACTAATGAAACACATTTTTCCCAAAAATTTTCCTTTGATAATTTTACCATTGACAAAATTTGTTGATGGCCAATTAGGTCAGAAGGAATTTGCTGTCTTTCTCTAATGTTAGATATTAAAGATAAACGTTTTCTAAAGAAAAATAAAATTCCCAAACAGAAGACTTTTGGTTCTTTCACTATATGTCAGGTTTCTAGAAAACTAGGAAAAAACATTCCATAGAATTTCAGCTGGAGAAACAAAGTATATATAAGAGAGATCATTATTTTGTTTACTTAAAATGGTTAAACATGCATTGGCGTAAAATAGTTAAATTACACAAAATGAAATAGAAATTAAGAAAATACTTTTTTTCCTTTAATTCCAAGATGTCCCCAGACGTCTCACCTGTGTTTGGAAGGTGACTGAGTCACAGGGTCACTGTCTTCACCACTAGATTAATCTATTGACTTTGTGTATGTATATGTGTGCGTAGTAGTGGAGATCAAGCCCAGGACCTTCATAATGGCCCTTATCCCCAGACCATTTTTAGTTTTTGGATTTTTAAACACAGTCTAGTCAAGTTGCTAAGTTGCCTGAATCAGGCTCAACCTTGGAGTTCTCCTGCCTCAGCTTTCCAGAGTATTGGGATAACAGACATGAGCCACTAAGCCTGGTTCTATTCATGGTTTCACGTGTTTAGAGGTATGGGCCATTGAGGCTGTGACACAGAAGGGTACAGTCTTGTCCCTGGTTCTCCTCTTCTCCCTGTACTTCTGGAGGCAATGCAGTAAACTGCGGTCCTCTGCTAGGGACCTTTCCTCCATTTCTGTCTTGTCTTAAAGCTGGCTAACCATGCAAGGCCTGAGACCTCTGATATTATAAACTAAAATAAATCCCTCCTCTTCTAAGCTGTGGGTATTGTATACTATGCCCTAGATGAGAAAGTGACTGTGACAATAGTATAAGAATCTTGGGTATGAATAGAAGTGCTTTGAATTCTTTGACAGCAATTCTGTAAATTCCACTGGGTACAGAGATGGTTTTGGAGCTGGGCTGAAAGTAGAATGTTTTTTAAAGGATTAATTTTCTTCAGTTAGCAACGTAAAACACTGATGGGAGAAGTGACAATACTGAGCTATCCATCAGCTTAAAGCCTTTTAGAAGCTGTCAGTCAGAGTTTAAAATCAGAATTTTAACCAAATTTGAACAATAATGACAAGTATAGATGGAAGATCTGCTTCTGTAATGGCCACTAGCTGTTATGTTTCAAGTTTAAAGAAGTTTGAAAACCTGGTCCATTTTCTCTCCCTCTCCCTTTTTTGGTAGAAGTCTATTTCTAGCACAGATGTTGACATTTCTGAATTTTAGACTAGACTTTTGACACTTTACACATTTAAATTATTGCTAAACCATCACTTAACAATTAACAATTAAAAATTAACCTAATTTTTAAATTTTAGTTTAATTTAAAAATTAAAAATCAAAATTTTTAGAGGTTATAGATGTGTTTCTTATGCAATAAAGAAATGATTACACTTTAAAATACTGTTGAGATTTTAAAATATAAATATTTAAAAATAATAAAACAAGATATTTTCTACATATTGTCAAGTAATTTCGCAGATTGATCTGTATCGTTTTTCATGTGAGATCAAAATCTGACCAAAAAATCAGGAGGTTTAGTAGACAGTCCTGCTGATCAGAGCTGAGGAAGATGAGGCAGGTGAAAGGTATCACCTAGGGGTTGATATGAAGTCACTCAGGAATTAAGTTGAATATCAAATCTTTAAAACAATGGGGAAGGCAGGACCTCAGTGTATACAGGGTCTGTGCAGGCTGGAAGCTACAGATTGGCATTAACAAAGGCAATGGGAGTTCAGAAGGGCCAACAGACTCTTTGCAGGGTGTTTTGAATGATGCTAGAATTCCTGCCAATTTTCATCAGATACTGCAGTGGTATTCTTGCAAAAACAGTTTTGTCAAAAAGTGACTGACTGACTCCTTGTATTCAAGAAAGCCCTTTAGAAAACAAATATTGTTCTCACTCTCCTGTTCAGTGATGTGGAATGAACATTATAGGCCCTCAGGAGGTAATATGTACAAATGACCAACCCTGTTATTCTAATGAAAATATGAACTAAAATACTACTGTTACCACGGATTATCAACAGAATAGAAATATTTCAGTTCATTTGAAGAAAAAGAATGCAATTTTGTGAAGGTTATATTATTCCATTTGGGGGTTCCTTTTACTCTCTCCTTTGCAAGCTTGTCCTCAAAATGTTGATTAAAAATCTGTCTCTAGTTTCATTGCTCTCCTTTTCACCAAGTAAGGAAGGATGTGATGTTATTTTCTTTTTTCAAGTTTATTTCTAAATATTCAACATCTATTTATTTGATTCTTCTTTCCTTCTATTTTACTTTTAATGTTCCCCTTTGCATTTGCATTGACTTTGTTTGAGATTATTTATTATGAACTTCCATTTCCTCTTCCGTCATTCTTTAATTTTCTTTTGTCTTTCTTTTTTTTTTGACATAGATTTTCCTCTCTGTAGTCCATGTTGGCCTCAAACTTGTGGTCATCTTATTGCTTTAGCCTTCAGAGTTCTGGGATTTCAGCCATGTGCCACCAAACCCACTTACTGTGTGGTGCTGGGAAGTCAAATCCAGAGTTTTGTGTTTCCTAGAAAAGTGCTGTATCACTGAGTCGTATCTCCAGCCCCCATCCTTTCTTACAATGGACATAGATCTCTTAAAACCCTACAAACCAGTAAAGAACACTTAGGACAGAGCAAACATTAATTACAGGTATCTTTTAGCTTAACAAATCTTAATATAGAAACCTTTGTTCATACAAACTAGTGTTTTATTATAGATTTTCTTCAGCTATTCAGTGAGATGACTTTCCTTTAGCTAACCCACAATGTTCAAAATCAACAATAGACAATCATTGTGATTGTGTTGGTGTTATTTTAATTTTATATCTAGAAAAGATAGTTTTATGAATGTAATAGTCTGCAGTGACCAGCAGGTGCAGATGAAATTGTGGAAAATTAATTTAATTTATAAAGCCATATTTGAAATGATGATTAAGTATCGTATGATTAGGTTTTAGATGTTATAAAATAAAATAAAGCTTTTTCAATACACATTAACTTACTGCTTACACTAAGGTAAGAAACGCTACATAAGCAGAGCATGGCAATACACAGACAGAAAGGAATTCATGATATTATTACTAAAAACAAAAAAAGAAAGAAAATGTTAAATAGATACAAAAATAATCTACATTTTAAAAGCTTCAGTATTATAATAACATGTCAGCTAAATTGATGTTTCCGAAAAATATTAAAACTTATTATATAATGTTTATGTATCCGTCGGACCCATTTGATATGTAGAATTGAAAATGTCCCTGTCTTATAAGAAGCCCATTATTCTCAAGTCACTGTAAGTTAACTGAATTCAACCAGTAAATAGAACTTAAGATGGGATGATTTTTATGTAAATAAACTTATTACAGAGTAGTTAAAAATAAGATAACTCTCAGTATGTCACCAGATGATACTTCAGAAGAGAGAGTATTTTAAAACACATTTCTCAACCATGATATACATTTTTATCTTTGATAGAATGATCTAAAGCAACTATCTATCTAAATAGATTTCAGTTTGGAGAAGTAAGTCAGTGACAGAGTGCTCACCTAGTTTACATATTTATTTTTTTGAAAAAGAGGGAAGATTTGTTTTAGCTCACAGTTTCAGAAGGTCTCAGTCCATTCATGAGTAGATGGCAACGGCACTGCAAAAATAAAGAGATAAAATAAAATATTTCAAAAGGTATTTCCCCTTAAATTCAACACTAGTTTCTTAGGAGACAATTTCTGCCCTGCCGTTGAATATTTGCATCTTGTGTTAGTGTTAGTCTTCCCTTGAACAAAGGTTGTTTATGGCCATTAGTTCCATACGTAGGTGATTATACTGCAGCCTCTGCAGTCAGTCATATGGACTGTCATTTGGAAGACCTATGTACTTAGTAGAATTCTTTGACATCAGTTCCTTAAAATTCTTACAGTTTTATCATCATCTTAATTTTTATAAGTTACATGTGATAAGACAGTGGAGTATTCTGGGAGGGGATTAGAAATATGCTACACATGACCTTGTACTACTCTTTCTTGCTGTTCCCTTCGGATGTAGTATTTCTAACCCCTGAATCCACAGAATCCTGAACTACAGACTCTAAAGGAGTTCAGCACTTTCAAGCTGAGTCGAATGTAACAGTATTTATCAGTAATTCAGACGGCATCAACACTGAACGTTTTACTTTTTCATAATTTAGAAGTCAGGAAGTTGGAGATTGGGCACCTGCATAATCAAGTCATGGGCTATAATTTCTTCCTGGCTTTCCAGCTTCTGCCTCACAGTTGTATTCTCACATGGGGGGCAAAAGCAAAGCCTGGTGACCTTTTCTCTTTCCGTGTAAAAGACTAACTATACCGTGAATATCCCACTCTCTCATGATCTCCACTACACCTGAGTCAGCTTCATCTCCACAGAGCATGGAAACAGAGAAGGGGGCTAAGCCTGTGAAGTGGAGAAGGGTAGCAGATCAACGCACAGCGCAGGGCACATCCGTGAGTGTGACTCAGTAAGGACTTGCTTTCTGTTCAAATCAACACTTACTTGGAATGCAAATATCAGGAGGTTCTAAGAAGCAAGCATAACTGAGGAACACTTTCACATTTTCCTGGATTTTTATCCAAAATTATTATGCTTATTAGTATGTGTGTATGATATGAAATAACTACATTAAATTTGAGGAATTGTTGCACATGTATATCTTCATGTTTGTTTGTTTCTTTTTTTCATTTGACTTAGAGTCTCACTCTGACTCTGCAGACCAGGCTGGTCCTGAGATCACTATGTAGTCCAGGCTGGACTCAAACTCACAGCAATCCTTCTGCCCGAGATTCCCGATTGCTGGGATTACAGGCATGCACCGCCACACCGAGCTTTTGTGGTATATGCTGTAGGTTCATTGGTGAGTTTCTTTGGTGACTATCAAAAAGCATGGAGTTAGAGGAATGTAAAAATGGACCCAGACAGCACAGAGATTCTAAGGGCTGTAAGTGGCTTTCATAAAGACTATACAAAACCAGAGTAATAAAGTAAGATCTAATTCTTGGGATTGTAGTTGATGTTTTTATAAGTACAGATGTGTACCATCACAGAAATAACAGTTTACTGATTTTGATGGAGCTAAAATGGCAGATATCATTCTATTTTTTATTGTCTGCCTTTTGATTATTGGTCTGAAGAAATCACAGAGGCAAAATAAATTATTATTTTTTTCATTTAAGTTGTAAACCAGAATTAGGATTTTCTGTTATGTAGATTCATTTGTTAACTTTGCAAAGAGGGTTTTTTATTCCAATAGTAAGAAGACCTTTTTCTAGAAACTTATACATACAAGTTGCTAAGGCAAGAAGAGATACTTCTCTTTCCCTTCCAAATAGGAACTTACATTTATCTTTTGAACAAAAGTATGCTTTTTGACAGCTTGGCCTTGTATCTTGAAAATTTGGAAGTTGTTAAGAGTGAGAAGATGTCTGAGCCCCCTTGGAAACTCTAAAGAGTCCCCTTCCCACCGAGAGAGAGAGAGAGAGAGAGAGAGAGAGAGAGAGAGAGAGAGAGAGAGAGAGAGAGAGACTAGTCTTGTCTGGAAGCTGGTTATCTTGATTGTTTTAAAAATGACTTGGCATAAAAGTTTCAACACTACTATTCTTCTAAATAAAGTTTCGATTCATGAGTAGTTAAGATGTTCGTAATGGAATTTCTTTTTCCTTGTTTTGTTTGGGCTACTGAACCTTTAGTTAGCTTTCATGTATATTAAACCTCCGCAAATTTGCTAAATGACACAGCTTTTCTCTATCATCATGTTCTTAACTGAAAAATAAAATTCTAAATGATATTCAACATCACATTTATCCATCCTTAGGAGTGTAATATTTTAAAATAACTTTTACAATTCTGAATATCTTCAAACCTTAAGGCATTTAAGCACTCTGGCAAGTATAAAGTATTGGTATGATGCTCTTCAGAGATGCATTAGGTATTTGGTCATATGAAATTATCAGTGTAGTTACTACTTTTGTTAAAGGCATTATATTATGCAGTATGGGTTTGGTGTGCTGTATATATCTTTTTTTTCCAAGGTGCTATTGCATTTTTACGATGTTTTAAAGAAGATATTGAACTATGGGTTCTTAGTAAAATATTGAAGGTGGTAAATATTAAATAAGTATAAATATCTTTTAAATTGCTTAATCTTTCTCAATTTTAATTATATTATAAAATGAGAATTTTTTGAAGAAGCCTAAATACCCCAATGCAATAACCAAAGTGTGATCTTCCAATATTTTAAAAATGAAACGTCAAAGATCTGCTGTTTGCAAATACCTCAAAGCATGGGATGCAGGGAAACAGACCCTGTGTATTTAGTAACATCTTAAGTATTTATTATCATTTAATTATTCTGAAAATAGATTAGGAGGACAAATATTTGAAAATATTTGAAAGTAGCTTTTCTGAACGCTAATGAGTGGGTCTAATGCCACTACATGGAGACTACTTTAATTTTCTATGAGTTTTTTTTATCTGAATATTATTGCATAGCATGTTTTATATCTTTTAAAGATTGATGTTCACTTATGACAAAGTAATAACACAAATAATTTTAGTACAATAGAAAATCAAACAGGCTTTTTCCTAGAGATACAAATAATCTGTGTCTATAATAAGGACAATAAAATAGGTCATAATCTTATTGCTTTGTATGCTGTAAGGTAGTATTTGATCTAATTTAGCAACCTGGGTCTAGCGCTCTTTGTTTCAATGACTATAAAGTTATTTTTCTTCTACATTTTTAAACCCAGAATTCCCCTCCTGCCAGTCTCCGGATGAATGACCTATGTAAATTTTTATAATATGGCTGTATTATTTTGCAAGGGACTCATTTTTCCCACCCTTTTAAAGCTACATTGTAACAGGTTTTCATTAATTATTATTTTCACTTTAGTAGAAATGTGTATGGATTTAAAACTTACATGATTTCTGCTGTAAATTTTTATAATACTCTTGCAAATATTTACTCCTCGTCATTACCTATTCTACTATCTTAAGTTCCTTTCTAATTGTATTTGCTACTGGTACTGCCTTCAATTATCTTTAATATATTCATTCTCAAAATCTTAAATTTTATTTATTTTTTTCCTCTAAAGATTATTCCTGTGCATTGTGTCCCACTGCATATGTTTGTTTGTTTGTTTGTTTTGAGGCAAGGTCTCGCTCTGTAGCCCGGGCTGGTCCTGAACTCAGGATGGAGCCCAGGCTGGCCTTGGACTCAAGGCAGTCCTCCTGTCTCAGCCTCCTGATACTGGGATAACAGGCATGCACCACCGCACTCAGCTTAGGTAGTGCTGGGGAATTGAACCCGAATACTTAGCTCTTGACTTAGCTTTACCTGCTGAGCTTTTCCTCCAGCCCAAGTCCCTGTATTTATTTTAGACTTCAAAAGTGAAATTGGGCTTATGCTCAACGTCATCAGTCATTATCTTTTACTCTTTCAGATATATCTACCAGCTTATATAGACTTCAGCATGTTTTGTTTCTTACCTGTGAGGTTTGATTTTATTTTAGTCCTATTGTAGCTTTGTGTTCATTTGTTTCTTATATAAGCTTCTCTCTCTGTTTGCAATTTGTTATAACAAATAGAAAAGAAAATGAGCTCAATAGTATCTTTTCCCTGTGTTTATTTATCTCAACACAAATTATTGAGAGTTTATCCTTTAGCCATAGATGCAAGTTGACATCTTCACCTGTCTGTTAATGTTTCCAGGTGCATCTAAAATATTTCTTAATTCTCTGTTCTATTTTTGACCTACCTGTGCAGTGATATAAAATATAAAAATATATATAATAGAAACCCCCTTCTTTTAGAGATGATATAGATGAGAATCAGGCTCTGGGGACTACACAGAAGGTAAGACTAAATTTTAAGTGTTAGTTTGGTAATTTAAATAGCCGAAAGGAGTTTCTCTACTGTCCTTTATAAGAAGAAAAATTCTCATAACATTGAAAATTTGTAACTTTTCCTAAAATGAATTGAAAGCTGAAGCAAGAGGAAAAACTGTAACCCCAAAAGTCTGGACAAAAGCAAGCATCCTGAAGGGAGGAGAAATCACATCAAACAGACAAGTAAACAAACAAGCAAATAGAACACCTCCAGGGACCTCATAAACCCAAAAGAAACTCTTCAGACTTATGTTATAGAACTTGGAATTCAGACTTGTAAAATAAAATTAAACAAGAGGATAGTTAGAATTGCATACATAATGCAGCTTTTAAATTTGTGAAGTGCATACTCTTCGTTGTATCAAAGTCAGAGATTCATTTGAATTTTTTGCTTATTGTATACTTTTGATTTGCATGTTTTAGTCATTGCTGCCTCCTTCATATTCAACATTGTTCAAATTATGACTTTCAATTAATAAATCATACATAAACCACAGAGTTTGTGGTCAGACTGAGAGAAGCAGACTGTACAAAAACTGGGAAGAGCAGCTGTCTTCATTTAGTTCTAAATCTGGCAGGTGGCAATTGATTCCATAGCTAAGGTGTTTCAGTTACTTTTTCATTGCTGTGACTCAATACCTGTCATGCACAAATTGGGGAGGAAAAGTTTATTTTAGCTTATGGTTTTAATGGTCACAGTCTGGTGAGAGGCTGGAAAATGGTGGAATCACATGGTGGAACAGAGCCAGAGGCAGAGCCAGAGCCAGTGCTCTGGGACACAGAGTTCCTCACGGCATGGTAGAATGGAACCAAATCTTGGAGGAATCTGCCCCTTGAAGCCAGGTCCGACCTCCAGTATGTAGTATTCGTAGGTACCTGAGTCTCTTTGAAGGACCTTCCAAATCCAAAACACATTGTAGGGCTACCATATTTTTGCTTAAGCAGTCATAACATGTGGTTTGATAATAACGATCTAATTCATTTTATTTCTTCCAATAAGCAGTCGTTTTCAAGTGTATAAGCTCATTCAGGAAGTCTACTCTGACATACAGGCAAAGTAAAGACAGAGTTTTGAAATTGTCCTCAAATCTCTGGCTGCAACATTTGCCTCTTCAGTAAAGTCAAATATTTTGAACAAGCTAATGTTTGCAAGGAATATATGTTTTTCTCAGTTTTAGAAGGTAGAAACAAAAATTAATTGGGGCTCAGATTATGTATCTTTAAAATTAGCTTCTTTTAGGAGGGATGGCTCAGCAGTTAAAGCGCTGGCCTAGGAAGCGTTAAGTCAAGTGCTAAGTACCTGAGTTCGATTCTCTAGCACCACATAACCCGAGCATGGTGACACACGCCTGTCATCCCAGCAGTTGGTAGACAGGAGGCTGAGACAGGAGCATCGCCATGAGTCCCATACCATCCTGGGCTCCATAGTGAGTTCAGGACCAGCCTGGGCTGCAGAGCAAGACCCTGTCTCAAAAAAAAAAAAAAAAACTTTTAATATCTAAGACTTATTTGCAAGTAAAGTTACATGAAATATCACTGCAACTTTAATTTTAGAACATTAAAAATGGTTCACTTGCAGTAAATCATTAGTAAGGCTTGAAAAGTATGAAAGCATTTGGTCATGAGATTGGTGCTCTCAGGAGGAGCACAGATAAGATTAGATCTCTATTTTCTTTGAGTCCAATGTATTAAGCCTTTAGGATTTAAGGCTAAATTGCTTTCTCTATATTCTCATATTTTATTAGCAAATTATATTTAT
The DNA here is from genome assembly GCA_004027205.1 of Ctenodactylus gundi. Classification (NCBI taxonomy): domain Eukaryota; kingdom Metazoa; phylum Chordata; class Mammalia; order Rodentia; family Ctenodactylidae; genus Ctenodactylus; species Ctenodactylus gundi. The sequence continues at coordinate 251,496 of PVKB01000470.1, read as the reverse complement.
TTACATTTTCACTTTTACACATATCTCTCCAATATAGGACTATGCAGGATGCTTGGTCTTTCTACATTTTTCCTACATTATTGAACAGATAATCCAATGAGAGGAAGCAAGGTGGCTTTTGTTTTCAGCTGAGCCACTTGTTTTCATTGCTTTGACTTTGTGGACGTAAGAAAAATCTTCTCCAGTTCCTCCAAATTGTTTTATTTTGTTTCTGTTTTACCTCACTACATTTTGAATTGATTTCTCTTTGTGTTGAGAACATTCTACTCTGACCTTTTATTCTCAGAAGCAGTTAAGTGGGTGACAACTTTAAAGGAAAGAATATAATTTATGCCGACTTTCTCTATCTGAGGTTTTGCCTCCAACTGTTCTCCCGCTGCCTCTAACAGTCAAATTATTCACTTTGACTTCCAGGTTAGTATTGACAGGATTCAGGAAAATGGTGTTTTTTACTAAAGGTTTGTTGTTTGAGCCAAACAGTAAATCATGACTTCCTTTTCCCTGGTCCTTTTGTTCTCTTGTGATGACAATACCAGAGATAGTGTGTTCTCTTTGTCGAAGTTTAAATACAATCTCCAACAAAAACGATATGCATCCTAGTATTGAGGCAAACCTATTATATGTTTTAGTCCAACATTATGTCTTTAATTTAAATATGTCCTGAAGCTACGAAATTATTTTTTGTGAATCTAAAAACAAATTTTCTTATGATTTTATAAGAAACGATTAGGATTTAGCCCAAAAGTCAGCCTTTCGGCAGGTTTCTGTAATAACTCAGTATCAATTTAATGCTTTAATTCAGTGATTGTCTAATTCATTTACTTACTCTTCTCCATTTTAAAAGAAGATGTACTTTAGCTCACAGTTTCAGAAGGTCTCAGTCTTTTTATGGGCAGCTGGCAGGGACAGGAAGGGTCTGGTGGAGGACAGCCTCACGAGAGAAGGAGTCAGGGCCTCCAGAAGAAATCCACAGATATTCCACAAAACTCAAATACACGAGGTTTTTGTGGAACATTCCAGATGAAAATCATTAACAGTGACTGGTGGTTCCCCATGAAGTGTGTGAGACATCTTCATGCATGTGTGGGACTCTCCTAATTAAGAGATTACGAGGGGTGGTATGCACGCTAGAACATAACATGCAGCACCCATGTGGTAGATCATCTTAGAATTTGTTTCTCCAGTGGTATCTTACTCAGAATGCTGTGGAAACCCTTCTGGCTCCTTCTGTAGAGAAGTGTAAATTATATGGTCCCTATTAAAAGGACACCTAGGAAGACTAAAATACTTAAATGTCCCAATTGATCATCTTTCCTCTCTCCCAGGATGCTCCCCTTACATACACATAGTCAAGTCTTACATCTCTCATCCTTCTGCGTCGAGCAATCCATTCATCACTCTCTGTTCTCCTTATAGTAGTAGTTTAGGGGAAGCCTAACACAAGTGCAGGAACCAATCTGTATTTTATGTGGAAATGATCGTCCAATATTAACTATTATAGTGATCTTATAGTACATAATTATTGTGAGTGGTGAGTGACAAAAAATGACAGCAGTTAAGGTAGTGTCTTTAACTAAAAAAAAAAAAAGAACTATCCACAAGGACTAAATTAGCCTTTATTAATTAATTATGTTTTATACTTTATCTAGATTCAGGGATATAGAACATATCTTTCAACAATAAAGTAAAAATTTTACCTTATGGTTTAGTAAAATGTATTTAAAATTATTCTTAAAGAATAATTATTTTTATGCTCCCACTTTGATTTTATTTTTGAAAGACATTTTTTCTAAAAGAGAAGTGATCAGGTCAGAGCAAAACTAAGAAGGTACAGAATTTTCCTTTCTATCCTGTGTCCTCATGCACACAAGCCTTCTCCATTCTCAACATTCCTCACAGAGTAGTAATTTGTTAACATGGATTGACCTATCAACTGTGCTTGACATAGCGCAGTTGCCAACTGACCATAGTATACATTACGTTTCACTTCTGATGATGTATCTCTTATGTTTCTGTGTGAATGTATAATGATATGTGCCTATCATTACAGTGTCATGAGGACACTTTTCAAAGTCTTCAGAGCTTCACTTTGTCTTCACATCTTCTTTAATCTTTGTTTGCCCAAGGTTAAAAAGATCTTTTTGGAAGTCTGAAAGTAAGCAAAAAACAACAACAAAAAAACAAACTAAAAAAAAAGGAGAACGTTTTTGTTCATGAAAAATTGATATGGATTCTATAGAGCTTTGTTTTGGAAGATTAACTGGGATTCAAATATTGCAAGTAACAAATTAAACCATGAAGTTAAAACTTCTTGTCATGAATAGAATCTCACAGGAACTGCTAAGTGTCAGAAGAACAGAAATCTCTTAACATAGTTTGTTTTCCCTTTTTTTAATAGAAATAAGGAAATGAGTGAAAATTTTAGTTTGCTTAATAGATATAAAGAAGTAACTAGGAAAACCACTCAAGCAAAGTCCTCATGAATCTAATATGAAGATATTTTACTTAATTCAAATTATCTGATAGAATAATAGCAATGTCTCTATCATTTTGCTCTTCTTCCTACATAGGGGCATCATTCACATTAATTAATATTTAAATACATTAACATATCCTAAAAACTTATGTTTAGCATTTTTGCCTGTGTGTGTAGGGATTCAAGATCATTCCTCAAACAGCAAGTTAAACTCTTCTCTTACATTTACATATATGATGATTGAACTCAAAAGAAACAGAAACAGTTTTTTTAAACTTTGTTGTAGATATCATTATTTTACTGAGCTAGAATATTGCCATAGAAGCAAATATTATCTTGCTCAAATCATTAAGTTGACACTGCTTATTCTGAAAATTAGTTAACATATAAATAGAAAAGTAGGCTCACTCTTGTTCAGTATAGAAACAGAAATTTTCATTCGCTTCAGTGAGGCTGAACTTTGATTTTTTTTTTTTTTTTTTTGATACCAGGGACCTAACCGATGGCCCTCACACTACAGCCCCCATCCATTTTTATTTTTGATTTTGAGAAAAGATCTTACCCAGTTACTGAGTCACCCAGGCTTGACTCAAACTTGCAATCTTCCTGCCTCAGCCTCCCAGAGTGCTAATATTACAGTACTGTGCCACTGGTCCTGGCTTAAAGTTCGATTTTTCAGAATCAGACTTTTCTTCCTTAGTAATTTTTTTCAAGATTAAGCATCTTGACCAGGTACTAAACTATCAGATTTATTTATTGAATCCTAAGACAGTTCAATTTGCATTGTTCTTCGGTTAAATTGTGTATTTAGTCCCTTGAATCTCTGCTTATTATTAGCAAATAAATATAGATATAGAGGAGGACCATGTGTATGATGTCAATGTTTGTCCAAGATGTATGCATTCATTTTATAAAATATGAAATTATAAAATATGAAGAACTGCTATATGCAAATGTGAAGATAGACCAAGAGTCTTTTAGTCCCCTTGATATTCCAGTGATTATCGGATGTCATTTTGATGTTTATTCAATTTTCATGCCTAGAAAGTAAAACTACATTAACTAAATAGGTACTTACTAATACACTATTTATTTTGCAAGTTTTAACCATGAGTTCTTTGGTTTTGAGAAAGGTTTAATGCTGTTGTGTGTACTTACAGCAAGTCATTTTTGTACACACACAGCTTTATAAAAACTCTTCTACCTACAGCGTGGTAAACATTTGATGTTTGTGTACAGAATAGTAATTGATGGTCTCGTTGTGCTTATGAGGCTGTGATTCACTTTGGAGTTTTGTAGATGGTATGGATAGCACAAACATCTTTTAAAGGCTTTACCACTAATTTTAAAATCTTGTGTCTGAATATATATCATTGGTAAATATTTTATTTATCTACATATATACGCTGCTCCAAAATAAGTATTAACCCACTCACTAGATAAACAAAAGTCATCATCTATGCATTTAAATAACTGTAATAAGAAGGAAGGAGCTGGGAGTATAATATAAACTTCGGCTAACTTCTGTAAAATAAGAATTTCAGAGAGGAAAATCTGTTAAGTATTTTAAAATATGTTTGCTAAATTTTCATGGTTTCAAAGGATGGAAAATGAATTCCAACGTAAGAGTCAGTTGTTCCCATCAATGGGAAAGATGGCGACCTCACTAGAGCTCAGGGACTAGAGACTATGTGGGTTTTGTGAGGCCACATCTCAGTTTTGCAATAATCTTTGTATTAGTTTCATTTGATTGAACTACAAGCAGTACTATCTAAAGAGAAAAATACATTTATTGAGCACTCTTCAGCTTCCTATTTCACAGCTTACAATGTGAAATCCATTAATAGTTTCTAGAAATGGAAATATAATCCCATAATACAATTACAGTTTCTACTTAAACCAGATGGTGGTGAGTGAGAGGAGGCCAGTCAACAATATTGGAGACTTTTTTCTCTCATTTGTCTCATTTGTAAAGCATAAGGATAATATTCTACGCGGCCCGCGTAACTTGGGTAGTGTTAGGTAATAAGTTTGTCAGTTTTCTTTTGTTGAGATAATTAAATTATAAAGAAAAAAGAATTTTTTGGCTCAGCTTCCTGAAGGTTCTGTTCCATTATCCATTAATCTTACTGCATTGAGCCTGTGGTTAGGCAGCATATAATAGTGGTAGCTCAAAACCACTTCCCTTGTTTCCAGAATATATATATAGAGAGAAATAAATTTCACAGATTTCCTCTGTGAACTCGATGACCTAAGGACCTGCTAATAAACCTCGCTTCTTAGGTTTCCACTATTTCTTTACACCGTCGACCTAGGGATTGTATTTTAACATGTATGTTTAACATGTATGCATTTTAACATGCTTGTGAAGTCATTCGACTTCTAAATGATAATATGCATAGTTTAGACTTTGTTTCTGAATGTTCATCTTCTATACCCTTCTTGCAAGGCGAACTCTTACCATCACCAGCGATCCCAAAGTTCTAAGCATTTCAGCATTGCTCAAAAGTCCAAATCCAAAGTGTTAGGGACACAAGGCAAACTCAACAGTGAGCCTTTTTAAAAGTTAAAAGAAAAAATGTTGAATATTCCAAGATACCATGATAAGAGGGACACAGATTGATCATTTCTTCTCTAAAACATGGTTAAGATTTCCTACTAAAAAGGAATAAGGAAACTATAAGGAAGAGTTTGTTGACAGCACAACCAAAATCCAGAAAACAGCATTGAGTCTTAAAACATTGAGTTCTAATGAGCTTACAGCTGGTTGGAATGAAGGGGAAAAGGAAAGTCAGCCTATGTTTCAGAATCTGCGTTTGACTTGCGTAGGTGCATCTTCTGCTATGACCTTTAGCGCACATCCCCATGAAGTCAAGATTTCCCTCTTCAGGACCCCCCCCCCCCTTTTCCAACCTAGTGGTAAGACTGTGACACATGGACTTTTGTGAGCTATTCACCGTTCAGTAAGGGGGTTACACAAACAAAAATAATAAAGTGGCTTAAATAATTCAGCTATAGAGAGATCAAGATAGACACAGTGTTCATAAAAATAGACTCGCACAACACATGAAAATCCCAGAAATGTATTTGAAGTAATACTACAATTCAATCAGGGTCCCAGAATTTCAGTTATGTTCTGTTCCTTTCCTTTGGTGCTACAATAACAACATTAACATAACATAAGAGAGGCTATGCCACAATTGCAGATGACTAACACAAGTTCACAAAAGTCAGTGGGATAGTGACTGGTTACATTTTCTACTTTTGGACTTGAGAAGAGTGGCGGTGGGTAACTCATTTAACTTGTGGGCTACAGAAATTAGAAAGCTGAGGCATGCTGGTTGTGAAGGCAACCTAGACTAAGTGCTGTACATTCATTCCTAAACAGTTGTTTCTTTAATTATTCTACTACTGATTAATCTATTTGTCACCTAAGTTGAAAGTAAAGCAATTAAGGTCAATATCTTTAATCTTTGCATAGATAACTCATTCTCTACCAGAGAAACCAAACAATAATGAAATGCTGGTTAGTGATATATAGCGTGACAGGTTAATGACAACGATTAAGATTAAGTTAAAAATCAGGTTAAATTTGAGACTGAATTATTACTATACAGCTGCCTAGCAAGAATTTAACTCAGGTTACCCTTTGCGTTAGTGAGATGAAGATTGCCAGCTCACCTAACTGCAGGAGAAGTCAGAAAGGCAGGCAATGTACTGTGGGGGACACAGGGTTACAGCAGTGACACGCTCATTCACGTTGATTTGCTCCTCTTCCTTAGGGAAAATTTCAGAAAAGAGTGGAGAGAGCAAGACTTTTCTTCGTTAACTGCAGTAGGAGTTAACATTGCAAATTCCTATCTTTAGGTTCTCAAGGAGGAAAAAAATAACAGTATTTTCAAAATCTTTAACATATGTCAAGTAGGAAACTTAAGTTTTGTATAATATATATATTTATATACGTATATATATTAAACTTTGTATTTTATCCTCTGTAAATGGCACATGTGTACATTTAGCTTGAATTATTATCTTTTCAATGACAGGCAAAAGGGCGAGAGAGGGTGAGAGAAAGTGAGAAGGGTCAGTAATTGTACTCACTGAAATGGGACTTTGCTGTAGCCAGAGGAGAAGGAAGGCAAATATACAGAAGCAGATTTGTCAGCCGGTTTATTTACTGTATTGATTATATGATGATGAACATGTGTACATTTTATTAGGAGCCGTTTTTCCTAAGGCTTGGGAACTTATTGATTCATTCAAGAATGAAAACTTTAGCCAAAGACTTTTGTTACTTTACTTACATTTGTTTTCATTTTTTTGTTTGTCTTTCTTAGAAGTGATCCATCAACAAGAACCATTTATATGTGCAATGGGACTATGATAGTTGGGAAGAAAATAAATGACATAAAAAGTTGAACAAACTTCAAATACAAGTCAACTCTTTCTCACTCCTTTTCTCTCATGTTTAGATTATATTTGTTTGTTTATTTCTGTTCTTATTCAATAGTCATTGCTTACTGCCAGGAGCAAGGTAAAGGCAAAAAAAAATACTAATTTCTCATAGGCCACTAATGAGATATTATATAAGGATACAAGGACAGATTGTGCAAAATCATTTTCAGTGTAAAAATGGAAACTCCTGGTCATACCATACGTTAGGCTGTTTCATATTAAGGATTTCTAATGAAAATGAGGAAGCAAAGACATTCAGTGTTAAGCATGTAGGGCAACGACGTGGGACCTAAGTCTTGCCACTTGAGCAGAGTTGGCTAGAGCCAAACATACTGAAGAGATCCTCATGAGAATTTGATCCCTTTAAATGTAAGAGGAAGAAACAAACGACAAGGGGCAAGGCTGTGATGGGTTGCTGGATGAGCTATGTTTTTATCAATCTTAAATTGAAACTGAACATCCTCAGAGAAAGAAAAGAAGTTGTTTCTTTCCATTCCCTCTCATCTCACCATTTTGCTTTTAGGAGTCCAAGTGAGATTCTTGCCTGAGGGTAATGTTTCTCTTGCCCTTGTGATATAGCCAGACGGTATCTTATTGGCCCATCCAATCTGTCACTATAATTGCTTTACAGGTAAACTTCATGAGTTCTAAACCTTGGGACTTTGTCAACTGGATTCATCTTTCTCAGGGAGTTGACTGATGTGCATGAATGGCCTTGGGTCCAAATATTTTACAGCAGAGTCCACCACATAAAACCACTTAATGCCAATAAATTGAAGAGAAAAAAGTACTACATAGAGAAAAAATATTAATGGTTCCTTGGTAATCTTTTCTTTAATGAGTGGATAGAAAAGCAAAACATTTTAGTTTATTTCTAACAATATTCCACATGCTAGACAAATTAAATGACCCATGTCTGATTTTTATCAACACATTTATTTTATTTCACAAGTTAGTGGATTGCTGCATAATAATGAACCTTATTTTCATATATACTCTGAGAAAATAAAGATCATCACTTGATCATCACTATAAGTCCATATACAATTATGTTAAGAAGACTGCTAATTCACTGTCTCATGCTTATGTTTTGAGCACTATTAAATATAAGTAATCACATAGAAGTCTAATTTTAAAACAGAATTGGAAATAAACTTAGGTAGAAATGATAATAGGATGGGTAAATGTCTGTCTAGTGGTTTTCAGTTCATCATGGACCTGTGTGAGAGTGAGTGTGTCAAAAATACTTTTAGATTAGAGTCCATTTTTAGATGCACTAAATTTAACTAATTAGAAAATTTGGAAATCTGTTACCATGATGGCTTACACATCTAAGACATGTGTATCTCTCTACCTATTAGGCAGAGCTGATTCTGTGACTTGCTTGAATTACTAAGATAGGAAGAAAATAATACTTTTCCATTCCTGTGAGGAAGGAAGATTATTGCCCTAACTTGTCTGTTGTCCTCTGAGGTCACAAAAAATAGAGATGAGCAGTGTGTCTTATTTTCTAGTGTGTAAATCTGCAAAAAGGAAATTTATCAAAAGAAAGCAGAGATAATACACTCTTAAGAAAACTGAGGAAAATCTGGCCTTGTTGGTGCATACCAATAATCCCATGTGAATTTAGAGAAGCCTAGGCAAAAAGATAGCCAGTTTAGTCTTGCCTGGACTACTTGGTGAAAACCTGTCTCAAAATACAATTAAGTAAGTAAGTAAGTAAATAAATAAATAAATAAATATGAAAATAAGGATTGATAGTATAGTTTAAAGGTAATGTGCCCTGAGACCTATACCCAGCAGGGATAAAAAGACAAAAGAATAATTCAGGGAAAATTAAAAACATTTGACTATTCTGAATAAAGGAAGATGATAATATGATCATCTCTGATAACAACAGAGGATTTAAATCAAGGGTGAACAAGATGCTTCAGCATGAAAGTGGGCTGGGCAAAAATGGAGAAAGCCTTGATAAATTTGCCTTAAATATTGTCATTCAGAATCTGTAAATAGATCTGTCTAGCTTAAGGTAAAGAATAAAGAGCAGGGAAATGTGGAAAAGAGGAGCCTAATGAATACATAATATATTGCGTTGACAAAAGAAAAATAATGGCCCGTTTCTAACACTGACACGTTCGTGAGGAACGTAATTGAATGACACAGGTGGTGTAAAACTGGGGGAAGGATTCATTTCAACGCGCCAGGTCAGAACCCTAAGGCCAAAATAGCTGTGGCCTGCGTGGTGGCTTCCTTTATAAGAGAATCAAAAAACACAAGACAGAGCAGATTTTGCAGTATTGGTCAGCTTTTTGGTAAACTATTTCACAAATCTGACAATAAAATAATGATTTAGCTTGAGGTGACAACCTCAGAACTGACTGAGAATGCTAATACCAACATACTTGTTTTCCATTTAGCAAGAAAAAGAAAAAAAACTCTTTTGGCACTGTATCTTTCAGTAATAATTCTAGTGAGGCATGTGTAATAACATAGTAATACTCTGAGCTTTCACAGTGTTTCTCAGATGATTCTCGTGGCAATATCTTTATTCCCAGCTTACAGGTTAAAGGGGCATGTACAGTTGCCAGAGTAAAGGAAGGGATACTGGATCTGGGTTTAAACAGCTTTACTTTAGTTGTCATGAGTCCCTTAAAAGTCCATAGCTAGTTGTCACTCGAGCCTGGGGCTGCTTCCTTGACGCTGGTATGTTTCTCATCATCTACATACTAGAAGGAGCTGTGGAGCATTTGTGGACCTCAGTAGTTAAATGCAAAGACTTTGCACCCATCTGTGCTTTTACTAATTGTTGTGTTTTGGATCTGGAGCATACCCAAAAGCCTTATGTTCCTACAGATACTGTGTACCATTGTGGGGTGGAGCCTTCCCCAAAGGATGATGCATGGGGCTTGACCTGGGTGGCTGTGTGCGGTTCTGACCTTCCTCTCTGGCTTGGTTCTGTTCTGCTATGCTGTGAGGGGCTCTTTCTCTGGGTCCAAGTCTGGCTCTGTTTTACTATTTCCAGCTGTCCACCTGCAGATGACCTATGAACTTCTGAAAATTTGAAGTAAAATAAATCTTTCCTCCCCAAAAGATATTCTGACCCAAAAACAAAAATTAACTAAGACACTAATTGTTATGTATACCTAATACTATTTATAGTATTTTGACAGGCTTTTTATTTTCTGGTACTTGCATATACAATACAATTTTAGTCAATATCTAGAGGATAATGATGGATATGATAATAAAAATAACAGTTTATAATGTAAAGATTTTTAAGAAGATGTTTTTGAGCCAGGCCCAAGGTGCAGGCTTTTATATTTTATTTATTCATTTATTTTTCCACGGGCGCCACACCAGCCTATGTGGTACTGTGGAATTGTATCCAGAGCCTCGCACTTGCCAGGCAAATGCTCTTAATCACTGAGTTATGCCTCCAGCTCCTACAAATAAAACCTTTAAAAATAATTGCTTTCATCAAAAATTACACCAAACTTATCTTGTATAATTTGGATTTTATGTAAGGACACAAAGGTTAAGACACTTGTTTAAGATTATTACAGGGACAGAGCCAAGATTTGAACCAACATTTAGGAAAAGCTAAAAATCCTTTCCCTACTATATCACTTTATACGACACACTGAGACGATTTATAGAATTTGTTTTCAAAGCTTTCAGTCCATATAGTAACATAGCATTTTATTTTCTGATGTCTATAACTTACCCAATTGATTTTCTATCATTTTGTTTGAATGCTCACTTCTCTGTTGGATCTACAGTGCGATCATGTGTTCCCGTGGAACTTACCTGGAGTATCATGATACCTTCTCATTAACTCAAAAAACAAAAACAAAAACACAAAATATACAAATACACACACACACACATTGTAATATGTTCCTTATTGTGATTAAGCTTGTGTCTATAAAATACTATAGTCTGATCAATTCTTTGATTTGGATTCTCTGTACCCATCTTTTCCCCCTCTCTTTCACAATTTTCATAAGTTTCCTATTCAAATTCAGAAATATTTCTCTCACTGTTTATTTCTCATTCTCTCACTCCCTCTCTGTTTTTATGACTAAACACAGCTCTAATAGATAAGAATATAGTCATTTTTGCTGAATACAATTCTACCAAAATCATGTATGAATAAAATAAAATAATATCTTTGCTCAATGGGGTTGAATTTTGAGTCACAATATATGTTTAGATTTAGGATAAATAATATTTAAACATTAGAGTGAAATTTTTGATATGTCAAGGAAAGAATTTAAGTGATTGAGAACAAAAGGAATGCTTTGTCTGCAGTCTGAGAAATGACACTTGAATTATGTTTCAGTGGTTTATTTTCAAATTTGTTGCATTTTTTACCATAACATCTTTTAACTATTATAAAATATTAACATAATCGTGGTGATACTTACTGATAAAAATTGAATTTGCAGGTTTCCATCAAATGGTGCAACTTTGATTCACAATATAAACAGAGAGGAAAGAAGTCTTCATTTCTCCCAAGGAAGTATAACAGTATTAAAAGTGATTTATATTCCCACAGTACTTCCTTTGCAGAAGGAAAGCAGCTTTTGAAAATATCACATTTTTAAATCCCTAGCTGGAATCAATAAGTCTTTTAGCTTCAATTTGAAATGAAGAGATATTTACTAGTTGTGTCTATGTGTTTGTTTATCTCCAGAAAAAAAAATATGCTGTGTACTAAACTATATCTCAATTCTATAACACTGAGTAAATCTGATCACAATAAATAGATTTAGGAAAAGATTACACAAAACTATGTTAATAATTTATGAAAAGATGAGTTGTGAAGATTTTACTATACATTAAAATTGTTAAGGATTAAGGCAGATATTTTAAACTATTAAAAAGGAGTTTTAAAATCATTACAGATGAAATTAGAGTATTAATCATATTAACCTGTGTCTATATTTTTTACATTATTAAGACTTTAAATGTTAGTAATCACATCTTAAAAGAGAAATATATCGAAACATATACATATGTGTGGATATATGAATATAACCATGTGTTTTGTCCAATGAGAACTAATGTTAATTTTTAACGTTCTATTAGTATCTGCCATATAATCAGCGCTTCACTGTCTCAAACGTTCCACAAGACACAGAAAGACTTTGGCCATAGGTGACTAGTCTGAATATATGTCTGTGAGCAGGTGCGTGCCGTGAAGAAATTACAGTTTATTCTGAAGAAAAAAAAAAAAAACACTTAAAAGTAGGTACAACTAAGGATGCATAGAAGACACCCTATATATCTATGTATAAATTGCTTTTGAAGCAATGTATTTTTGCAAAATATGGACTCATCAGCTTACTCAAATAATCATGAGTGTAGTGATAGAGAAGTAATAATTAAAATGTAATAAGATATAGTCCATCTATTACCTTATTACTAAGAAACAATCTGAGGAGAAAAAGTTGTAATTCTGATTGACCTACATTACTAAAATATGTAAGATACATGAAATATGTAGGCATCCTTTTTTATAGTAGTGACAGCCTTGGAGGTGAAGGAGATTTTCTTCATTTTAGAAAACTTAATCCTTGGAAGCCAGCAGTAATATAGAAGAAACATCCATGGAACAAAAGAAAATTTCAAGACCAAAACAACTTAGAGGCCAGAGATATCATTCAATGGAAGAGTATTTACCTAGCCTGCATAACAGTATATATTATATAAAGTTTTGTCTGTATTATTACATTATTAAGAATTGGATTAGTAGACATTAAACCTTTTAAAAACATATTAAGGCAAATGGGTCAGGAACCAGGCTAAGTAAGCATGTTGTGGGGAAGAAGGAAGAAAATGAAAAGTGGCTGGCTAGTCACCTTGCTGTTACTATAACAAATACCTGAGAACAACCTTAACAAGAGAAAAGGTTTATTTTGACTCATAGTTTTGTAAGTTTCTGTCCACCATCAATTAGCAACATTGTTTTTGGCCTTTTATGAGGCAGCATGTGGCAAACTCATTCTGCTCTTGGCCAGAGCGGGGAACATGGAAGAGGAAGGTGGCTGGGATTTTGCTACACCCCAGTGACCTAAAACACCTCTGACTAGACCTCATCTTTTCAAGACTGCACCTCATAATAGCACTAAGCTAGGGACCAAGCATGGTCCTCCGGGGGGCAGTTCAGATCAGCTGATTAGTGATCAGCTAATGACTAGGAACTGTCACAGAAACATGCAAACAGGCTTGTAATTTTGATGGAAAAAATTGTCAAGACAGTGTCTGACATGATACTCCCTACTCAATTAAACAACAGTTTTAGCCTCAGCCTCTTGTGCTCTGGTACTTGTTTTATATTATTTATGCAAATTGAATTCTGAAACTGAACTTAAATAAAGAGAATATGGAACATTTTCGCTTTTTATTAACCTTAGGAAGAATATTTTTCAGAGCACAACATAATATTTTTGGGGGCTTGTTCTGGCCTTGTGCTATCATCTCCACTGCCACAAAGCTATTTGGTCAATCAGTGGAGCACATGAGTGACTGAGAAACTTTTAGATGAAAATCTCTCCAAGAAACAGTATCACTTCTTCCCACCACCTGGCAGATTTGGTTGACATGAGAGCCACCCTTGGCCTCCTGTCTCTTGCACAGCATAAAAGGCACAGATTTCTTCACAGGCCATTAAGTAAATAACCATTTTTTCTGTGTGCCAACTCAACTTCTAGGCTTCAGGGAACCTGTCTAAAACCCTCATCTCTATGAATTTATTCCCTTTGTGATCGTTTGACTTCTGTCATAGAGGAACTGTTAGTGGTTAAAGCTATTGCTCTCGCTGTGGTGCCTGAGATTTCAGTTCAAATAAAATACCATATGGTTTGCAACCCATGGATTCAGTGTTTCTGGTTTCTATGCATGAAGAAGTTCTCAACGAATAATTGTACACTAACTTGCGACACTAAAGGAATTAGATCCTCAGTAAAGAATAAAGGAGGCACATGACACTTCACTTTGCTGTACAAATTCATGGGTTATTCATGAGGATTTACTCTTAAGTTTAGTTAAAAACCTTATATTTGAATCTAGTTCTTCCTTTTGGTCACTATGCCACTCCCACGGTGATGTAAAAATCGCATCTTTAATTTTAGCCATGGCTTGTTGTGAAAAAGGAATCTAAAATGTCATTATACTCCTACTCAACTATTCAAATCCAGCAGATTTCAGTAAGTCACACTTAGATTCACTTAGAAGGCACAGAACACAAAAGCAGGGCAATGCAGGAAACTTTGTTTGGCGGAAATACTTAAGCATGCCGCAGAGTGGTCCTGGGGTTATTTTACTCCACCTATGCTGTAGCTCAACAGTGAGTGGAAAAGAATCAGCTGATAGGATGTGGAGACAGCTTGGCCCAGCAGCCCGTGGTCCAAATAAGAACCAATATTTATCATAAGAATCCCGTAGGCTACCAAGGGATCACTGTGTTCCTTATTGTGAAAGTCACTCAGGAAATTCTAAAGTGCCTCATTCAGCTACACATTTTATTTCTTTCATAGAATTACCATTGAAATGAAACTTACCAAGTAGGGGTGTGTTACCATGTTTATGGCAGCACAATTCATAATAATTAAAATTTGGCAGGAATCGATATGTGTGTTAAAATAGATTAAAAGATGTGGTTCATATACACAATGGTGTGCTATTCTGTCATAAAGAAAGATAGATTTGAGTCACTTGCAGGAAAATGGATGCACCTTGAAAGTATAATATAAGCCAAGTGAGTTAGAAACAGGAGTATTTACCTAGCATGCATGCATTTATTACATAAAGTTTTGTCTGTATTGTTACGTTATTAAGAATTGAATTACTAGATGTTAAACCTTTCAAAAACATATTAAAGCAGATAGGTCAGAAACCAGGCTAAGTAAACATGAGATGGGGACAAAGAAAAAATGAAAAGCAGCTGGCTAGTCACCTCTCTGTTACTATAGCAAATAGCTGAGAACAACCTTAACAAGTAAAGTGAAAATAAAAATAAATAAGAATGAGGGAAGAAAATGGGAAGATGGATTTTGTGGAGAGAGAAAGGAGATGGGATTGAGAGGGTGGGAAGGGAGAAGAGAAGTAAAAACTATCAGAATATGGTATCTATACACACCAATTCCTTAAGCTGAATGTAATTATTTTGTATCAAAGATATGTACTAATGTAAGCAATAATTTAGGGGAAATAAATGAAACAGCTAATGTTAAAATGTCACTCAATTTATATCATACTTCAGGGAAATGAAGTTAAAAAGTTATCACAAAGCCTAAGATTTTTTAATAAAGAAAGATAAAAAGTTTGTTAATGTCTCTCATGTAATGAAAGGATTAATGTGTATTAAATTTTGAATAGTTCATTGAAACTCTATAAATAGCTTCCTTTGTGTTTTTAAAATAATTTTTGCTGATATTGGGGCCGTGATGGTAAGCTCTACTCCCAACCCTTTTGAAAATTTTATTTTATTTTGAGACAGAATTGTATGCACAATCTGCCTCCTTCAGCCTCCCAGAGTGCTGAGATTGTGAATGTGTCACCATCTCCATAATTCAAGCTATTTTAATTGAAATATGATTGCTTTAAAGAAGCAGTGTATATTTAACATGCCCAAATCAGGTGAGTTTGGTAACCAAGACAGGCTCATGACATTATCTCTGCCTTCAAGACCATGGGTGTGTCTGTCCCTTCACAGCTTCTGCCAGCCCCTTCTATATCTGCCCATCTAGCAATCACCAAGTACATAATAGAGCATCATTGGTTATTGGCACCATGGGTTATATTAGATCTTCAGAACTTTTTTTGTCTTTTTAGAGTAACTGGAACTTTGTACTGTTCTTTCCTCATCTCCACAGAGCTCTTTTCCTGCAATCTCTGAAAGTCACGTTCCATTTTCTGCTTTCATCAGTCTAGCACAGACTCCGTACTGCTTATTCTTCTGTCCTAGCTCTTTTACTAAGAACAATGACCTATATTTTCATTCAATTTGTCAGAGGCTCACATTTGACAATGTGATGTGATTTATTTAAGACTAAGTAGTATCCCATCGTGTGCATGTGTCTACCGAACTACCTTGTGTTTACCCATGCATTTATTTGAACATGAATGTGTGTATGCTTGTATCTATGTTGTATTTTCTTTACGCACTCATCACCTGTTGATTGACACGGGTTGCTTTCACTGTTGTAAAAGTACTTCAGTGTGCATGGGAACGTGAGAAACTCTTCAACATTCTCATGTATTTTTTTTTTGCATGAATGAACAAGCATGGTTTGTTGAACTATGTGGTTGCTCTACTGTTAGTATCTTGAGAAACCTCTATAATGTTTTCTGTAAAGTGTGTACAACTTTCATTTCAACTGGCAGTATACCAGGGTTCCTTTTGCAAAGTGTTTTTTTTTTTTTTTTTTTTTTTTTTTTTTTTTTTTTTTTTTTTTTTTTTTTTTTTTTTTTTTTTTTTTTGGTTTGTTTGTTGGTGTGTTTCAATAAGTCATCCTAAAAAGTGCAAAGTAGCATTAATATCTCATTAGTGATTTGATTTTTATTGACCTAATGATTAGTGATGGTGAACATGTTTTCCATTGACCAGTTGGCAATGAGCATGTCTTTTTTTAGAAATGTCTAGTTAAGTCTGTTGCTTATTTTTAAATTTTTAGTATCAATACTAAAAATTAGGAATTTCTTTAGATATATATGATCAGCCAAACTTTTCTCCCGTTTTCTACACTGAGTCCTCATTTCATTTTTTATTTTCTGCTGTACGCAATCTCTTTAGTTTGATAAAATTTCAACTTTATTTTGCTCTCAACTGCCTTTTATATTTGGTCAAATCTTTGTGATGACCAATAACAAGGAGATTTTTTTATTGAAATTTTCTTGTTGGATTTATATGGATTTAGTTCTCCCAAAGGATTTCAAGACATTTAATATCATTCATATTATACAGGTTAAGATCTAAGGTACAACTAAACAATTTTGTTTGAAACCTCAGAAATCTAATAAAAATAGAAATAAACTCTGGTCTTTTTGGTTCCAAATTTGTACTCTCCCACAACCTTATGAGTAACTGTGTAATTATGTTCACTGAACTTTAGCATATTGCCAATCAAGAGTTTCATTCCTGCTGTCTTTACTGTAGTGATGAAGTAGGTTGAGAAATACAGAACATTTAGTTTTCTCTTCATCTGACTGTAGAAAGTATGGCCACAATTATTTTCTTAATAGCACGCCAAATTATCAACTTAACTTTGTGTGATTTTTTTCTATGACTAAGTCCACAGTGTCTGGTACAATAAGTCTGCCTCAGGGCTCCCAGCTGGATTCCCAGATCCTGGTTGGATTTTCTACTTACTGAGAAAATCAAAAGAAATTGGGTCTATCATTGTGTAGCTAGTCGCTTCAGAAGGACCCCTAGCCGTGATTTCAGTGTGATGTGTGCTGGTACTATGTGGAAAGGGAGCAAAAGACACTTTTTTACTTGCCTCAACTTACCTGTCAAAACTTAACTAAACTTATTCATGGAACTTGTTGTAATGTATGTGTTCTTTTGGGGACTTGCAAAACAGTAAGGGGATTAAAAATTACTGCTGTGGCCAAGTGAAATTGCATTTGCAAAGCAGTATGAAGCAATTTGAAGTAGTCCCTGGTTGCAGCTGAATAAAGAACATGCTATCAGGAAGTTGCTCTTTAGGGGTTAGAAAGGAATAAATAGGTCACTCTCCACACGATTGATCTTTGACTTCTATAAGTATGTCCCACAGTGTTGTCAACCCAGCGTTTTAATATCACAAAATAACTGCGGAGACTTCAGCAGAATAAAGTCCTGTGTAACACACAGTGCTACCGAGAGGGTCCTGAGGTCCAGTAGTGTACTCTGCATTCTAAGTTCTGACCTTTTATTTAGGAGATATGAGTTGATGTTCTTGCCTGTACTTCAATTCAGTAGATTCCATTATGCATCCTGAGCATCATCTACTATTTTATGGAGTAAATTCTTTGGCTCAGCGTAATATCAGGCAGGATCTTGTGTCAGTAGACAAACATTTTGAAAGGCTGGAATACATAAGTTCTAGAAGAGCCCCTAAAACAGCAAAGTCATGCTGTGCCCAAAGTATGAATGAAGTGAAATTAGTAGGGATTGTTTCTCCTTTCAAAGTAGAATGATATTAATATACTCATCTTGCCCTTAGAAATTTATTGATTCCTCTAATAGATTATATCAGGATTGAATTTAGTCTCTGTGAGTTACACAGCAGACATGTGGTTGTAGCTCTAGGTAGAACAACCTCAGGAAATTAAAGTTCATGTTGCTGAGCTTAGGGATAGCTTTTATCCCACTTATGTATCTATTGCACTGGAGCTAGATTTATAGCTGAAGGAATAGTGTAATGTTTCCTAGTAAGTGAGAGGTCCTGGATTCAATTCCCAGTTCTACATGAGCCTGGTGGCAGTGCATGTTTGCAATTCCAGCGCTTGGGAGGCTAGGACAGGAGAATTTTCATGTATCTGAGGCCAGCCTGGGCTTCATGGAGAGTTCAGAACCAGCCTGGACAACAAAATGAGAAGATACTGTTTCAAAAAAAAAAAAAAAAAAAAGTAGAATTAGCTTTGCCAAAGGCAGAAGCTAAAATTGTCATGAGGCTTATTAACTTAGTTACTTTTTAATCTCTTTCAGGATGAATACTATTTATTGACTATTAAAATAGGGTTCAAAGGGTTTTATAGCTTGTCATCACATCTGTGAATTCAGCAATTTGATTCTCCGTAGCCTTTCTTATTTCTAAACAGCCAATCTACTCACCAGTTTCATGAATCAGACTACAGTCTTCTTTTGCCCTGTTCTTTCAATGCAAAGTGGATGACAGTGCCCATTTGGAGGGTTTGTCTTCCTAACCATAGTTAGGTCTCCAGCACTGCTGCCCACGCGGGCTGTAGTGCAGCCATAGTCCTCTCGTAACTTGCTCTGTATGCTGAGCAACTCATCTACTAAGTGAGTTCTGCCTTCTCCTTTTCCATTGTTTAGTCATAAGATAATCCGACAAAGATATAGTTTTCATGTAAGGAAGAAATCATATCATTAGAGAGCAATAGTAATTGAATAAATTGGATTAAAGTGATTCTTGACTAATGACAGTTCTTGGAGTAGGATTGAGCTAATGAAAACTACTTCTCAATCCTTGCAGAAAGTGGTGGAATGTGTACCTAAAAGAAGTTTGGTTAGCACATGACAGGCACCAGTATAACTTTAAAGAAGTCTATGAGAGCAAAAGGATGATAAATCCTCACTGTCGAAGCTAAAATTTTATCCACAGAACATACTATAGATCAGAGGCATACATTAACCAAACCACAATTATCTTGAGTCAGAATAGTGAATAATTAGTATTTTCTTCTGTAGAGATTAATATAAAGTCATTATCAGACTAGAAGTCTTGAAAGAATCTGTCATCCTAAATGTCATTTTTTTTAAAGACCTCACTTGGACTTCTTGAGTTGTTTTCTGCCAGCTTGTCTTTCAAGTTCCTCATTACATTTCCCATTTATAAAAAGATACACATGAAAATCTTTGTTTTGCAAAGGTAATAGCTTTTATAAGGTAATGGCTACTTAAGAAAAAAATAGCAAAGCTTCACCAGAGTCATTTCAAGATGATATATTTTCCTTGAGTTTTTCTACTGACCTATATTGACAGTTGGACACAAATATTTTGTTAATGTGATGAGATTAACATAACAAATGTACGATTTATAAAACTGATCTTGAGCCTTGTTGGACCCATTATCTGATTCAGT
Organism: Ctenodactylus gundi; assembly: GCA_004027205.1. NCBI lineage: Eukaryota > Metazoa > Chordata > Mammalia > Rodentia > Ctenodactylidae > Ctenodactylus > Ctenodactylus gundi. Next base: position 231,750 of record PVKB01000470.1, on the reverse strand, counting down.
TCCCATGCCAAATTAAATAACTGTTATCAATTTTATTTCATGTAACTTGTTGTAAGGAATAAGAATTAGGACAATTAAATTTACATCAAGAAAACATGCTGTTTTAAATTATCTGAGTACAACACTAAAATTTATAATGAGTAAATAAATTTACCCTAGTAATAGCACAAGATTTATCATTCTCTCTAAAATCCATATTTTAGCATATTTTGGACATCTATGAAACATAATTTGTTTCTAGAAAACTATATTCCTTACAATTTTTCCTTCAGACATTTGACACTATTTTAAGCACTAATTAGACTTCATTTAGTAAAACATATATTAAAGATAATCTTTCTAAGCATATGAGTAGTATTGTGGGGAACTATATTTCATTTCATTTAAATGTTTTAATTTACACACTTGACATAATCCTTAGCTCCATATTTATGAAGACTGAAACCACTTTCACTTGTTTCCCACAAGCAAAGTGGATTGTGTTTAAATGCAAAATCAACTGTATAAGTCTTCAGAAATAATTTGTGGGGTAAGGAAAAATTATAATGAAATGATGAAAGCAATTGATACTACATAAAACAATAATAATACTTCAAAATGTGATCACTTAAGGAAAAAAACATAGGTTTGCAAAGCATAATAATTCTGAAGCCAGAAAAAGTTTAAAAATGATGAATAAGAAGAAACTTATATCATTATATTCCTATGAAAAAATGTTAGCTGAATAAATTATTGAGGAAAATCAAATGCTGGATTTTGGTGGACAAATTTTCAGAGATTTTCTTTTCCATATACCTTTTTGAATATTTTTTGTGTACCCTTTTATCTGGTTTTCTATAACACATTTACAGTTATTATACACTAAAAATGATATCATGTCTGTGCTAAAATCTAGCTATGTCGTATGCAACAGGATCTTTTTTTTTTCAAGGGCAAAGTGAAACCTGACTTTTTGCACTTAGTCAAGAGAAATGAAAAATGCTGTCTATCAATAATTGGAGATAGTAAAGTCAAAATGCTCAAAGAGTGTACATTTTGATTAAGGATACTTTCAGCAGAATCAATAGTCTAAATCTTGAAAAAACAGCTAATTTTTGCAGTTCTGTTGTACCACAGAACTTTTTTAAGGATCAGTTTTAGATGATACAAACTCTTACTAGTTGAACCATTTACTAGTTTACTAAAATATAAAGAATTTATACTGTGCCTGTTTTCCAAGAAGATTGGAGTATCCTGATAAAACTATTCAAATATTAGCTTCTGCAGTTGCATTTACCAATTGTGGATTGCAGTTTCACTCATGGAGATGTTAACGTCAAACGTCAACATTATTAATGTCAATAACAAGTAGAAAGCTTTCAGTTTATGAAATTGCAACATTTTTCAGCGATGTATTGTTGCAATTGTTTTTGCAAATGCTCCTTCCTAGCAATGCAGAACTTATCACAATGTAAGAAGAGCAACCCACTTTGACTGTTTTGCCACCCTTAATTTGAGTATTACTGATGAAAATGACAGAATAAGAGAAAACATAATGTTCAGTGTCTAGCATGTGGACTCTCGAGATCAGGAAAGTGAATTATGATGTCTTAAAATCAGAGCAATTATTTTTAAGGGGAACTCTTAAAAGTTGTTTTTAATATTGAATAATTGAGAGGCAGCAACATATTATTTTTCTTGTACCTACAGAACTTACTAGGACCATATCTTTGAATAAAAAGTGCACATTTCTAAGTGTTAATATTACTGACCCAAATAAGCTTTTTCAACATGTCAAACATAATTCACAGCAAGTGCTTATTATATATACTAAATAAAAATATGTAAAACTCATGTAAATCTATTCACTGGAATTTTTGCTCCTTCTGAGGGAACATTTTACATTGCAGGAATGATAATGTATACTCACTCTTCCATTTGGGAAGAATGACATTGTGATCAACAGTAGGTGTATTATAAATTTTAAGGCAGTAACTAAAAATGATGGTATGAAAATCAGTAATGCCTTTTTTTTACTTTTTTATTTGTATTTTTTTAGTTATTTATTTTTTTTTGAAACAGGGTCTCACTCTGTGGCCCAGCCTAGTCCTGAACTCACTATGGAGCCCAGGCTGACCTTGGATTCAGGGCAATCCTCCTGCCTCAGCCTCCCAAGTGCTGGGATTACAGGTGTGCACCACCACACCTGTCATGTGGTACTGAGGAATAAAATTGGGTACTTAGCACTTGAGTTAGCACTTGCTAGGTAAGCGCTTTAACCACTCAGTGATTCTTTCTCCCCCAATAGCTTTTTAGAACTGAAACTTTTCCCAATAAGTGAGTTTATTCATTTTCGTATGAAAAGAACTAAGGATTGTTTGCTTCTGTCCATGGCTTCTGGGAAATCTTTAAGGTTAATAGACCAATTAGGTGGTAGAGTTTCCGTGGAGGGTTTACATCTCTAATTGATCATAGGTCCTCGTTTTGTGTTGCAGCCTGGCACCTTGGTGCATGCATGGGGCAACTCAGATGTCTGTTTTAAGCCTGTTGTTGTAATATCAAGAGCAGAAGCCCCATATTTTCTGTTATATGTCTTGTGCTTTAAAAAAGTCAAGAAAAGATTTCTGAGTTAATATGATAGATTAAATAAATGATTTCACTTCCAATTCAACAGAGCATCACTACCATCAAGAAACAATTGCTCGAAAAATATATGAAGATACAGAAGAAAAGAAAGAGAGAGAAAAAAAAAACACCAGAGACTGCGAACCAGATGAATAGGTAAGAGATGATAAGCACACTATCATAGTTTATTTCTAACATGTCTTCTAAAAGTCTCCTGTGTTCATAGACGGGGCCTGATTGAAAGAGACGTGACATAGATGGGTATCTTCCTGGCCTGTGCTTTTGTTTCTCCCTCAGCTTCCAGGCTGCCATGGCCTTTGTCATGCCCTTTTCCCTGTGCTGTTTCTGCAGTTGGAGACTGCTAAGCATGGAGTGAAACCACTGAAACTTGACCCAAAATAAATCTCTCCTTTAAGTTGCAAATGTCAGAATTTTGGTTGAGTGAAGGAAAAGCAACCAATAAACTTATCAGTTATTGATTTATAAATTAGCTATCAATTCCTGATTTATAAATTTACAGTGGATAAAGTTGAAGGACTTAGCTACTTTCCATGTCCTCAAAAGGTGCAGTGTGAAAATTTTTGCCATCACAGACAAATAAATGGGTAAAATTTGGACTGACCTGTAATTAGCTTCCGAGAGGCTAGTTTTTCATACCTTGTTTCTCATTTGAGGTTCTCGGATGGTTGTTCCCACCTCACTCCAGCAGAAAGTCATAGCTTCATTCTACGAAGAGTATAAAGCAAAATAAAGAAACACTGCCAAAGTAGCACAAGTACGTGAAAACAGGGGTATATGTTGAAAAATATTATGTGAATATTACATCCCCGGCCTTTTACTAGGCTCCTGGGCTGAAGGCAACCAGATTTACCTTAACAGGTCCCAAATAAGAGAATTATGAATCAAGGATATGTGTACAAGATCATCATCACCTCCCACGCACACATAAAAAAATCAATTGGATGAGGTAATATAAGGCTACCCAATGAAGAAATAATGCGTAAATCTCATAATCAGCTTACTCAACCATGGATACAGAGTTACCCATCAACATTTACTGAAAATTCTGGAGACAAATAAAATTTTCAATCAATGAAGTTGAATAGGGGCTGAGGAAAGACAGAGACACAGAGGGCCAATAAATTGCCAAAAACTTCATCTAAGAAATAATTTAGAACTTAAGTTTAGATCCTGTGGAGGTGATTCAAACCACAGATCCCTTCCGTACCACTCGAATGTTGTAGAGACTACTCTCTTTACTCATTCAATTTCTAGACTTCATTGAATTACATAAAACAATGCCCTTTGTCTCCTAAAACATAACACTAAGCCATCCTGCTTGGGGCCTGGTCGGTGCTCTTTGCATGCCTGTTACCAGCCTGTTACCATTGAGGAAGTGGATACTAGGACCCTTCTGATCCAGGTTGGTTTGGAAGAGGCCAATTATGACAGGCTGGCTGGGCTGCTTTCCTAGTCTGAGTAGTTATGCACAACAGATTTCCCAGACCATTTCCATCTGTTCCCCTGAGTGATTATTAATAATACCACTTTACACATTCATGTGTTTCAGTCTGAGAAAAATAATGAAATGGCCCTCTTTGTCGTAGGGCAGTCCATCTGTTCTTATCTGTCTGTTATCCCAGGAATCTGCGAATTTGGAAATGTCAGAAATGACATCACAGTGGTACAAGGACATAGGGCTAGAAATAGAATTTGTTCTTATTAAGTCATTTGTTTTCCCCCTTCTAGCCTGACTGTTATTTGATCATAAAACTAGTTTACGCATTGGAGCAAATGTCTCCTGACAAAGCTGTTGCTTCCTCTTGGCTGCTTCTTAGAGACCTGTACCATTGGTTGTGTTTTTATGTACCATTGCCCTGCTAACTATCTTAACCTTTGTCTAGTATAACTGGGTATATTCTGATCTCTTTTTGATCTTTTGAGTACTACAATACTGTGGAGTGATCCTTTCTAAGATCATTTTCTTGACTGTAAGTTACAATAAGGATGCCTCTCAAAAAATGGTTCTCAACTAAGATGAATCTCCGCCCCCCCTCCAAAGGAACATATGGCAATACATAAGGGCATTTTGATTGTAATAATAGGAGTGTTACTAGATATGAAAAGCAGTCAAAAATGTGTCCTAGCATCCTATGACACCCAGACAAATACAACAAAAAGAATTTCTGTCTCAAAATGTCAAAATGCTAAGATGGTGTTAATGCTTTCCAAGAATATGTTTCACCTAGTAAGAAGAGAGCACCTAAAACTGTGAAAGGAAAGATAAGCAGTATACATTTTGAAATTGATTGCCTCCATGGAGAGCATCCAATTTGTCAATCATTCACATCATCTGATGCTTCTTGGTAGTCTTATCATTGAAACTCTTATATTTGCTACCAAGTGGGCATTCAGTACTAGTCAACTCAGAGTCTACTGGTAACATTGTTCTATTTACAGAATTTGCTAGTGAGTGGTCATAAACTGGTACCTGGCACAGAAATTGATTGTTAACAAGGGTTTCAAAATCAGAAACTGAGTAATCCATGCAGTATAACATTTCCTTTCTCTGGCTAATAGGTGATTGGGAGACTCTTGAGAGTAGGGCTGCAAGCCCAAACAAGCCTTGTCTTATCTTGCTCACAGTAGTGGTGAATGTCAGTGTCACTAAAACTCTATGAACCTGAGAAAATTTGTTCTGCCTCTTCTTTTTCTTTAAGGTGTCAGCCTACCCAATTTGAACTTATGTAGATTTGCTGAAAGAAGATATATTTTGCTTAGAGGACACCTTTTGAGCTCAATCAAAGGACAAAGAAGGTAAGAGTCAACTAGACCAAAGCTGTGTTACCCCAGGCTGACTTGCTAGGAAAGGGAATGGCTTTGTGTAAACCTTCACAGAACCCTCTGTGGTCCAGTAGTTAATCCCAGTCAGCCACAGGATATAGAATCCAGCCTACTGCTCTCACCAAGGTTGCCCCATATTGAATATAGTATCGGAGCTGTGATTACTCTATGCAGAAAGTCGGCACTTTCCTCCCGTGAGTATTATGATCACTGGTGAAGCAAAGTGTAAGGAAGTGTAAGAAATAAAAGGTGTGATTTAACAAAAGAGTTCTGTATAAAAATGAAAGAGGAGAAGGAAGTACTGTTGATTGATATGGGGAGACTGGAATAACTCTGTGGTCTGGAATTACCACTGAAAATTGCCTGATAAGCAAACAGGAAGAAAGGTAAGACATTCAAGTAGAAAAATATTCAAGCAACAGGATGCAGACTTATGTAAACAATTACAATACAACTTTATATCAAAAATTGTAACAAAAATTCTGTAGTATTTTCTAAAATGTACTGAATGACTGCGGATTTTGAATTATAATTATCTTAGTTAATTCAGTAGATAGTTTTTACTTGAGGTTTATATTTATTAAATATATTTATAGAAATATTCTCCAGCACTTTTTAGCATGTAAATTACATTGGTTTGTATTATTTTGTTAATTTTTATAATATTGATACTGCAGTCTATATTCATGTCTTTTGCCCTGTAATCTTGTAGTGGTTTAAAACACTGTTCTGAATTCAGCCATGTCTTTCTTTATCATATAAGGTATAAGTATAATTATGGAAAACAGACACTTAGGGAAAAAATGCTTACAAATTTTCCCTTGCACTGCTATGCATCTGCCACTGCCCAAAGCAAGACGCATGGACAAGTTGTCTTGTTAGTACACCTAATAAGGCCATTGTAGATTATCTGATAAGCACCTGACCATTTATGTGAGGGAAACCATGCGTCCTATCAGAACACTTAGCGGAACCATAGTTGACTGCAGATACATGAATAAGTGTAGCAAGGCTGAGGCCAGGGCAGCAGTTTGCTCCCACTCAGTCATTTATTGTGAAATGTTACTGAAATTCTCTGGTTATCATTCATTATTGATGCAGTCCTATGTACTTGATAAACAAAACAGCACCAGAAATAATGTGACAAGTAAATGAAGAAAAACTGAAATATTATGTCATGAGCATTATGACATTGTGACTGAGTGGTATGAAAAGAAAAGAAAAAAGTAAAGTAAAACTTCCTAGAGAAAGGAAAAATGAAAGAAAAGTGTTCTAAGAGATTAGAAGACTAAGATATTTTAGTGTGAAATATATGGGAAAACTGTTAACTCTTAAAGAAAAGGTCGCATCAGAAAAAAAAGCAGACCTTGATTATATTCTGCTATATTTGTCTTCAGTGAGAGAGAAACAACACGAAGTCCAGATACTCAGTGCTATACCTAACCAAGGACAAAAATTGAAAAAAATTGGGAAATTTATTAGAGCTGGAATAGGGATTAATAAATCATCCGTGTTTGCTAATAGGCTTTGAGGAAAGGTAAATTTTCTCTTATGTTTGAGGAAGCAGGTAATTCTACAAGAGGGAGGGAGGAAACCACTGACTACACTTTTCCTTCCCACAGAAAGAGATATAGGAGCTTCATCCTCCTCAGTGATGATGTTTCCGAGGGATGGCTCTCAGGGTAGACACGGTAGCAAGAGATTCTTGAAAGAGATCATCTCAGAAAGAATTTCCAATTACAAAATTCCTAAAGGCAATGCTCTAATGTAAGAGGGTCAAAGTCCTAGAGTGAGGAAGATTATCTAAAATTTCACGAATCCTGGAAAAGTATTAAGGCCTTTTTCCTTACCTGGAGTATTTGAAAACAGAAACATTCCTGGTAAGTCTCAAGACAGAGACAAATTGCCAAGGAGAATCTTTAATGTATAGGGCTTACTTTTATTTGATCTCTTACCAGTTTATAGAAAAAAGACAAAGCTTTAAAATGTGTGCATAGTGCAGGCAGAATTTAGAGGGAATATGGAGATAGCAGGATTCACTAGATGAAAAATTAAAATGTACCTCGCCTCTAGCCTTTAACCACAGTAAAATATAACAAAGCAAGACGTGGCCTCAGGGTAACAGCAGAATCAAGGATTTGAATGTAAGACTTTCTTTTAAGATCTGTGAAGGAATTACAATCTTTCAGAAGTGAACGTTCCAGTTGTACAAAACAGCTTCTTGAAAAATAAAGGGTGTTTTTGATAGAAAATGATGTACTAAAAATAGTAGTGATTACATCTAAAGGGTCTTGAAAAGAATTTTTGGTATACCTCTTGGCACATGAATAAAAATGATCATTAAAAGAAAAAAAAAACAGAAGTTTTCAGGCAGTTGTGCTTGTGGAAGCAACACCAGTCCCACCTAAAAGAGGAAGGTTGCTGAACATTATAAAAGTTCTTAACCTTGTCATATATTTTTCTGGACAGGCAGTAGAATGGGAATTTTCATAAGGGAAAATTACTTAATGCTTTCTCAGGAACAGATAAAGAAAAAAATTAAATGATTCCCTCTCAATGAGCACTTGCAAGAGCTCTTGGATCATGGATTTGAATGGGGAAGGATCAGAGCTCAAATCAAATTTATATCCCATCGCAGGACTAGAGGGATGTTTGCTCCACAAAAAATCAGAGCTCGTATGAGCCAATGAGTGGTAGATGGTTCTCAGTCCTTTTTAAAACCTTTTTAATTGTATTGTTCTTATTTTAGTATTTTCTATTTAACTAAAAGCTCTCAGGATCATGAGGTCTCACATCCAGCCCTCATATAAATATAATTGTGTGCTCTGAGCTTAATTCATTGTTTCAACGAAAATTTAGCATTTTGCATTGAGATGCATAGATTTCCAATGTAGAAAAAAATACTATTAGAGAATGTACTATATCTGTTACATTTTAGCCAAGTCCACAGGTTTAATCTAGTAATGTATCATAAACACATACTAATGAAAAAAATATTATTGAAATGGAAGAAATGAACTATAGTGGATGATGTGAGAAGCCCCAATCTTTTACTATAGCTAGAAACATTCTCTTTGTCATAAACCATATTATTGTTCTTATTCTGGTTTCCTGATAGGTTATGTAATTTTTACTGACCAATAAGATCTTAGCAGATACGGTGCAAGCAGATAATTGAAAATGCAATTACATACTCCCACATTCAGTTTGCATTTCTGCCATACTCATGCCCAATCTAGCAGCAGATGCATGAAAGATTCCTGGGTTAGATCTGATTTTACCAAATTATGCCATCTGTGGTCATTCTAGACCAGCTGGCGGCCAGGCAGATTGCTGAGAGCAGAGCTGTAAGCCAACTTTATTTGAATGCAAATGTGTGAAGGAATCAAAAGGCCCAACCATGCTCAAAACAAAGTTGTTGTATAGATTTCATAAACTAAATAAGGACATAATATATATATATATATATATATATATATATATATATATATATATATTAATCAGATACAATTACATGTCTTACGATTTGTAGTTGTAATCACAAATACAATAAGACTGAACAAATTCGAGAATAGATAAAAGAAAAAATGTAAGCATTTACTAGAAATTAGCCTACTAGCGAACAAGTCCATAGTGACATTGTGTAACATCTTTGGTAAAGTAGAAGTTTAGTTAATATGGATATTTGACTATATGTAATGTAGTTGTTTATATGAAGGAATAGGTTTCCATTTTATATTGAAAGAGCTAAAATTGAGAAATTAAAGGAAGAACTGATATTAACTTAGAAGAGAATCCACAAGAGTTCAGTCTCTAAAGTCTACATTCTTGCCAAAAAAATATATCAATTTCCTATTTGAAATATTTATTTACCTCAGATTGTGTAATGATGTGTTGGAGAATTTCTGAGTTGAAAAATCAACGATTACCCTATGCCCTATTCCAAAAACAGTATATTCTAAAAAAATTGGCCTTTGGAAAAACAGATTAACCATTTCCTTGCTGTTATTCATCTCGTTATCTCAGACCGCATGGATATTGGTGTTCCGATCATATACAGATATGAACATTCAGCAGAAAGTTGAGGTGAAAGGAAAAGAACAACTGAGGACAGACAGATGATCTGAGGTTGCAGAATCAGCAATCATACAGTTAGAAATGTATAAATGGTAATATTCATACATCTCAAATTAATGGCCATTTGAGCTCATATATAATGATTTCTTAACAATGAAGATTGTACTGCTTACCCACAAGAGAGATACACAAACACACATTCACACGCACCTACTGAGCTAACACACATAACTCTTACTTGTTAAAGCAAAACCAAACTATTCATTTAACTTATATTATCAAGCACAGAATAATCGATAAAGAAAGTGTGTTTAGGAAAATTATCTTCCACTATAGTAATGAGCCTGAAGGCATTTTTATTCACAACCTAAGTGTAGGTGGCTGTTAAAGAAAATTAATACAGTATTGAATTTGTATAGCTAAAAGATGCCAGTAAAACTCCTTTTTTGTTTAATATTAATTTAGTGCTGCATTTTGGTAGATAAAGGAAATTAGATGTAAGTGATCTCTAAGGTGTTAGACATTTGTACAAAAGCAGATCACTGACCCTATTTTGATCCCGTAGCCTTCTAAATTAGTAGCCACAAATCTTTCTTTTGCTTGCTACCCATGCAACTCATTACCTGTTTAGGAAATAACACAAGTAGTATCAACTTAAATAAATATGAAATTCAGTACCCGTCAATATTTATTTTATATGTTTGTCACAAATTGCTACTTACTCATAGAGACAAGTGACTGAAACTGAAATAAATTTGATGGGCCTTGTCAGAAAACAGTAAATAGACATATTTTAAATGCAAATAGTGTCAGGCAGTTTAATGTCACTGGGATATGATACATGTGATACCTACAAATCAAGGGAAGGAAGGTTTATGTTAGTTTAGTGTTCTGAGTTCAAAGTCAATTTATGGTCAGTCTAAGTGGCAGGAGACTAGAGTGGAGTGCCTAGCCAGAGAAAAGCTGTCCATAGTAGGGCGACTAGGAACGCAGAGAGCTAGAAGAAGCTAGCTTTTAAGTTATCCTTTTAAGTTCCATAAGAGTTGTGATCTATGTCTCCATTGTAAACCTAAAATTGTGTGCTTATACATATCCATAAAATGGGGAAAAATACATATCCTTCCGTGATATGCCTTCTTTTATCGGGTTTGCTTGATGAGGTTAAAACCACTTAGAAAAATCCATTCTTTTCATTAATTCCACACAAGTGATAAAAAGTCAACTTTAATTACTTATAAATGTATAAGATATTTTCCCATAGGTCATAATTTTATCTCAGGGTGGTTTCAGCCATCTTACTATGTTTCAGGAGAAAGGAAACAATCAGAAACACTAAAAGGCAGGGGCATTTAGGGAGGGGCAAAGTGTCTCCAAGGATCATCTAACAACCAGCTGTATGCCAAGCATTGTGTTAAATCCTTAGAGCAAAACATATGAGTAAGACAGTGAAACATTTTGAAACATTATACTCTACTTGAAGACATGAGTAAGTACATACCTAGGTAATTAAGGATTCATGGCACCATGGGTGAGTACTTCTACTCTAGCTGGAATCATTACTATGTGGGGGACCGGTGACAGAGCTTTGCAAAAAGAAACACCTGTGCTGAGCCTTGAAGTCTCTCTTGACCTAGACAAGCTAAGCAAGTTTTCTAGAAATGGATTAAAAGCCAGGCCTGGTGGTGCACGCCTGTACCACTCTGGAATCTGAGCCAAGCATATCCGAAGTTCAGATCCATCCTGGGCAACTTGAATACTTAGTGAGACCTTGTCTCAAAATAAGACATAAAAATGGATTGGGGATGTAGTTCAGTGTGAAGATAGAAGATGTAACACTGAGCTCAAGGTTTAGTATTAAAAAGGGAGATGGGAAAGGAATGTGATGTTGATGAGATATCAGTGCGGACTAAATTCCCAAGCTCAAGTTGACCACTGTGTTTTGGATATATACACTAATAAAAATAGGAGATAAAGCCCCAGTATTTGAAAAAATAAAAGAAAAAAAGAAAGAATAGTTGAAGGCTACAAGATGGCATGTCATTGTGTGTTAGGAGAACTAAAATAGTGACTATCATTGTGCCAGTACATTGTTCTATCGTAGTGCACAAATCAAAGTACGTAGCATTTCTAGTGGAGTGAAAATTCACTGCCTAGGGCTTAGGAATGAGACAGTTCTTCAGCATGCTGCCAAAATTTCTAGCTTCTGATAACATAGCTGATTGTCTCCAGGGGAATTTCTTTTAGCCAAGTGGAGCTTTCTATCTCAAGATCATTCCTCACTGCTGAGGCCCACATTCAATGACAGGTTGACAAAGGAACAAGCACCCTTGGTTCTATTCAATGCTGATCATATGGAAGGTTAAATGTGATGAAGTATTTTAGAAGATGGCTGCAATTCCTTCCATGTATTTGCAACATGGCATTGTTATTTCTCCATCAAGAAGTGCCATTTATTTAATGACACATTGGCTGTGGGATGACTTCGTGACAGGCTCCCAGTAAGTGATGCCTTGGGATTCCCATCATCTATACTGAAAATGGCCTTACAACTTGGACCAGGATTCCCAGTGCTGCACTTTGTAAATCTGTGTTTGTCTTATTTTAGACATTAGGTTTAATTGACTCGTATCTAGAGGGAAAGACATTGTAGAAGGACCCAGAAAACACTCCATTAAATTAGAGACTATGGCTGCCACTCAATAACATTGGATTGTATGTTTCCCTTTGTATCAAGAGACCAGCAAGAACATTATAATGAGGCAAAACTGTCGGGTACAGAGAGGAAGATTACGTTTGGCTGACACATGAATCAATATATCCTTTCACTAACTTTCAGAGCTAATATAAAAAGAATAGAGGTCAGAGATTCCGTTCCCTTATGGTTGGTGGAATAAAATAATGTATGAATAGAATGCTAGTGATGGAGGATAGGGATCTAGGATGCATACAAGGGCAGGGAGGTGATGAATATCAGCTACAGTTATGGCTGCTATACTTTGATCCACTGTCCTTACACTTGTAAGCTTTCCCAGGATTAAAAAAAAATCTAAATGCTAATAGAACTGCTCCCAGTATCAGTGAACTCATAATTTTATAAATTAGGTGATCAAAACTGCATAAAGATCGAGCTAAAGAGGATCAGGTGTCATGTCAACCAGATCTCCTGCATGCACTAATCTGAGAAGTATGGCTTGATGCTCCACTTTGAGGCTATAGTTTTCACAAACTGTGCGAAAGCCGCTATCTCATTCAGTGTTTTCTTAACCTCTTGTGGATAGAAGTCAGTGTTCAATGACAGATCAATATGAAAGCAGGAAACCCAGGGTGTTTTTCCTCGAAGTGGGCCATCTTTGACGGCCATGCAGATTGGGAAATTCTCCTATTTTCAGACAAGTCCTCTGCTAAAAATACATCATTGTAGTTCAGTACCTGCCATCTTCCTGTTTCCAACACTCCTGTAGTTTTTTCTTGTTCTAGTTCTGTGTCTCATCCTCAAAAACTTCTACATGCATATCTGTTTCAGAGTATGATTTTGGGAAACAACCTAAGAAAGAGGTTAAGATGTAGGGAACCACAAGAAAGTGTAATTTAACTGCTGTATCATGTGAAGTACTGAAGGGGTTTAAATATCATGTCACTAGAGTTTAGACTTTGAATGGTGAGGCCTCCTGTTTTGCTTGGGAGTGTTAATAATACAACCTTAAGTGTGGGGACCTAGAAGTGCTCTGCCACACTATCCTCTGCGGATGAAGTTACTTGCCTCTTGTGTTATTTTATTCTACAAATTTATTTTCCAGTACCCTTTCTTCAGTCCATCTGGAAGAAAAGAAATAGCTTATCTCAAATGTCTTTGACTTACTGAAATGGGAGGAGTCACTTCTTGCTCCTACTAATATATAGATTCACTAGCAAAGGGTTATTTCTGTCCCAAGGTAATTGGCTACAGACCATGCTTTATAATTATTTTTGACACAATGAGATGTATACAACTGATAAATAAGGAAGTTCCAAAAAAGTGCTCAAAAGTTTGATAGTCCCCATAGTGTGGCAGTACACGGCTTTGAGCATTTGGCTGAGTGTAAGTATCACACAGTGATCAGGAAAAAATAACAGAATCCTATTGGTGCTCTATACAAAATGTCAAAAAACTGATGCACTTCTTGTGATGCATAAGATACACTAAAATAGCAGTCCATATACTTTTTACAAAGTTACTTAACATGTAGTAAGGAAGACAAAACAACTAAAATTCACATTAGTAAAAAAAAATCTAATATAAACTGATAGTCAAAACTGTTTTTAACCTATCTGTCTTTATAGATGCCTTATATTCCATTGTGTATAAATACCACAATTTGTGTATCTGTTGGTCTGTTGATGAGTATTTTTGTGTCTTCCACATTTTGGAAAATGGAGGCAACTTGAGACCATCATTCTTAGTGAAGTGAGTCAGAAGCAGAAGGTGAAATATTGAATGGTTTCTCTGATATGAGAGACCCAGATCACAATTATCTCGTGGAACTTAATGTGGAAAATAATGCGAACTGGGGTGGATAGAGGGAGGGCCATAAGGAGAGACGGGAAGGTCTTGTACCCTTGCCAGGATATGTATGTGCATAAAATGCTCAAGATCAATGTGAACTTTAAATTTTGCACTTATACGTGTCATTAAAATGGGAAAAATGCATTTAAATGCCAATACAAATTTCATATTACTTCCTGTTAAAATAATTATGCTGTTGATGGTCCTCGTTTTTGAATGGCTTAGATGGATTAATAACTTCTCGCTATATCGTGTGAGCCAGTGATTCTGCACCTGAAATGTACCGTGGAACATATGAAGGAACTGGAATGCAGTGTGGAAGTCTGAGAGTGACCAAGAAGACCTTAATGTTTCCCTCAGCTTGACTGAACTTCTGAACAGTCTAATTCCAGACTCTGGCTCTGACTGTTACCACTTAGAAGTTTTACTTAATTTTTTTTTCTTTGAAAAGTCCTTCTACTCTTCTTTGAGGTGTAAACTTCTTTAAAATCCCATACCAATTTTATAGCCTAGCGTGTGTTTCTCAGGACCTTGGAGAGAGCCCATACACACGCAATTACCCAGGAAGATGAAGCACTTACTGACCCAGTCTCTAAAAGAGTAGACGTCTCACTTCACGGTTTACCTTATTTTGAATTATAAAGCTACCTGCAGTTGTGAACAGAGGAGAAAGTTTACTTTTCCTCTCTATGACATCAATTAACAAACGCAAATAGTTATGATCCCACCTTCCACCCTACCCTCCCCCCCCAAACTCAACCCACTCAACCCTCACTGTATTCCAGCTTTTTAAACCTTGCTCAAAGTTCGTTTCAGGATTTGGAATTCTAATTCAGTTCTCCTCTTTCTTCTCTATTGAAATGGTCTTGAACGAAAACATTCATTTTCTGTGTGGTTGTTTGCTTTGAATAACAATATCGAACAATACCTGAAAAATATGTTGGGGTATTGCAATATCAATTATTTCACAGATCAGAAAATTGGAAGATTTATTTTATTTGGGTCAGTGTTTTAATCATAATCTGCAGCATTTCTCAACTTCAAATCCAGTCACTAGGTAGCAGATTGGAGACATCACTGAAATTAGGGCCTCGTTTATCATGCTTTAAAAAGCCCTCAAAGATAATCAATAGTCACACAGGATCAGTGTTCAGAAATGAAGACTTTGCCACAATGAATCAGGTAAGCACAGATTTAATCGAACTGTTCGTAAAGCATAGGTGAACCTAATGATCACATTTCACTAAACAGCTTATGAGATCATTATAGGGTGCCCAAAATTCTTATCCAAGCATGCAGTATTTGTCTTTTACCTTTGTGGCATATGCATGGCTAGCCTGAAATGTTTGATGGTACATCAGGAACTAAATTTTAAAGTGATATATACTCCCTGTCTTTTCCATCAGTCAAATCTTTAGGGAGGTCGTATTTTTTATGACTTACGTGTACCAATGAATTTAAACTGTACCACTTAATGAAAAATCAGAATATTCTTCACAGACCTAAGCTGGATTTGCCTAATAAGTTTGAGATGTCTAATGCTTATACCGAAAGAGATGGTAAAATTCTTCAATCAAAGGGTTCTTAAGCTCTAGGGATTTGCAGGCCCCTGGACAATAGAACCAAGTTATAGTTTCCTCCCGATCATATTACACAGCCACACAACATCCAGAGATTCAGATCCCTCGTACTGTCCCTCCTCTTAGCCCAGAAAAATATTTTTAATAGAACCACCCTTTAAATTGTAAAAACTCTGTGATTATACAAGATTAAGTAAGGTTTTCAGTCAGAATTTTTATTAATTTCAACATTAGGACTCACAGCCTGGCGTCATCTTCCAAATTGGACGCTTTAGAATTCAACACAATTTGCAATGATTTTACATACCAACTGTCTCACTTTAAAATCCCCAAAAGGCTTCAAGACTTCTAAGACCAATTTACATAGTTGTGGCTACAGTCTTGAAACAAAACTTTTTGTTGATGTCTATTCATTTGTCCAGAATCTTAACTCTCCATAGTCAGAAGTTCTATCATCTTTCTTCTGTTTTATTGATCATT
Source organism: Ctenodactylus gundi (assembly GCA_004027205.1). Taxonomy (NCBI): domain Eukaryota; kingdom Metazoa; phylum Chordata; class Mammalia; order Rodentia; family Ctenodactylidae; genus Ctenodactylus; species Ctenodactylus gundi. The sequence goes on along the minus strand of PVKB01000470.1, from coordinate 215,622 downwards.
TTGGTTTTTCTGCTTTGCTTGTCGTAGACCTACTTTCCTATATCTTTATGAGCATTTGGCTAGGTGTTCAATAATTTTCAGACCAGCTAGCCATAAATACAAATGATTTTAAACTCTTTATACTTCCTATTTAGAAATATATAACTGTAGATGAAAAATAATAAAAATAAGTGAAGACTTAAAATAATTAAAATGAAGGGGACAGGAAAGTATTCTTTATATGACTTAGATTGCTGTGTTTCTTCATATAATATAGGTTGGGATGTTTCAGGACTTTAAAAAAAAACGTGACTATAGAAAATACCTTTAAGTGGGTAGTGGAACAAATTTGATAGCTTTTTCCTTTGCCATTTTAAAGGAAACAGTCTACTTAAGATATTTAAAATTTTGTTGAAAAGTACTGACATTGTAACCTACAATTTTAGTTCTTCAAATATTTTATTGTGATCACTACATGCATTCAAGAGTGGCATTTTATAACAAAATGATAAAGACCTTTTTAGTATGTATTCTATTATTTGCTTTGAAAGTGGTCTTCTTTTCTAGAGAAGGGTGAAGAATGGAAATCTATGGCTTTGGGTGTGACACTTGCAATTAGTGTAGATTTGATGAAGTTAGTAAGTGTGGTAAATGGGTCCAAGGGGCTCATCTGTCCAAATAAGAGAAGGGCACAGATGAACAGGGGTGGACACAGAGATGCAGAGTACAGAGTAATGGAGCTTTAAGGCACACCTTGTGAGGGGGCAGTACACTCCTTACCACACTGACAGAGCAGCTCCCAGAAACATGGTCCATGGTGATTATTATTCCAGGGCCTCAAATCCCTTCCTCTGCCTCTTTTTTTTTTTGGCAGAATGCACACTCTTCCCAATAAGATCTAAGGAATTGCTTCCGGTCAAGCAGGTCACTGTGATGTGGCTTTCATTTTGTCTTTCCCTCCTCTTTGTTTCTCCACTCATGTTGGGGTAAAGAGGACAAAATGGGGAGGTCGCCGTTATCATAGGAAAATGCACCACTGCCACCATTAGGTGGCGCTGACAGTGACTGAAAACCATATAGATTGCCTTTCCATTCTTTGATGGAGGTTAACTATTAAATTCATACTGCAGTTGAAATAATTTTTCAATTTTAATAATACATTTTCTCCTTATCAGCTTAAAGTAAATTCTATCAAAATTTCTGTCTTATTTCCTTCATTACTGGGACACAATACTAGACATTCATCTCTAAGTGAGGAAAGGTTTACTTACGTGCAGTTTGAGGTCTCATTCCACTTAGACACCTGGCAATGACAGAAGGGCTGGAGTGGAGGAAAGAAGCTCATGGAATGGCAAAAGAAAACAGAGGAATTGGGGAGACACCAGGGCAAGAAGGTTTCCTTCCAGGCCACATCCTTATTAGTCCACTCCTCCCAGACTGCACCTCTTAAAAGCATGCGGAATCAGTAGATCAATCCATCAGGCTCAATTGATCTGCACAATTCAATCACCTTCCACGTACACGAGGCTTTGGGGAACACTCCAGATACAAACCATAGCTTTTTTTTTTTTTTTTTTGAGGTAAGGCCTCACTCTGTAGTCTGGGCTGGTCCTGGGTTCACTGCATAGCTCACGGTGGCATCAAACTCACAGCAATCCACCTGCCTCAGACTCCCAGACTCCCAAATGCTAGGTTTACAAGCATGCACCACCATACCTGGCTTCCAAACTATAACATTCTTGATATCATTGAATAAAAAGGTCATGACAAACACATTTTAATTCTAAATTTAAATCAAGTTGCTTGCCTATTAGGTCATTAGTCAAAAAACATTTTTTTTTTGTGCTTCGATAATCTAATTACTATGACTACATAAAAAAACACTGCAAACATAAGTGGCTTAAAATTTCAATAATTTACTTTGCTCTTGAGTCTGCAGTCTGGGAAATACTCGACGGAGACAGCTTGCCATTTCACTATGTCAGTATCAGGTGTTTTCCAGAGCAAAGGCTGACATCATTTGCCACTTGCGTGACACTTGGTGTTGGGACAGGCCAAAAGCTGGAGTCTGGGACAATTGGGATGTTTGAGCAGTCATATTAACAAACTCTGTCTGTGTGGCATCTCCATCGTGAAAACTGAATGGGGATCCAGGATTCTTGGGAGTTCACTCAGAGTTCCCATGGAGCTTCTTCCACAAAATTCCAAGTTGTCTTAGTCCTTTTTCATTGCTGAGACATAATACCTGAGATCTACAACCTAGAGGAAGGAAGATTTATTTTAGCCCACAGATTCAAAAGGCCTCAGTCTAATTATGGGTGGCTGGAAAGGTAGAAAAGTCTGGAGAAGGACAGCTGCTCATGTCATCTCAAGAGAAAGAAGTCAGGGTAGGCAAGAAACCTGTGCAAGAATAAATCCTTCCAGGCCACAGCCTGGTGTCTCCCTACATGTCCAGTAATTTGCATACCCTAGTAGGCCCCAATTCCCAACAACACTGGAAATCCATAGATGGGGTTGGAACTGTAGCTCAGTAGTTAAAGTGCTGGCCTAATAGGCAGTAGGCCCTAGGTTCCAATCCCCAGTACCACAGAAGGATTAGCTGGAGGGATGTGGTGGCATGTGCCCACAATTCTAGCACTTGGTGAGGACCAGTCTGGAGAACTGCGAGTGTGAGGCCAGCCAGGACTACATAATGAGCCCAGAACCAGAACAGATCACAAAGCAAGACTCTGCCCCCTGCCACCCATTACCCCCCCACCCCCCCCCAAAAAGAAAAAAATCCATAGTCAACATTTGAACTCATGAAGCTTTGAGTGGCCATTTCTGACCTAAACTGTAACACAGATGAGAGGTGTATTGAATTCCTCGGCCTAACATTTGAAGTCAGAGAACACTGGTGCTTCTGTATCACATTGGTGCATTCTGTATCACAGCAGCAGTTACAACGGGGAAATCCTCATTGCTCAGGTGCCAAAGTAGTGATGTTAATATAGTGATGTTACAAGTAGATTTTATTTTACAGTGTTTTACGGTGAAAGCATCATCAGAATTCTGGGGGAATGTTGGGCTTTTAGCATACACCAAATTATTATGCTAAGTACATTGTGAGTATCTCATTCTGATAGCAATTTTATGTGATGATTGCTATTGTTCTTCTTGATTTGCAGTTAAAACAATGAAGATTTGTAATGTAAATAATTTCTCATATTTGACTGCTGAGTACTAGCTCTTAACAGTTCTGATGTTCTGTACTTGCCTCTTGATTTAGAGAAATATTTTTCAGTACTGGATTTTATTTTATTTTTTTAAATTTAAGATACTTTATTAGAATAGTTTTTGAGGAAAAGTGGGCACTTTTATGAGATAAAATTTCCAGCCAACTTTTGCCTGATAACTTGGCAGCTGCTCTCACAGGTTAATAAAGAATAGATGTAGCTGCTAGAATCTGCCTAGCATTAGATGGCGGAAGGACAACCTTTAGGTGGGCAGAATCATGAAATTTATCAAAAGGAACACACATTAGAACCATGTGGGCAGCTGGCAGTATGAACATAAGCCAGATAAGCATCAGATGGAATCAGAGGTCCTCAAAGGAAACCTCAGATGCCCTAGTTCTACCAGTCACCATTACCCAGGACTGGGTTTTAAACTCGGAGGCTTCACTCTGAGCTGTATTCTCGGCCTCATTTCATTGTTTATTTGAGCCAAGTTCTCACTGCATTGCTAAATTGCTCAGACAGGGCTTGAACTTGAGATTCTGCTGTCTAAGCCTCCCAAAAAGCTGGGATTACAAGCTTGTGCCACCTGGCCCAGTTGATGCATTTTAAAATAAGGTGACTTACCTTAAGACCGTACATTTTTGTGACCATTGAACAGAAACGAGTGTCTAAGATCACTGAATCCTTGAGCTCTGTCTTTGAATCTCTCCATTACACTGTTACTAATGAGTTAAATAAAAGGAGAGATCCTAAAGGTTTACTTGTTTGATTTTTTTTGAATGTGCCATTATATTATATGGATCAGAGTAGGGCCAGAGTTTACTCTGGATAATAAGCTGGGCAGCCTGCCATATCCCCAGCAATCAATTCCCGTGATGGAAATGCTTACAAAATCGCTGTTATTACAAAGCCTCATGGCAACTCTGCCAACACATGCTAATACCGATATGCTACCTCCAGGTGGTGCCCTCCACCATTATGAAAGTCCTCAGTTGGCCAAACTCCTCCTCCCTTTACTCCCTCCGCCAATGAGTAAACTCAATGCTAAGAGTCTAGGCCACTTTTCATCCTTTAAACATTATTTTTAGTCTCTTCAACTCAATAAAGGTGTTTCTGATCCTTTCAGTCTCTCTCACTTTCTCTCTTTTACCTCTCTTTCATAAAAATTACATGATAAATATGGGCAATTTCTGTCTTTTAAGAGATTTATTAAAAGTAAATTAAAATTTTTAAAAGTTTCAAATTTTAGTGACAAAATAATTCTTTCTTGGTGACTATGACAAATGAAACTTAGGCCATAAGTCTCAAGATAAATGTTTTATAGTTCATTCTCCAAAAACATTAATTTGACTGATACCTTAATTAGTCTATGGTTGGGTAGAATATATTTCTTTAAAGACAATGTAGGCATCACTGTGTGTGCTATTGTAAACATGTATGTGCATATACACACAGGCACAGACATGTGCAATTATTTTCATTTAGAATTTGTGAAGAGTTTTCTAATTTTAGAAGCCACAATGCTGTTCCTGAGACATTCTGAGTCAAACACTCAAACATTCTTCAAGCTGTTTTAAACTTAATCTTAGAACACCTGGCCCAAGTGTCTTAAGTAGAATTTTTATTGTTGCAAATCACACAATTTTGGCTCATCTTCACTTAAACCAGCAAAGCATTTCAACATATAACAAGCACAAAAGAAGAGTACATCTTTAAAACCAGAATTTCAAACAACATCATTAGCACCTGCTCTCTGCTGTCTTGTTTTTCTCTCTCTCCATTCTTCTCTGGTGGTCTTCATTGCTGGAACAAATAGTTCTAAGCAGCTCATGGCTGACACTATAGTAGAAAAAGATGGGGCTGATTTATTACAATGTCCTTCAGACAGTTTTTCTTTTTGTTTTTGTTATTTTAACAGGAGGTGGTGAAAGCGTGACAACAGGCATTCAGATATTTATATTCTGTTAGAGAAACTAAAGAAAAACTCAAGTCATCTTGGTTTATTTATGACTTGGGGCTTGCAGAGTGCCTTCGTTGTGTCAATTCATTATTGTGAAATTTAGCTCCCTAATCAGAAAACAGCCTGGTTGGTACAGCACGTGGACAAAGAAAACCAATTTGAACATAGATGTTCTTAATTTGGTGTGAGCAAGAAAATTACACAGGGAACTTCATCAACCTCCATATTCATGCAAAGATGTGAAAGATCTGGAGTGGAACAAGAGTAAAGCAGACCTCTAGGAGTCCTGTCAGGTGACTTTTGGCAGGCATGCTGGGTGAAGTCTATTTGCTTCAGAGTCTTTCTAGCTTGAATGATTCTGAGGTCCTTTGAGCTTTTTCCAACCCACATCTTAAATCCTTGATTAATGATGCAAACGTAACATGAGATGCATCAGTGAGCGTTTCATCGAGTTTAGTTTTGTGTTTGAACAGGGGAGAAGCTGCCTGAGATTCACATGGATTCATTAAATATTGGCTTTGCGGAGAACTACACACTACTACAAAGATAAAGAGACATGGGAGCTTAACCTTATTGGCTGATAGTTCCTTGAGCTTGTTTTTGTTAGCATTGCAAATCTGGATTCTGTGTATTTCCCAAACTATTGTTATGGCTAATTTATGTCAAGCAGCAAACTACCATGAATAGTCAACTGTGACTATTGCATTGGGAAGTTATGAAAACCTATAATCAGAACTCAAATATTTTTCCTTTCTACTTAAAAATTGAAGAAATCAAATTGAGACTAAGAAAGAGAATGTGTGAACTCATGTAAGTCAAATTAACTAGCATTAAGGAAAACAAGGTGCCATTTCTCCTTTATTTCCATTACTGTATCTAGGCTTCTTGATTATACAATAGAGTTAGTCAACCGCATGTTTGAGTTACTTTAGTCCAGTAACTGCAGTGAGTAGGAACTCTTCCCAGTGTAGTACACATGGACCTTAAGGAGAACAGCTTGGCTATGTGCTAAATTCAGTCTTGAGGGTCATTCACCATGGCCAGCAGTCGTGATTTCTTGATTACAGTGACGTAGAATGTGGAAGAGTGAAGTCGTTCTGTTACAGAAGGTAGTATTCATGTGCATGTGTGCACACCCACATGTGTATGTGTAAGTTTTGAAAAAAAATAATACTGGAGTGGCTTCTACTAGAAGAAAAATTTGATGTTAATAGAATGAATCAGAAGATATCCACTACACATTCCCTCTCTATTATTTTCCCAAGCAAAGATTTTGCCTTCACCAAAGGTTTATATCCAGAAATTAGCATCTCTGAGCACAAACTTTGCTCTCTGCAGCAAGGAAAGCCTACTGAATTCACGGGAAATATTTTAATTTTTTAAAAAGATGGAGAATAGAGTAAAATACAGGAACTCAATTCTTTATTTAGGGAAGTTAAAAGTTTAAATAGGTGGTTTGCTTATTATTAGTTTTTCGCTGATCATTGTCATATTCCAAAGACTTATTATTATCATTGTTGGATTTTGATTCACATAATTTATTTCTATATTTTAAATTACTCCTCTCTATTTCTCTCTCTCTCTCTCTCCCTCTCTCTCTCTCTCACTTTCTCTCTCTCTCTCTCTCTCTCTCTCTCTCTCTCTCCTCCACACTCCCCTTGTATTTGTTGTGATATAGAGTGGGCTCAGAGGTGGCTGATCCTGCAAGGTAGATACACCTGTTAAGGCAGAAGATAAATCTCTTATTTGGATGATAGACCTGGGATCCAAAGGGAGACTTCAGCCCACACAGAGGAGAGAGGCATCAGTACTTAAACTGGGGGTGAAGCAAAGGCATTGAAAAATGAGAATGTTGGAAGGCTCTGTGAGATCTGAGATTGACTTTTGATTTGGTTTGTTTTAATTTTACACAAACTAAGTTCTTGAGTCGTTTGCCTGATTCTGGCTCAAGCTAGAGCCTCAAAGAGTTGTCTCACTTCCCAGTCAGACTGGACCTCATGACAGGCAAAGCCCAGATTGTAAACTTGACCCTTGGGGGCACTTCTAAACCAACCCAGTATTTTAACATTAACAGTATTTGTATCATTGGTCTATTATGTATCCACTCAATGTTTTTAATAGTAGTATGATTTCATTGCTTTATTCCAACTAGCACCTAAAAGTGGGCAATCCCAACTAATTTCCAGTGAGATAATCAAGTTCTGTTGCTGTCCTGGTTTCAGCACTTTCCCAGGTGCACAGTTACTCCAACTGGGAGAATGTAACTGTCACATTGCAGAATTTGGCTGACTTTTTTCAGACTTTGAAAACCTGTCACACTTCAGAACATAAATATAGAGGTTTGAGAACAGCGTCTTTAAAATTGATTTCTGAAGAAGAGTTTCATCTTAATAGCTTTTTCAATGTACTGGCTAGTCACCTTCTTGTTTGTGTCAGGAATATTGTCATTGCAGGGCTCAGTGGTGCAGGCCTATAATCTCAGCACTCCAGGAGGCAGAGGCAGGAGGCTTGTAAATTCAAGCAGAGCCTGAACAACTTATTGACTTAGCCAGACCTTGTCTCAAAATGAAAACTAAAATATGAGTCAGGGATGTAGCACAATGTGAAGGACTGAACTGGATTCCCAGTACACAAAAGAAAGAGAAAAGAAAAATATCTGCAATCTCTGCGTGAAACATCAGCTTTGGTCTTGAGTTATCTCTCATATCCATTAACATCTAGGTGTCTGCCCTGACCAGCGTCTGCCTCATCCTGAGCCTGTTTTTATGCTCCATCAGCACATGGGTCTTGACCCTGAGTGGTATCCTTGTGGCCCAGAGGCTATGACAGTCCAGTTTACATTTTTTTCCTTAATGGAAATAAGTAAATTTTTGCCTGAACACCGCAATGAAAGAGTTTAAATCATAGTAGTTTCAGCACACCTATTCATATAAATATGGCATAAGATATATGTTGTAAGGCGTGTAAAAAAAAGCTGTTATAATCATCTAATGAAATCATGACTAACAACTCTTGGCGAAAACCAGTGAGGAACATGAATGAACACAACCAAACAAAATATTCAGAGCTGCGTGAATTTATCTCCACCAAGACTGTGTATTCATGTACGAGATGAAGCTAAAAAAATTGACAGTTTTATTTTTAAAAAGTATCTGTTTCAAGCAATGTTAGGGGAACCACTCTGGTAGTTTGAGTGGCTCTATGGCCAAAATACCAGCTAACTAACTAACTAAATAAATAAATAAGAAAGAAGGTGGAAATACCTATAAAGTCATTCTATAAATATATGTGAGTTATATAATGATGCCAAAACATTCACTTATGAATGTGATAAGCAAGATTCATATTTCTTATACAAAAAAATATTGAATGTTTAGCATCTGCTGAATATCGCATTAACTCTCGAAGTTTCATACTGTCGGATGTTGGATTTTCATCCTGTCACTTAAAAATCAACACTTACATCTAATATAAGAATACAGTCCTTATACTTTATTGTTATTATTAATTTCCACTATGTTCTTGCATTATATTTAAGGTTTGGCAAAGTTAATCATTCTAGGTCTGTTTCTATATCAGCAAAATAGACTAGTAAATTAGCGCAGAGTTCAATGATTTAACATATAGTTAACAGGCAGCTTATGCAGGAGAATTGCCATGAGTTCAAGGCCAGCTGGTGCTATGTAGTGAGTTCAGAACCAGTATGGACTATAGAACAAGACCCTGCTTCAAAAAATATATATAAAGTTAAGAAAATAAGTGAATAATGCAATAATGTCATGTTGAGGACACTAACTGATATAAGTGATAATTATTCAAAAGAGACAAGTAGAAATCATGGGTTAGATGGGTAAAGTAAAAAGAATTTAGTAATTTATAATTTAATATCCTTGAAAAAACAGCACAGTTGGCTTTGCTTACAATGTGCAGGAGGGAAATAATATTTTGTATTGTGTATCTTGTATTACAAGAAATTCTAGAAGGTGTGGAGCATAACTTACTTCTGTTTGTTGATTGATTAGCTTGAAATCACCATGAGTTTTAAAATCTAGTTTCTAATTTCTGATAGAAATTTAATCGGAGTGTCTTCAGTTCTCAGTAAGTTCTCAGTAAGTTGTAGGGTCTGGAGGCTTTGAGTACTCAGTCAGTATGCCATTGTGGAGGAGGGCTGTTTTCTGTTTCAGTTTTGGTTTTGTTCTGACAACTTGCTGAATCCTTTGAGATGAACATTTTACATTTCACACTCAGGTATTTTGTTGCTGTTACTGTTGTTAAAATACTTATGCAGAGCTTCTGAAGTTTCCATTTCCTCTCAGTTACTGTCTTTCACCTTTTAAGGATCCAGAAACTATTTGACTACTGCTCTATTATTGCACTCTCATCACTCTGGGACAAACAGACCCTGGGATTTTTTTAAAGGCTATTTGTTTCCTGGAGCTCTTCACAGATAAAGAAAGGAGATATTATACTCTGTGTAGGGACAAGAAACCTCGCAAATCCTTCTGCAGAAACAGGACACCTGATGAGTACACCCTGTGATTTCCTTTTTGTAAAATAAAACTGACTTTAAGCTTAGTGAATTTAAATGGCGAATGTGTATCATCATTGGGTCAGAAATCTAAATTTAGCTCTTTTTCTGAAAGACTTAGAGAAATATTTATAAGCCATATTTCTAATAGAGAATTAGCTTTCCACCACAAGGTTGGAAGTGTCATCCAAGGCAGTGGTAATCTCCAGCCATGGCATGTGGCAGTTGGTGAGCCTCAGGCCCTCATGTGTCGTTGAACAGGGGCCGTTTCTTTGTCACGTGGGTTCTCCACAGATCACTCACAATGCTTCTTTCAAAGTGAGGACCCTTCCAGTAAGGAGGAAGGAGAATCCTGGCGAGAAGGAAATGATAGTCACAAAACTGACATTCTGTAGTTCATCATATTGTATTTGACATATAAAAGTGACTCATTTAAAGGAATGGGGTTACACAAGGGCCTGACACTAGGTGCTGTAGATGATCAGAGAGTCTGCATATATTAACTGGCTGCCTATATCTGTGCCTATATCCTGGGCAAAGAGGAAATCTACACTCTGGCTTCTCTACTCTGAAAAAAAAACTTTTTTATTTATTTATATTTTTCTTTGAGTAAAGTTTTGCTCTGTACTCCAGGCTGGTCTTGAACTCACTGGGAAGGAAGCCCAGGATGGCTTCAAACTTACAACAGTCCTCCTGACTCAGTATTCTGAGTACTGGGATTACAGGTGTGAGAATTTACAATTTCTTGCTATCCTTTAGCTTCCTCTCTTTCTTCACAGCCATATACAAAATTAACCAAAAATGGGCTTAACTCAAAATACAGAGGCACAACTGTCTTTCCTCTCAATTTTAAGAGTTCATTTATCTCTGACAGTGTTTATGTAATATAGAAGTAAGGTAGCTTGCATATTCAACTGTTCTTCACAATCTCTGCCCTGGATCCCTCAAGTCTTGGGCATTTGAAATCCAAAAGGAGGGCACTAACTTTATTGATGCTCATATTCTGAGGCCTCCTCCTTTCTTTGAAGTAATTTAAGGTAGAACAGCTCTGATCTTGCTTCAGATGGAGAACCTAATGGAGTGATGTCCACAGTGATGGTGAAAATACAAGGGAGTTTCTCAGGTATTTTGTCACAAAGAAGAAAGGTGATAGTTCCTGAGAACTCTGAATATTGGTTTATAAATCTTCTCTCTCTGAAATTCCCTTCCTCATGTCTATGTTCAGTAATTTAGCCATGCTTAATTGAATAGCCTAACTACTATTATTTTAGTGAAATTCTCCAGCCACGAGGAATCTCACCTTTTTTCTGAACTCCACTAACATTTTAATTGTATTTTTGATTTATTGCATTATCTTTCTCAATTTTATATTAGAAGTTTTATGTACTCAAATTCTTTCTCTGAGTTCCAACTTTATAAAGCCAGATACTGTGATCTATGACCTATTATACTACTAGCAGCAACAAAGTAGTTTCCTTGAAGGTGATATTGAACGCTTATTGTAAAATGAAAGTTTCTGTTTAAAGTTAATCACTTTGACTAATTTAAAAAGTTGTTTGGATTAAATTTGAAATTTCTTTAATGATTTTACGTTTAAAGTAAATACTATTTTCTGAGTTACAAAACATCTTTCAGCTGAGAGTTTCATTGCTGCCCTTAGCTCAGACTTTACTAGAAACTAGAATGTGTTCTGGAAGATTCAGCCTTTCTTAGATTAAGTTCTAAATACAATTTATCTCCTAATGTTTTTAGGGAAAATGGTGTAAGAGGACACAATCACTAACAAAAAAAAAGTTCTGTAAAGTTTTCTTCAAACCAGTCTCCTAATTTTTGTGATTATGTGTGTGTACTTATATATATATTTACATATATGTATGTACACACACACACACACACACACACACACACACACACACACACACACATATTGAGACAGGGTGTCTGTAACACAGGCCAGTCCTAAACTCAGTATGTAGACCAGGCTACCCTCAAACTTATAGCAGTCCTCCTGCCTCAGTTTTCCAAGTGCTGGGGTTACAGGTGTGTGCCACCATGCCCAGTTTGTGTGGTGCTGGGAAATCAACTCAGGGCCTTACACTGTGGTGCTTGAAGTGGACAAACTATAAGTGTATCAATTATGTACATGAGTTTTAGAATCAAACAAATGTAATCAGAATCCTAACTGTACTTGTAAGAAATTGATTGCTTTACATCTCTATTTTTAGGTATTTAAAAGGAGGTGTTAATAGTTGCATGTTACAAGAGAACAGAATTGAAGGTGGCCTTTATGAACCTACCTAATTTTATGACCTTTGAAACATCAGTTGTTTTTCGCGTGGGTAGGAGATGTGACAGGCTACCAACCAATAAATGATGGATGGTAAAATTGCTGAAATATCATGTAAATCCCCATTCTTCTAGCAGTTGCCTTCTTAATTAGTTTAATGAAGAAAATAGCTGTGAGAAAGACCAACATGACTAAGAACTGGGAGCTGCAGACTTACAAGTGCCAGAAGTAATAATCAGCCAACAACCACATATGTTAGGATCGGATCTAACATTCTCAAAGAAAACTATAGTCTTTGCTAACGCCTTGATTACCGAATTGTAAGGCCCTGAAAACTCACAAAAGTTGTGATCAAACCCTAACTGATATTAACTATGAGACAATAACTGTGCTCTCTTTTATTCTATGAAGTTAACTGTTTTGGTAATTGTTGTGCAGCAACATAAAAACAAATATATATCTTGATATATGAAATTGATTAATTTTGTAACGAATGCTCAGAAATGTGAGAACAGCCAACAGGCTAAAATAACTCTGAGAAACATGACAGAGAAAGGGAAAAGCTTAAACTATCTTAAACAGACTGCTGATAAAAATGTAGATTTGGAGGATACCACTGGTGAGAGCACAGAAGAAAAAAATCAAACAGGAAGAACGTATCTTTGGAAAATGGAGACAAGAAAGTCCTTTAGTAGTGACAGACATTTAGTGAAATTATCTCCTGAAATTAGGTAGAAAACAAACTTATAATTGTGAACTTGCTATTCTGTTAAAGACATCTCCAGGCAAAATGCTGCAAATGTCACCCAATTGTTTTTTACTGTTTATAATATAATGTGAAAGGGAGATTGATTGAAAGAAAAATGATTGGGGGGTGGGGTAAAAAAATGATTGAAGGAGAAAAAAAACAGAATTTGATGATTTTGAGAATTCTCAGACTCTGCAAAGAGCAAAAGCTATTAAGATGTTGAAATTCCTTTAAAAGATGTTGCATAAAGGAAGCAGATATGCTTGTCCACACGTTTGCTGAAACTCAGAAAGATCAAAAGGTCACAAGTATCAAGTAGTAGAGAAAATACTTTCAAGAGATTAAGTGGGTGCATTATAAATCCTTTCCATAAAGGTCTCTGGGATTTTTAAGGCCGTGCCTCTCCGTCACTCCCAAAGCAGCCAAACATTGGGCAGGGGGTGTCATAATGAAACTGGGGATGTGACCATTGTCTACTGTGGACATGAAAGTTATTGAGAAAGTTGTTTCACCAAGAACAGCTTAGGTGGGGTTTGAAAACAATAGAAAATACAATAGACAAAGAGCTATTGACCCCTAAAATGCTGCTGGTGCAAAACAGCCTCAATAAACTACTTAGTGGCCAAAAAAGTGTGAAATATGTTTATAATTTATTTTGGCTTTAGAGGGAAAGAGTAGATAAGAATATAAAGTATTTTGCAGAGTGAATATTTTTCTACTGATAAAATCCACTGCCAGAATCAATCATATGGACCATGTTATCTACATTCTTGTCTTCAAAACTCTTAGCAATCTTTCTTGTATGTCAAGAGCATATTCAGTATTTTCTGAAATGGAAGCTTAATGGTTTCCTAAAGTACAAGAGAGTCACAGAAAATGAAGAAATGATGAACAAGCAGTATTTTGTGACTGCTAGTTATCATAAAAAGGCTTTTAGAAAAGGCTGGTTTTGTACAGTATTTACTAAAAGCCCACTTCTCTGCAGAAGCAGCTTCAGAGTGAGATGTGGTTAGCAGTGAGCACAAACAGCAGCGTGGTTCGTCGATGTGGTTTGTACAGGAAACTGGAGGGAAGCATTTCTGGACCAAAGTGAAGCCAGGCACCGTGATTTTTGCTGCAATCTTGTTCTCCAGGGCCCCTCACCTCAGAAAGATTTTTGTGGATAGTTGTACAGTTTATTATTTTCTTAATAGTTTATATAAATCAATAAATGATTTCATCACTATTCAGAGAGTTCTTTCTACATACAAGTTTAATTAGGTAAAATATAAGTGAAGTTGTTCTTATATAAAATCTTGTTGGCTTCTTATCACAGTGAAAACAGCAATTTTAACAATCATGTAACTTTACACAGTATGGTAACTACCTACATCATCGGTATTTTGGTTGCTCCTCCCTGCTAACACTATTTCAAATCCCCCTGTTTTGTTTGCCTTTGTGTTGACTTAGTGCTTCTAAATGATCAGACTTTTAGTTCAAGACTGCTGTGTAACCCAGCAACGCTGATTGGAATGCTCTAATGTAAACTGTGACTGAAACTGACTTTCTCTCTCAAAAGCAATTTCTGTTCGTCAGTTAAGAAACTTCTCTAATTTGCAATCCAAGTTTAGTTTCCCTCATACAATTCATCATCAAAATAGTGTTTTTGTCTATTGTGATTATTATATTTCATTATTCATGTCTAAGTGTCATATATGTATATAAGACATATATACACATTATTCTTATTAGTCTCTAATTTTTCATGACCATAAAGATTTTGTCTACTCTTTTTATAATGACAGCTCTGTATGGGGCACAATAACATTATAGAATGTTAAAATTAATCAATAGAAACACAGTTATTAAATGAATATTTTAATAAGTAAAGTAACTTCCCCGTCTCCATTTCTTTACCTCTTTTTTAATAGAGAATTTTATGTTTTTGGAAATTAATAGAAAATTTGGATTCCCATGTGCATAATCACCATGCATGAATTCCCAGCTAGCCATTTTCTCTTGAAGTCTTGTCTTTTATGATTGTTCTGGACATAGCAAATTCTAATAGACGAGTCAAAGGGCATAATAATGTAGCACAACAGGGCCACATTCTTGATTAAAAAAAAAAAAAACTAAGTCTGCCAAAATGTTAAAATCAATTAAGTAATTTTGATTAAAACCTTTAAACAAAGTTTTTTCACTTAAATATTTATGCAAGTATAATTTCTTTTCGGCTTTGTGTCTCATTGTATCTCATTCAGATTATGTTCCCCACCTGCTGGGCCATAATTGGAAGCCTAAAGAACACAGACATTTGCTGCTAGCCACAAGCTTTCAATTTAAGCCTTTATCTGTGATTAAAAAAAAATAAATGACCCTACATAGCTGCTATTTAATTGCATAGTCTAAAGGAGAATACTCCTCAACAAATTGTAATTAAAAGATGTGTTTTTGGGAGAAAGGAGAATTTGACTTACCTAACATTTCATCTACAGAATTATTATTTCCCAAAGAGGAAGCAGCCAGTAGTGCAAGCCTCTACTTTTCTGAGTTTTGTTATTTGAGGCTAAAGAGGCAGAAATTCCTACAGGTATGAAGAGAGAGAAGGAAGGAAAGATGGACCCTGAGTCTTCTTACCATGCTCATTAACTTGGTTAAGTCAGGGAAATCTCTTTTATAACTTTCAGTTTTCTTACCCAGAAAAAAAAAAAAATAGAAACAACTATATTTTCCCAAAGACAGAAAAATCAGAATCTCTAGTGACTCTCATTCTGGCTCCAGAGAAAGAAGTTACATTACAACAGAGTCCCTAAATAGAGCAAATTCCTTGTATTTAGGAAGCATAAGTATAAAATCATCTTGATATTACAATATGAATATTTCTTTCTTAACAGTTTTTTTTAAAGTGTTTCAAAATGTTCTTTTTCTCATAGAGCATCAGTGATGTTCATGTTACTCTATGTGATAGGGGTAACTACTAAATATTATTTTTAAGAGTACACATTTAATTGCTCATGTTTTGATTTGCTTTTTCATTTTTCCAATGATATGTTCCCATACACAAGACACATTAAAAACAGTGGATGAGTGGTCCATCATTTCTCATTCTATTTTCTCAAAAGTCGATGAAAGACAGTCTTGGAAGAAAGAGAACAAACTACTAGAATCCCTAAGTTACTAGGTGAATAGAGAGAGATTTGTCCTTGTTTGGTGGCTGGTGCCTGCTTGAAATGCTGTGAGTCAGGGATTTTTAATCCAGTCTCCGGAGAATGGGAGTCGCTACAGATGCTGACAGAAAGAAGCCAAGACATAAAAGGGTCATAAACTCAGAAGTATTTCAGTTTGACAGCAGGATATCACAGAGCCAGAAAAGGACTAAACACCAGGCTACCAGGGTTCCTGGGCTGCCTGTGTTAAAAGCCAGTAGCTTTTGGGTTTACACGTATTTTCCAGTAACTCAACTCTAATGAATGATATCTAAGCTGTTGAATGATATGGCATTAAGCATCTGCCTTTGTTACTTTGGCTTGGCTTCTTATACCTAGTTGACCCTAGAATCTCAGTGATATTTTGGCTCAAGTATTTTTGTCAGTAACTGCTCCTACATGTAAGTCTGTGGAGGCTGAGAAGCTGGCCCAGTGGTACAGTGCTTGCCAAGTGTGATTGAGGCCTTGGACTCAGCAATCCCCAGCATTGCCCCCCCTCCTCCGCACACACACACACACACACACACACACACACACACACACACACACGGCTCTAGAGTCTATTTAAGAAATACCTCTACAGAGGCTAATAACGATAAATCTTAATGTAGCACACAGAAACCTGAACTACCAGGCCTGCTCAGTGCCTCAGAGTAGTTATCCTTTTAGTTCTAAAATTAACATACGATATAATAGAAATCATAAAATATAAAAATATACAGTAAGATAAAAAGAAAATTGTAGAATTAAAGCGTAAGTTGAATATGGTTATTTTGATTAATATTCATGCTTCTTATATATCCTATTTCATAAAGAATATTCTATGCATAGAACTACTGTGAAAATAGTGTGTATTATCACATACTGTTATTTTAAAGGTATCCGGAACACTTTCTTCAACTAATGGAAGTTTCTCAAAAATAGAATACTATGATTACATTTCTTTGGTAATACAGTAGTTATGTCATTTATTATCAAATTTAAATTGCTTATATTATAAAACTCTGTGATGGCTGGAGGAATGGCCCAGAGGTTAAAGTGCTTGCCTAACAAGTGCTAAGTACCCTAGTTTGATTCCTCAACGCCACATAAACTGGGGGTGGTGGTGCATGCCTGTAATCCCAGCACTTGGAAGGCTGAGACAGGAGGATTGCCGTGAGTGAGTCCAAGGCCAGCCTGGGCTCCGCAGTGAGCTCAGGACCAGCTTGGGCCACAGAGTGAGACCCTGTCTCAAAAAATAAAAAAAATAAAAAATAAATAAAAATCTGTGATAATTATTTTTGTTTGTTAACATAATGCTAGTCCACAAGGGTTTTATTTTGCATTGTTTTATATTAGGGTTTGAAAACAGGGCCTTCCCAGTGAGCTACATACCCAGCACCTTCCCACCCTATTTTTATTTATTTACTTATATTTGAGACTGAGTCTTGCTAAGAGACTAGGTTGGTGAGGCTGGGCTCAAACGTATCCTCCTTTTGCTCAGCATCTCAGCTTACAGGCATGTAACACCACCCCCCAATAGTCCTTTTTCATATTTCCTTAGGTAGAAACTCTGCTACGTTAGAGAAGCTAGGGAAATAATTGTGAAATTCTGGACTAGGTTTAACATTGCCCTGAGAGTACAAAGAGGCAAGAAAAAGACTGAAAAGATCGTGTAGGAGGCTATTGAGTCTATCAGGATCTTAGACTCACTCCTCCCTTGCAGAGAATAGCACAGAAATACTTATCTTCAGCATGGCTATTTTTCTTAACTACAAAGTCATTGTGGCCAGATAAAGTAAAAGTTTCTGTGAACCCCAGCATTCCTTGCCTCTGGCCTTTGCTGGTCTCTGTGACACCTGCATGGCATTTTCCAAAATTTGTGGCCAAGCTAACTCAAGAAAGGCTTGAGTTTAGACAGTTTGAAGTGTATTTGAACATGCTTATCTGAGACAAATCCTTCACTCTCTCTAACACTATATTTGGTAAATACGGGTATTTAATTAAAAAACAATTTTTATATATATCTTTTATGTAGAAATAAAAACTTCTAAAAATATCTCATAAAAGGCTCTGAGTTAGTACTCCTAAGCTGTCAAGATGAGCTATAATCTTCTACTTGGAAAAATGAATTTTTCTTGTGGCTTTTTCATTTAAAAATTCATATTGATATTCATATCTCAGTGTCTTATTGTCCAGTGGCCTTTCAGGTTTCAGTATTTCTCCTAATCAGGATTTCTGAGTAAGTTGTTAACATTCTATATACTCTGTCTAGTAATGTTAGAAACTGGGAAATGGTTGAGAAGCACTAGTCTCGTAAATTCGAATCTAGATATGTCTAAATGCTTTCTGATTATAACAAGCTTACAACTGGAGTAGCATTTACATAAAATGAAGCCCCGCATTAGGTTATATCCTAGAGTAGACTTAAAATTGCAATGACTCTGGAAGCACTGGAGTGTTTACTTTTTAAGAACTAAGACAATTTCTAGGGTTGTGGTGTTGGTTTGACTAGAAAATAAAACCAGCAGAATGAGAAGGGAGTAAAAACAAAAAATTGGGCTTAATATTTAGTCAAATGTGCCTGCTTTAAAAAAAAAAAACTGGCTAAATGAGGAAAGACAGGTTGACTTCATTTCCTGGGAAAAAGCCTCAGGCTGCAGCTGGGTTTAGGCCTTTTTCTATAACCGGTGTTTTGATAGCACAGCCCAAAATAATGCCCTGGGTGGGCTGGGTTTCATAATTAGCAAAGGGATGGAGGCACAAATAACAAGAGACTGGAAACAATCACTTGTGATAATGTGGGGGAATGGTTTTGAAACCAGAGGGCTTCATCAATCTAAAACTTAATTCTGTCAAGCAACACAGGCGACAATCATTCTCCGCGAGGCAGTGACCCTGTGAGAAGTCGGTAAACTCTTATATTTCATGACCGATTTTTTAATAAAAATTAACCCAAACTTTAACCAGATATTTAAATTGTGTAATCACAGGTATAAAAAGGAACTTTTTTTATTTGGCAATTAAGAAAAGACCAGAGAATCTAGGTAGTACTCCTAAGCACGGCTAATTATTTTATCCAAGTTAGCACAGGAGTCCTTGTCTCCTTACCCTAAGTAGGTGACATTTCCTCAAAAAAAGTCTCATACTTGCTTTAGTATTTGAGAAGAGATGAATGTCAACGCTGCAGCAATTCACAAAATCTGTAGTAAACGCAGTGCCCTGCCATGACTGTTGATATGTGGGAATTGAAACCAGTGATTCTGGGGTTAAATCACAGAATCCTTACATCATAATACCAAACCTTTACAAAAATTAGTGTATTTTTTCTATTAACAGTCATCAACATGCCGTGCAAGTTTTACCACAAAGACATATTTTATCTTATTCTGAACACATGAGGCAAATTTATTTTTATTATTTAAAAACACTTGCATTTTTTCAATCAAAATATCTCAAGCTTGCCTTCGCCTTAGCATTGTTTTGCACCAAGTAATGCCCCAGGTTTGTTCCCAGCGTCCCCCACTCATTCTGCGTTTTTCCCTGCTACTTTGGTGCTCTCACGTTTTGAAGACTGTGGCAAGTTTTTATCTGAAGCTTTCACAATGTCAACTTTATTGGCGCATCGATATTACCTGCCTGTCTCCACATCTATGTCTTCATCCGTGTGTTCTTGTGTTGCAGAAACCCAGTATGGTTTCCTTATTAAAACAGAAGAAATGAGCAGTCATGTGACTCGAGCCACATCTGCCTCACAAGCAAGATGTACATGTTTTTCTCACCGTTGCAATTAATCACATTTGTCAATCTAGTTCAACCTTCTTAATGTAGGTCATATATTTTAAACTACATTTGCAAGTGCTATGTAACACATTAGATGTTCGCAGGTTAGACGCTGCCAGAAGGCTCCAAATCTCTTTCAACTTAGTAAATTAAGTACTTAAGAAAATCTAGCACATGTATTAAGGCTCATGACATTACTATTCAACTAGGAAAAATAGCAGTATAGCAATATATTTAGGAGTTTAATAACAGAAAGATACCTAATTATATCCCTAATTAATAAACTCTCTCATAGAGTACATTGATATTTTACAAAAAAGTTACTGTGTACTCTATACAATGTGTTTCATATCAAGTAACAGTTATAAAAATCTGTATAATTATACCCAAATAGTGCACATTAGTGTAATCAGCCCTATTGAACTACTTTGTAATCAATCTAACCCCTTCTCAGTTTAACAATTTTCCAGTCTCCCTCCTCTTCAAGTTCCATCCTCTGCTTGATTATTTTTTCTTTATTTGACCCATTCCTCCCTCTCCATTGTCTGGCTGGATTTGCTCATACTTTCCGCTTTCAGCAGCAATATAACTGCTAGGAAACCGCGCTAGTTCTCATTTAAATACCTGAAACAATTTTGCAAAAAGAGGTGTCATGCTGCTGTTAAAGTCTTATAAGATTATTTAAGCACCATTTAACATTATTTAAAATTATAAAAACAATTAAATCAATAAAATAAATATGAAATCAGAACCTAATATTACTCAAAAGGAATTGCCTTCCCTAAAGCATCTCTATACTAAATAACAAAAAAAATCTTAGTTTTTTTCAGATAAATCTTAAGATTAAAGGAATAATTGAAAGAAGGTATAACGGGCTGGAGAAATGGCTCAGCGGTTAAAGCACTTGAGCAAGCGCTAAGCCAAGCATTAAGTACCTGAGTTCGTTTCCCCAGCACCACATTAGCTGAGCGTGGTGGCACATGCCTGTAATCCCAGCAATCAGGAGGCTGAGACAGGAGGATTGCCGTGAGTTCAAGGACAGCCTGAGCTCTGAAGTGAATTTAGGACCAGCCTGGACCACAGAGTGAGACCCTGTCTCAAAAAAAAAAAAAAAAAAAAGAAGGTATAAGATAATTTGGAAGAATGGAAAGAATTGTAACATTTAAACTATCCAATATAAAGTATCACTTTAATCCTATCACAATAAAAGTACTATAGTCATTGTACAGTAATAGAAGCAGACTCTGAGGAAATAATATATTGCCCTTAGCAATCTTAGGCATATGTGGACACTTAATTCAATAACTACATTATTATTATTTAAATAAACGACAGAGTGTGGAAACTATTAAGGAAACATTTATGGAGTTAGAAAATATTTGTGGTGCCAAGCACAATTGGTGCCAAGGACTTGTATCACAAACCTGTTGAAAAACATGAATAAATCATTAAGGAAAGCCAATCATCCTGACAATGAGTAAGAGACAAGAATTGGGACTTCAAAAGTGATACACAAATGTTCAATAAGCATATGAAAATATGCCTTGATGAAATTAAGGGAAGCAATATTGAAAATCATCTCTCAAGGGTAAATTTAAAAAGTCTAACAACACTAAATTTTGGCAAGGATGTGTGGCAAACAAAACTCTTATGTACAAGTGAAAACAGCATAAAGAGGCGTTACAGAATAACGAGGGGGAAACACTGGTGGCTTGCTAATAAAACTGAGCCACAACGAAAGGTTTCTATTAGTAGATATGTAATTAAACCATTGCACAAATCAAAATTGGTGGCAGAAAACTTTTCACAGTTGTTTCATTATCATCTTTTAACATCTGCAGTATCTGTAGTTATGTTCTCGAGTTGATTCCCTTTCTATCTCTCAATATTTCACAGCAACGTCTCTACTATAAGCTTCCCCCAATCTCCTCATCTCTGTCATTTTTCTCCTTAGGCTTGGCTCTTTACTATTCAGAACCAAGTAACTTCTATCTTCCTGAGCATCTGGCTTGACTTTGGTACCCAGAGTCCTCAGAATTATAGATTCATCACCTTACTATGACAAGCATCCTTAGAAATTACAGGTTCCAAAATTTAACATTCGCAATATAACATTTCTTTATTCTAGTAATAAAATTTATGTGTGGAAAAGGTAAAAATTGAAAGCATTTGTTACCAACATGTTAGATTTGCATTTTCACACAAATTTGGGAAACACATCACACAGAGAGAGAAAATGCCATCACAACATTTTTTTATAGGGATAGCATCGTTTTTTTCTGGAAGAGAAGTCAAGTACATGACTTAGTTATAGAGGAAAAGAGAGACCAAATGCCATACAAATAGAGAAGAGTCTGGATATGGAAATGGCAAAGCCCTGTTGTTTTCCAGTTTCGCACTCTGCCAAACTATTTCTCACTGGCAGACATTTTAAAAGAATACTTTGAAAAGGAAATTAATATTATTCATGCTTTTATCTGGCTTTGTAGTTTGATTATGCCAGAAGACAGAGAAAGAAATCATGTGACAGGAAAATCAGGTGTAACCATTAAGTTAATAAAATAAAATGTTAAAGTTTAGTGTCATAGAATATCAGAAAGGTATATTTAAAATATTTTCCATTGTACTATTGGTTTTATTATTACATTTTTTTTAAAACTTTAAGGGGCCAGGGGGTTAGCTTAATGATTAGAATGATGGCCTAGCAAGATCAAGCTCTGGGTTGCACCCTCCAGCACCCCATAAATCAAGTGGTGCATGCCTGTAATCCCAGCACTGGAGAGACTGAGGCAGGAGGATGCTGTGCGTTCGAGGCCAGCCTGGCTACATAGTGAGTTCGGGACCAGCCCGGGTTAGAAAATGAGACCCTGCCCCCCCTAAAAAAAAAAAAGTTTAGGGTTTTTTTTTCAGTTTTACCACATTTCTTATTTTCTTGTAACAGTCTACAAATATTGAATATCCACAAATTAATAAGCTTCTTATAACATGCATAATGTTTTCTTTCAAGACTTGGAAGCTTGTGACACTTATTCATAGCAGTTTTAACATATTTCTATTCATCTGTGACTCCTCCAGTCAGGTTAAGTGTGAATCTGAAAACTAGTGGGATGAAGCCATAGCAGAAGTGAAATAACAATAAATTACTCCAGAAATAGAGGCAGGCACACAGATGTGATGTTACAGGCTGGAAGAAGGTGTGTGCTGACGGGGCGAGAAGAGAACTGAAATGTGCAGGCAGAGTAATGATCGGGATATGATAACATGACACCTAATATCCCACAGGGGAAAAAATTAATGTCTTCACACTACGAAGCTGTACATGATTAACAGTTTTGAATGTGAATGCTCTAATCTAACAAGTCAAGCAATTTAAAGCGAGAGTAATATCAGAGGAAGAACTCAGTGGCAACCTGGCAAAGTTCTGAGGGAGATTTATATGGCATTTCATTTTAAAATTTTTCATATAAAACCTTAATAATCCCAAGGTTGGGATTGAGGAATTTTATACATTGTTAATTTTAAAAAAATGAAAAGGAAATGAACATAAAATTTTATGTAGATAAGCTCTCCTAAAACTTAATTTTATTAACAGTGTAGATTGTATTAGCATAGTAAACATTCAAATCCACTTTTATAATAAGAAATATAAACTCATTTATGTACTTATTATGAAAGCATTCATTGTATAGCCACTATGAGCAAGGTTTTATTTGGGTAGGTAAATATAAAGATTAATAAAATATATTTTATGCCTTTGGAAGCTTATGGAATATTGTGTTGGTTTGCAATTTTGCAGTCATTAGGGACCTTACTAGTATTCCAGACACAGAGCAGAGTGGAACATATGAGTTCCCTTGTGGTTACACATGGACAGAGGCTATTCTTAGTAACTAAACATAAACCGAAGTGCCCTGTGTTATTAGGTAGGATGACTATCTCTTTTCTGTTCACACCAATGGATGACACTGTCAGCCTGGTCCCAACTAAAACTGTCATACAGAGACTTCTGCCACTCCACGGTGCTATGAAGCTTGCACAAGAATAAATGGTAAAAATTTGGTGTTTTAAGCTTAGAGTTTTCGTTTTGCTCTTGTTGTTAGAATGAAATTGTACTTTTTTATTGTTGTTTTTGTCACCTGAGTTGTTTGTAACTCGTGTGTCATTTTTGTGGTTTATCTCATTTTTTCCCATTTTATTGATACATGTAAGTGCAAAGTTTAAAGTTTCCATTGATGTTGAGAATTTTGTGTACGTACAAATAATGGCAAAGTTACAAGACCTTGTTCCTAGCTATGAAAGGATACATCTAGAGGCACGTCTATACCCATGTGAGCAGGAGAAGGGAAGGAATAATGCCATTTCTGCTGGGGAGGGACTGTGCGACTACATGAAAGGTGCCAACACAGGAACAAGGTACAGATGTAGGAGAAAAACGGATGTGGAACACAGTGTGAAACAGGTGTCAAAGACAGCTTCACTCATTGTCAAGAAAGAAAGAAAGAGAGAAAGAAAGAAAGAAAGAAAGAAAGAAAGAAAGAAAGAGAAAAGAAAGGAAAGAAAGAAAGAGAAAGAAAAGAAAGAAAGAAAGAAAGAAAGAAAGAAAGAAAGAAAGAAAGAAAGAGAAAGAAAAGAAAGAAAGAAAGAAAGAAAGAAAGAAAGAAAGAGAAAGGAAAGGAAAGAAAGAAAGAGCGAGAAAGAAAGAAAAGAAAAGAAAGAAAGAAAGAATGAGAGGAAGGAAGGAAGAAAGAAAAAAGAAAAAAAAGAATTTGAAATGTACTACAGTATGGGAGAGTTCGGAACTTGGAGAGCTATGTGGATGAGGAGTGAGAGAAAGTAAGTCCACAGGGAACCGATGAGCTATGTGATACCCACGTATACAGTAAATGGGGTTCATTTGCTGACCCAGTACTAGTCATCGGATGGTGACTTCCCACTCAGGTTCAAAAGAAGATGATATACTATAGAACAAAAATACTATAACTATAGTAGACATATAGAAGGGGTAAAAACGACTTCAATGTCTTGCCTCAAGGGATTTGAAATATGATACCATGAAAATACACTTGTGGGATCTCTAGTTTTAAGCCAATTTTTTTTTTTTTTTTTTGCTTAAGGCAACATTAAAGTAATATCTTATATAGCCTCATTTTGCAATGTGCACTGTCACGTTGAAATTCAGTCATAAATAAAGTTATAAAAACGGAAGGAAAAAATTCTACACATCTAGGTAAAGAAAAGTCAAGGAAATATTAGGTCCCACATCCAGATCGATGTCTGGCCAGGCTAACTGCTCTTAATAGGGGCCTCTAAGCCAGTTTGTCCTGATGAAGAAGGGTGACTCCTAGTTCATCCGTCAGCCTCGGCCGCCCAGCACGATGTACAAACTGCCCTGAAGCTTGCAGGAGCAGGAAAAATAAATAAATAACTGTCTCTTCAAGTGGCATGAGGAAGATCCTCTGAATAAGAGTGAGAAGGGAGGCCATCTGTCTGCATGGCTGTGAACTCCCCTCTCTTCTGATGGCTGAGAGTTGTCGTCTCTGTTTTGGAGGGCAATCTCCTCCCTTCCCCACCTTCAGGGTCCATGGACATTCTCATTAGTGATGCTGCTGTATCTTACTAGGGAGCTATAAATCTTCCTCTCCATCTGCTCCTTAGAGTTGCAGTTATCACTTGGTCCACCATTGAGTATTTTATATCCATTTAGATCGGACAATTCCTCAAAAAGTGTTTTATTTTTATTTTTTACTAAAATTGCAAACAGCAACCTATATTTTGCCTCAATGAATAAATGATATTTTATTAGTTAAAATAGAGTCTTCTCTCTGTTATGTTGTAGTATTTAAATAAGATAAACATTCACCTACTAGTTAAGAATGGATACATCTCATCTGCAGTGACCTGGGGAATCACCAGGGGAGAATTCCAGGAGAATGAGAGAACTCCTCCTAGAAAAGAAGTACTGTTCTCATCTGGTCTGTAGTAACTGAGGAGTTCACAACCTGTCCCAGGCAGTTATGTTTAGAACTAATATGCCCAGCAAATACAGCAAAACAAACAGGTTTCTCTTTTTTGAAAATGTCCACTATAATTATTAATATATATTGTTTATGATAATGAATCTTTGTGATATTTTCATACGTGCATATATTTTGAATAATCCCCCTTCCCCGTGATCCTCTACCCTGCCCCTGCTCCCCTTCCCCTTCACTAGTAGAGCCTTTCTGTTGTAACATCTCCCCCTCTTCCAGGTTGCATATAAAAGAAAACGTGCAATACTTTTTGAGTCTGGTTCATATTGCTTAATGTGCTGGCCTCCAGATCTGTCCACTTCCTTCCAAATGACACAATTTTATTCTTCTTCATGGTACAAGTATACTTCATTATGTATACAGAAGTGGATTCCATTTCTTTATTCATTTGATTCCACAGCTTTGCTGTTGTGAATAATGCCACAGTAAATGTGGGTGTACTGCTATATTTATCACTTGCCGGCTGCATTATCCTTTTGGATGTATGCTCAGGAGTGTACGGCTGGTCCTACTCAGTTTTATTTTAGTTTTTGAGGACATAGGTTTCCATAAGAGATGTACTAGTTTATATTTCCACTAACAGTGTACAAGGATTCCATTTGCCTGCATTCTTAGCTAGCATTTATTTGTGTTTTCTTAATAATAGTCATTCAGACTGGGGTGAGATATAATCTCAATATAGTTTTTTTGGTATGGAGAATTCTTCATACATATAAAATATATTTCTCATTTCTTTTGAAAAGCATCTGTTTAGCTCATTTGCCCATGTGGTCATTATATTACTTGCTTTTTCATTTGTAATTTTGTAGGTATTGTTTCCTTTTCTGCTCAGAAGCATTTTTGTTTGTCTATTTTTGTTTGCTTATTTGTTTGTGTGTTTCCTGAGGCAGAGTTTTTCTGTGTAGTCCAGGCTGGCCTTGAACTTGCAGAATTTCCTTCCTGTGGCCTGAGTGTTGAAATTACAGGCACATGTCATATGCCTGCATAATTTTTATGTGGTGCTAGGGAATCAAATCCAGGGCCTTCAGCATGCTAGGCAAGTGCTTTAACCACTGAGAAACACACGTAGTCCCTGAATCATTTTAATCTGATGTAATCCTGTTTGTCAATGCTTTCAGTCACATTTGAGTTTTTGGAGTCCTAGAAAGAAAATTCTTACCCATACCAATGTCTTAAAGTATTTTTCCCACATTTTCCTCCAGCACTGTTACAATTGAAGATGCTTCCATCGATTTTAAGAGTCTAGTTTCAATTTTCTGTAGGTAGATGCCAAGTTTTCTCAATACCACTCTTGGAAGAGGATAGCCAGTGTATATTTTTAGGTTAAAAATATTTCTTAAAGTCATATATAAGTAACTTGCACCAGATACATTGTACCATGGAAAATTTCAGTAAGAAGTAATTTATGTTTTTTAGTTATATTTCTGTTTTCAAAAATATATGAAATATCTTAGACACTTTTATTTTAAATGATAAAGAAAAGTCAATGAAAATAAACATAAAATGTAGGGACATTTGATTTTTTCATGGGAATTTGAGCTGCTATTTAATTTTTGTTTCACAAAGAGAATCACATCTTTTTTCTTTACAGTTATAATTATTTTTGTAGTCATTCATTGCATCTTAACTGACAATAAATCTGTGATTTTCTTTTTTGCATGACATTCAGTTCTATATAAAACTGTTATCTCTCAAGCATTATTTGCAATCACATAACCTGTGGAGAACTCAATGAAGCTTTCCTGAAAATTTGCCCAACCCTTTTCCATACCACACCACATCAACTTTGAATGATTTTTACATGTACATCAGAATCTGGTGGCTTAGAAATTAGAAAACATCTGAAGCATAATCTTTGCTAGTAACTCCTTCAATCATTATCCGTATTTTCAGTTTTGATTTTCTCAGTAACTCTATGTCATACATCACTTTCTTTCCAAAGGAGGCATGTAGAGTGTTTATCACAGTCACACCATTCACAGAGGGCACAGTAAGTGTCATAAGCCCAAGCACATTACTTCTGGCATCTGTGCCATTGGCCATTAAGCTGTATTACCCTTCAAGTTTTAAGACCATCTGTTGAGGTTTTGTACTAAGTACTGAGTTTTGTCCTGGTATTTGTAGCTGCATATTTATTGCATATGCTAAGTTTTGTGGAAGTTTCTGTCCTCCTCCTCCTCTTCTTCTTTCTTTCCCTCCATCTGGGTTTATTCAGCTACTACTTGAGTCCCGTGGCTGTGAACATCTTCATTTTGTGTACTGAAATGAATACCAGTTAAGGAGTGCAGACTATCCTCGAGTATTTTTTTTATGGTACTTATTGCTTGAAAGCTCAAAAGAGGTAAAAAAAGAAATGAGCACGTCCCAGAAATAATTGAGACAGGATAATTTAAAGGCAGACTTTGCAAAGATTTAGACTGTGAAATCTACAACCATATCTGTACCAGGAGCATCTCAGTGTTTGTACTATGAAATCTTAACTATATCTGGACTAGTGAATCCTGTCAAGCTGCAGTCTTTTAGAAATCTTTCTTTGATTTAATTTGTTGGGAAAATATAAAATAAAGTTATCAGGATTTATTCAATTTTGTCAATTTTCTTAAATAACAAAGAAAAGGGTGACCAGAGCATTCTAATAATACATGAAATGTGCCCCCATTCAATTATTTTTTTCATCCAACCTTTATTTGTATAAAGAAATAAAGATTTTCAGTTCTGGCACATCTCTGATTGGCTATGTGGTCTCGGGCTTGTTGTTTAATGATTTATTTCTGTAAAATAAGAGTACAAATAGCATCTCTTCTAAAAGATGACCTATGTAGTACACGAGGAAATGCATAAAAATACATAGCAGGAGACCAGTATGCCATTTAAGTTACTAAAATACATTTTCTCATTTTTATGGCTTTCTTCATTATTCTACTCATGGCCCTACTGCCAAACGAATAATTTCATGCCGCAAAGTCCATCCATCATTGCATTAGTTATTCATTACTGAATAACAACCCCCAAACTTTTTCCCTGAGAGCAAGAATCTGTTCTCTGTTGTTGTTGAGGAGTTTTCTGGGCAATTGTGTTTGAAAATTATTTGCAATCAACCCATTTTTTGGCAATCCACCCATCACGTGGGGCCATCTTGTTTGGAGATGTGAATTCCGTTGGAAGATCTGCCCCTTCAGGTGGCTGTGAGCTCGAGACTTCCCTTCACGTGCGTCTCTCCACAGAGCTGCTTACATCATGGCATCTCAGGAAGTGCAGTCAGAAACGGAGACAAGGAAGCAGGGGTGGGGCAGTGCAAGTAAAGGTCAGAGGAGGCACTGTGACCTCATCTTGGAAGTAGCAGATGTTGTCTGCCGTAATCTGTCACACAGTCAAATTGTGGTATAATGTGTACAAAAGATTTTAGATGTCTGTAGAACGAGATTATTGTAGTCTGTCATGGAGACGAGTCACCATAATCAGCCTTCATTCTTACATTAGCAAAACTGTAAAAGACACCCTCACATTGATAAGTTTATTGACTCCTTCTTCTGGATGTTTGTCACTTTAATCAAGATTTGGCATACTCTCCCACCTCTGTTTGACCCGAGCCATGGCTCTGACCTGTAAGATGCATATTAATTCCTTAGCAAATGATTCATCTGAGCAGATTCAACATATTTTGGATTGATAGACCACTGTCTCCTCTTCCTCAGGAATGCCATCTGTCCTCACAGATTCAGTCTGTGCTCTATTCTATCCCTTGTACAAACCCTTTTCTTATTTTGATAATGAATAATTCACTACTTTCTGAATCCAGTCACTCTTTATATAAACTCATGTACCAATTATCCTGATAGAGGGTCTAGTATTTACATCTGTCCCTGGTGCTCATGTGTAAGCAATGTCAGGTAACGAGACTTGGTCACCTTGTACCCACTTCAGGGCCTCGCTCAGAGTGTAGGAGGTGTTGTTCCCATCAAACGTTCAGTCTAATTGAATCTCATCACTTAGTGCATGAAGATATGGAAAGGGCAGTAAAGGAAGGGCAGTTGCATTGATGATCAAGGCAGTAAATTCCTCTAACTTTGCTCATTTGCCTCTATTTTTGCTGATGGGTGGCTGTCTCATAAGTGGTTTTGTTTGTTGGTTTTTGCTGTTATTTTTTTTTCCCCAAACAGGGTCTTACTCTGTAGTCTATATTGCTCTCAAACTCATTGTGTGGCCCAGGCTGGCCTCAATCTCATGGAAAGCCTTCTGCCTCAGCCTCTAAGTGCTGGAATTATAGACACTTGTAGGTTGATTTTGAAGATAAGGATTCAGATACATTTTTGAATGAGCATTGGCACATGTTATTGTGAATACCTGTGATGAAATGCCATTTAATTGTATATATTTGTTCATGAAATCAATAAAGATATCATTATTCCATTTTATTCTCCAAGGATATTTTCTGAATATAAAAATCAGTAGGAGAATCCGACATAATGAAAAATTTCCCAATATTGAAAATTATTAAATTAGAGTAAGGCTCAAGTCAGCTGTTAAGAAGATTTCAGTTTTGCATTTTTTTTAAAAAAGGCAGACATAAAACAGAATGGGTACCACCATTTGGAAAGTTTTGAATCTTAATGAGCCTGTAATGTGGTGGGCAAATCGATCAAGTGAAAGACAATCAAATATTGCTTTCTTGTTTTACATTTTATAATTTTAATGGTTCAAGTGAGCCTATGATAGACTATCAAATATCACTTTATGTGATATCTAGAAGGAAGTTATACCAATAGATAGGATTACACAAATACCATATTTCACACTCTGTGTGCTCAAACTTTATTCCTCAGTTTCAAGAAAACTTTAACAATATGATTATTATAGGTGACTATATATTTCAAAGTACACCATGGTGTATTTTTTCAGAAGCCCATACCCTCACTGAAATTAAAACAGGAGGTAATGAACTAATGACCTTTACCTCCTGGTATTTACATTCTTGTGTAATTCTTTAGCCCTTTGAGTTTAAAACAAATACATCCTTTCTCAATAGAATATTTATAGACTAGCCTTCATCTTGCATTGTAACATTAAACAAAATCCTGAAAGTTCTTTTTCTACACCGCTCAGAGACTTGCAATTGTTGCATTTGTATTTTGTACTTGATTGTTTACCTTTGCTGAGGTATTTTTAAATAAACACTTCGGGTTAGCTTTGCATTGGCATCTAACCTCAGTGAATTACCAACATTTGTCTCTGTTATTTCTCTGCTAATGAGAGAGTCTGTTCTGACCCAGACACTTAGCAAATATCACATTATTTAATTTTCTTTTCCTAAAACCAATGTGAGCATGTGTTACAGCTATTGCAGCTGATATAATAAAATTAAACATTGCACAAGATGATCGACATCCAAATGAATGTCCTTTGTGGGTAAGGGATGACTGTAAGATGTATTAATGAAAAAGGGATGGAGAGCAGCTGTTGTCTTAATTATGTTTTATTTCAATTACTTTTTGAACTACTATATCAAAATTGAATACTGAAAATTTAAGTAACAAAACAGTTCTACAAGAACAATAGGCAATTAACCGCTAGGCATTTGCACAGTCCAAGTTGCCATTTCAAAAGTCTTATTGCATAAAAAAATTACAAACACACACACACACACACTAAAATCCAATAAAATATTAAAATTGTCTTCTGTCCAGCCCTTTATCATCAGTCTCATGTATCTTTTTAAGGAATATTTTAATTTCCAAATTTCATGTCAGAATCTACTTCTAAGAATTCAGTTAGTCAAGAATGGGTAATGAATGAGTTTAGAATTACCAAACTGGTTTGGCTTGCTCTTAAAAAGTCCTTCTTTCGTTGTGATAGACGATGTCTAAAATCTCTTCTAATGACCTTCACATTCTGGTATTTACATTCTTCTGTAAGTCTTCAGCCCTTTGAGTTTCAAGGAGATGAAATGATTGATTTTAATCAGTGGAACACTACTGGTTTGACGGGACTTGCTTTTATGATTGTAGTACAAACAGTGCTAACAGACTATTTTACGTTCTTGATATGCTCATAATTTCATTTTGGAATTTGGAAAAACTTCATAAAATAAGAAAATGTGGGCAGTTTCTAGCCAAGACCTGTATAAGCTTTATTTTTTAGGAAATAAATACAGTCTGTAGCCATTTGAGCTTGGAAATGAATTTGCTCACAGTTGAGCTCCAGTTTGACTACAGTGTAGCCTCCATCTTGATTGGAGGCTGTGAGAAGCCCAGAAATAGGGGCACATCCAACCTGTGTCCTACTGTTTCATTGTCTAAGGTGTTTTTCTAAATGCTATAATAAAGTTGTAAAATAAAAACTGTAAAAAGAAAGGTTTGGTATTTATACACGTGCATTAACTCTATTATATGTATGGACTGACACATTTTCTTTTCACTCCAGAGAACCAGAGCAAAAACAGCATATTGTTATTTAGACAACCCTAGTACCCTAAGTTATGTGGTGGTTTTAAAAACTAAGTTCAATGGGTTATATGCATATGCAATTCTATTTGTATATATTTTGGGGAATAGCCACAGTAAAGAAAGTATATGGTGGTAGGCATGGAATAGAAGAGTATTGTTATGGGTATCTTTGGATTTTGATTACCAGATGGCATTTGTAGTCAACAGGAAATTTATTTTTCTTTATTAATAGATGAGTTACTATAAGTGTTCTAGACTGAATTCCTACATTGAATTCCAGCTCTTTTTCTATACCTTGTAGACTTTCTAGGAGGCAAAGTGCTATTTGATTACATATATAAAGATCATGCAAAAGTAAACTCTGAGGACTAAAGAAGATTTGGCACCATTGAAACACCTAGATAACAGTGGATTATGTGCCCCTCAAAATATTTTTCTGAAATTATTTGAAGGTATATGTTAATCATGATATTTATACACACTAAAATCAGATATAAATCTCTTTTAAATGTTGAAAATAGAATACTAATTTCAATCTTTAGGCAAACTATCAGTTTCACAATCTTGAATTAAAAGAAGGGTGACCAGTCATCACAAACTTTCTTGGCCAGGGAACTTTATGTTGGTAGACAGGCTGAAATCCATAACTTTCTGATTAAAACTGATGAGTTACTTGTGCCACTAAGGATATATAAAATGCAAAACCCTGCTGTGTAACTCAAGAGTGTGAAAGATACCTGTAAGTACAATATTAAAGCATCATAGCAAATTATACCAGGATTTCTTGAGGAAAGGAGGCAGATTAAATATAGATGAATTTACTAAAAAGAAAAACCACAGGGAAAAAAAAATCTTTTTTTTTTTTGGTCCTGGGACCCTCTAAGTATATTTTTCAACTTAGTTTTTATGATAAGTTTGGCATCAATATACCAGTTGAGCAATAATATAGTAAATTATTGTCTATAATATTTATCATAGTGGAATATTTAAGATAAGTGAAATAAAAGAATAACATGGGAAAGTTTTAAGCAGTTGAAGATAAAGTTTTTAAAAATGGGAAGCAATTGTTACCCTTCCAATATTTGTATAGATTTTAGTGCAAAGGAATTATAAATATGGAGAATAAAATATTATACATGTATTTTATTCCCAGTTAGTTGTATAATTCTCACCAATAATTGTCTACCTAAATTTCAAGATTCTTACTACATGTTCACTATTAGAATCTTAATTTATATCATAGTCAGGTAGTGTTTTTTTCATCATTAAACAATTTAGACAATTTCACATAATAGTAGCAATTTAGATTTATTTTTTGTTTTATTTTTCCCCATTTTATTGATACGTATAAGCAGAACAACTTTAAGGTTCACGATGAAGTTGAACATTTAGTGCATCTATGTATCTTGTCAAGGTGACAAGGACTTTCCCACTCTCCTTTTGTCCCTACTCATACCCAGCCCTCAATACCTCGCCATCCTACCCCTCTGATTCACTTTGGTTTTTGTTTTAAGTTCCATAAGAGTTGTGATCTGGGTCTCTCATATCAGAGAGACCATTTGATGTTTCACCTTCTGCTTCTGACTCGGTGCACTAACTAAGCATGATGTTCTCAAGTTTCTTCCATTTGCCAGTAAAACCTCCATGCTGTTGGACTTTATAGATGCATAGTATTCCATTGTGTATAAATACCACAGTTTGTGTATCCATTGGTCTATTGATGGGTATTTTGGTGACTTCCTTATTTTAGCTATTGTTAGTTGTGCTGCTATGAACATGGGTATACATATATCTCTGTTATGTGTTTTTTTTTTTTTTTTTTTGGCCTCTTTTGGATATATTCCCAGGAGGGGTGTCGCTGGATGGAAGGGGATATTTATTTCTAGTCTTTTGAGAGATCTCCATACTGTTTTCCAAAGTGGTTGTACGGATTTACATTCCCAACAGCAGTGCAGGAGGGTTCTTTTCTCCCTGCAGCCACGCCAGCACTGATTATTATTTGACTTGTTGATATAGCCCATTCTCTCTGGAGTGAGATGGTATCTTAGCATTGTTTTGATGTGCATTTCTTTCATGGCTGGAGGTGATGAACATCTTTTTATGTATCTATTGGCCATTTTTACTTCTTTGTTAGTGAACTGCCTCTTCATTTCATTTGCCCACTTTTCAATAGGATCCTTTATTTTGGTTGGCTTGCTTTTCTTCAGCTCCCTGTATATTCTAGTTTTGAGCTTCCTATCTGAGATGTTGGTAGTGAATATTTTTTCCCAGTCTTTTGGTTCTGTTTTTACAATGTTGATAGTTTCCTTTGCTGTGCAGAAACTTTTAACAAGATTTTTGTTAACTATTGCGAAAGACAATTCACTGTGACCATGTACTTATTACCTTAGAGATAAAAATTAAACATTGGAAGCTACTGTATGAACAGATGTTTCGAGAACAAGTTGTCTTTTAGTTCTAGAGGATAAATTCATAAATGGCCTTGTCTAAACCTAATGAAGAAGATGGCAACCTTCAAGTGCCCTGGATATCAAGTGAAATGAGTGCTAATGGAATCATGGTTGTCTAGGAACAGAGCCTGCGTGTCTGCAGTGAGTAAAAGCACCATGGTATAGTTGACCATGAGGCAGATGATGTCTGCTAGCTTTTTTCTCTTGTTTTGCATATAAATATTTTTTTTTTGCTGCTGAATATATTTTAGAGAACACAGGGCCCAAAGAAAAAGATTTCTTACTTCTTTACAGGTAAATGGCTTTGTGCTTGCTGAACTGTCACTAAAGGCATATTTTCTTTTTTAAAGAAAATTTTCTCCCATTTTATTGATATCTGTAAGTGCAGAATTTAAAGTTTACATTGATCTTCAGGATTTTGTGCACATATATATCATGGCAAAGATACAAGACTTCCCCTCTCTCCTTTTGGCCTGCCCCCACCCCCCCTAGTTCCCATTATTTTTCACATTAATTTTTATGCAATAATTGTGATCTGAGTTTCTCATATCAGAGAGGCCATTCGATATTTCACCTTCTGCTTCTGACTCACTTCACTGAGTATGATGTTCTCAAGTTTCTTCCATTTGCCTACAAAAGCCTCCAACCCATCTGTCTTTGTAGATGCATAGTATTCCATTGTGCATAAATGCCACAATTTGTGTATACATTGGTGTGTTGATGAGTATTTTGGTGTCTTCCACATTTTAGCTGTTGTTGGTTGTGCTGTTCTGAACATGGGTATCTGTTATATAGGCAAAGCTCAAATTGTGACCTTTAATGACAGGACTTTATTTTCACTCATCCTTCCTTATAAGTAGGGACGAGATATGAACAAAATCTCAAACCAGCCTTATTAGGCCACAAAAATAAAGCTTCATATTGGGAGTATAAGAGCAAATATTAAGAATTTAAGTTGCTAAGAAGAATGAAGCTTCCTGTTTCTAAATTTAACAGACAAATATAAATATCAACATCTTTAAAAATTTTTATTTATGAACACTTTAATATAGAAGCTCAAACAGCCCAATGTAGGAATATACACGTATATGCAGAGGTTTAAATGTTCACATAGGATATAAAGTATTTGAGTGAAGTTATTATGAAACTTATTATATGCACATTTATTTAGGAGTTTAGAAGACTATTTCTGTGATGATATTTTCATCCAGTGGCCTAAGATTGTAAAGGAATTTAAAAAGAAAAAAGTATACACCTGCTCAATAGCTATGTAAAAATTTAAAATGTGTCACAGAAACACAAATGTTTATGTTGCATATACAAAAATTTCAATGCTTGGATTATAAATTATATAAGTAAGTAAAGAGAATCCTGCCACGAGAGCTCCATCCTGATGCAGAATAACACACATAATTTTTCAGGGAAAGAAAATGACATGAGTAACAATTGCAATAAAGGTAACAATATAAAAGCATAGAAGGAAAAATCAACCATCCTCTGAGAACAAAATGTAAACCATGTTTGGTTATATGTTATTTGTCAGTATTATTTTGTGTATTAAAAAATTCTATGAAGTAGATTTTATCATCCTCCACTTATCAAGTACTAAATATTGAAACAAGGCTGACAAGTTCAAGGTCTTCAAGGTAGCCTATGACCAAGTCAGACTTTAATCCATTTTTGCTGATCTCTATACTGATACTAATTTTCACTCACAAAACAGAAAAGTGGTCTGTTAATAATGCAACAAAGAAATCATTAATTTATAAAGCTTTAAAGTAGGTACTTGAAAAATGGACAATACTAAAATTAGTTCACTTATTCAGGGATATATTAAAGTGGAATTTGAGAGTATTTTGAGATTTAGGAATTTGAGAATTTTTCAAAGCAAATTCTAAATAATTTAGAGAACAGAGAAAGAAAAAAAAGAATAAATTGTAAAAATAACTATACACCCATATGAAGATGAAAAGTTTGTTATTATACTTAGCTCTGTACTTTGTAAAATTATAACTCAAATGACTGTAGTACCGATATTGTGAAAATCATTGACACTAACTCCAAAAGGTGTATAAAAACGTACAGTTTGAGCACATTAAAAATAAACAAAAACAATAGCAACAATTCTGAAAGTCTGTGGCACTCACATCCCCATCCCAAGCTGGAATTTACCAGACACAACTTTGATAGAAAGCATATACTCCATATATTAATTTAAAGCTGTTCCTTATGATAAAAATTGTGTTTAAGTGCTTTTTAAATTTAAAATTGGAATAAACCTCTAGAATAATTGTGCAGTGTACTTTATAATAAGTAACCATGGATAATATTATGTGTGTGAATGTGTGAATATTTTCCTATAGTGATCATTTGGTAATTTGATTAATCAGGTACGTTTGTTTTTCTTCATTCCCTTAAGTACCTCTGTAGTTACAGAAACATCGTGCACTCTTCACTTTTTTTCTACTCGATAG
This sequence comes from Ctenodactylus gundi, assembly GCA_004027205.1. Classification (NCBI taxonomy): domain Eukaryota; kingdom Metazoa; phylum Chordata; class Mammalia; order Rodentia; family Ctenodactylidae; genus Ctenodactylus; species Ctenodactylus gundi. Next base: position 178,559 of record PVKB01000470.1, on the reverse strand, counting down.
CTCTCTACTGAGACATAGCTAAAGGAGGAATTGTTCCTTTATTACAAATGTTACAAGCTCCTTTGGCAGTATATTCACCTAAAACAAAGAGCTTTTATTACAGAGCTTTTTATTAACTAACTGGCAATTTTTCCATTCATCTGCATTGTGCATTATATAATTATTAATTTAGACCTAAAAGGAATTTCTTTAACATTTGATATGAATTTCAACCATGGGAACAAAACATTATCTGTGACACATTTCTGACCAGGCATCATTTTATTTCTAATTAGGGAGGAGCAAAGTACAATACTCATTGCATTCAGTACATTCATTCAGTCCATGAAATTAATTATTCCTTACAGGAGACTGGAGGAACAGCTCAGTGATTAAAACGCTTGCTAGCAAGCATTGAGTACCCGAGTTCAGTTCCCCAGTGCCACATAAACTGGGCATGGTGCCTCATACCTGTAATCTCAGCACTTGGGAGGCTGAGGCTGGAGGATTACTGTGAGTCCAAGGCCAGCTTGGACTGCATAGTGAGTTCGAGACCAGCCTGGACTACAGAACAAGAGCCCGTCTCAAAAAAAAAAAAATCATTATTCATTATATATTTTGGCACTGTTTCTTGGACGAAAACGTATTCTGAGCAATATGTGACTTTCGTCTGTTCAAAATAGTCAAGACTCCCTTGAGATCCCTTTTATCCAAGCTTTCCCTTCATGGCATCATCAAAGGCCTTGCCACACACCCTACTCCTTGTCGGTGTGTCCTGCCTTGCTTTGTTCTAGAAAGCATCTGGAGAATAATCAGTGTCGTAGGCTGTGGATAGCAATGAAACCAAATCAAAAACTGTGCCAATGGAGTGAGCTTCTGAATTCCTAAGGAAGGGGACTCTGTATGAGATGATTCCAAATAGGCAGAGCTGAACTCCGGAGTGTTAAAATTATGAACACTGCTCTCAGAGGAGAGAGCACTGCTGAGCTACCAAAGACAATTATTTATATGAAGGCCTAGCCATTTTAGTAATGTGGTCCTCCTTGTCTCTTTGACCTCTTTTGCTCCCAAATGTACAGCCAGTAACACGTCAGAAATCCTTTCTTATATTTAAGTGCGACTTTGTACCCATTGAAAACCCTTCCCATAAGCCTCTCTCCTTTACAAAGCCTCTGGTAGCCACTGATTCCCATTGCTTCATCTACGTTAGACTCTACATGAGATAGAGATCATGTGGTACTTGTCTTTTGGCATCTGGCTTATGTCACTTAGTATAGCACTATCCAGTTCTACCTATATTGTCCCAGTTGTCAGGAATTAGTTTTGTGGCCTTTGAACATTCAGATATGCATACAAATACATATCAATTTTCTTTGTGTATTTATGAGTTAGTGGACACTGGCATTTCTTTTTTCTATTCATTCTTGACATTTGTTAGTAGTGTTATAATAACATGGATTGCAGATGGCTCTGCAACATACTGAATTCGTTGCCTTTGTACATATGCAGAACAGTAGAATTTCTAGAGCCTGTGGTAGTTTTTTTTTTTTTTCCGGAATATTCACCCTGTAAGGTCTCATTATCCTTGTTTGATTTGACAAACCCTAACTTAACTAGAGTGAGGTGATAGCAAGATGTGCCGTTTATAAGCATTTTCTTGGTTATTAGTCATTTTGATCAATTTTCTACTTACCTGTTGACCATTGGTGCTTTTAAGTACTCACAGTTAAGATTTTTTTCCTGACCACTTTTATTGGATGCGATTATTCTTTCAGCCCATCAGATATTTGATAAAATACTTTTTTCTGATGTTTCTGCCTTTAGTCTCCTCTTAAAAATATAAATTTAAATTATTAAAAAGAAATTAAAGTTATTTTATAACTTTATTCTCACTTTAGAAAGCTTTCGTAAAGGAACGTAGACATTTCTGAATTCCCACTATCTACTCAAAATCTCCAAATACACTTTTACTGTTTTGAATTATTTCAATATTAGTTTTAATACTGTTTTATTATTAATATGCACTTGTGATGTCAAAATACTTTCTGAAAAAGGGACCCTAGACTTCCTTGAAAAAATTGTAAGTTGACAATTTTTGAACACTAATTTATAAAAAATCTATCTGGACAATGGTAGTTAGGTTCATAATGTGGTGAAATACAGGGTTGGAGTGTAGAAAGTTTTTAAAATAGGACAGGGTGGCTGTATCTTAATGGCTTTTTTTCTCATCTCTGATACTCAAACTGCATGCATCCTTTTTATAAGAGCAGCTTTGATAGGAATGTTGTAGTGTAATTCCAATCAGTTTTTATAGTAAACAATGAAACTTAATAGAAAAAAAACTAACTTTGTGCTTGATATATCTTACCTGAACACTTGTGAGTTCATTCTGTTAAAGAAATCTATGCAAGTAACAGAAGCTTGTTTAGAGCCTACGTCCTTGCTCTAAAGTTAAATGATGGGCCATTTAATTAAAAAATTAAATGCAGTGATATCCTAAATCTAATAGGGCATTTCTTTACTACCAAAAATAAATGATAAAAGTAAAGCATTATATTTTGTCAACTTGACACTGAAGTAAAAGAAGAGGGCCCTGAGCCTGGATAAGTATGATATAGAAGAGTGATGTAGGGTATTAAAGAGATATGGTCATAGGAGAAATTTATACACCTAATTAGTATTCATGATGATATAGAATGCAAAAAGCACTGAGATAAAATTAATGGCTTTTATTTTAGTGTTGAAAAAGCCATTAAATATTATACTCAAAAAAGAAAATAAGCACATGCCACAACCTTGCTTATCTTGGGTTAGTGAAAAAACTGACGTGCTGGGAATTAGAATACATAAACCACACTCTCATTAGATGAAAATAAATTATCATGATAAAGCATAAAGTCTTTAGTTAGATTACCTACAAGCTGTGAGACTTTGGATAAGTCACTTAATTTCTCCTTACCTTCGTTCCTTTATGTACAAAATTAGATAATAATTATAGATGGTCCATAATTTCCTTGTGATCACTGTCTACATGTATAATCTTATGAACTTAAACTGATATGTTGCTATATGACATTACCAATAATAATACCATTGTTAAATATCTATATTTCTGGCTATATTCAAGGTCAACTGAATCAAGGTTGCAAAAAATTGTAACTTTCTTTACTGTTCTTTATATTTCCTTCATTTTGTTCAGGCTTTTCCTAAGAAATGTATACCATACTACACCGCTATCAGGATGGCTAACAGAAGTAACAAGCTTATGTTAGGTTGACTTAGCTGCCTGTACAGGAAAAGGGCATCGTTTTAAACAAATGATTTCAACAAATTTTCCAGTTGAATTTCCCATTAGACTAGGTCAGCTCATAAGCATAATACAGAATAAGCCACTATGTTTAAAGTGATGATAACCTTCTTGTAGACTACCTTGGCCTTTTGCAGTGATGATTAGATCAAGGAAACTCATACAACGGGAACCTGAAGAGTAAGAAGGAGATAGTTGTCCCTGGGAATATCAGAATGCTGGCGATGAAAAAAGTAAAATTTGTACTCTCAACACAGATAATGATGTTTTAAGTAATCAAAGTAAATTAAGAATTAAATAAGTTAATTGATTTATTGATAATCAGAGTTCTTAGCCACATACTTCTGTACTATGTCCATGTGATGCTGTGATGGGGCTGAGCAAGCTGTGCTTTCTTGATGCCTTTCGGTGGAATTCCCGTCAGGCTCAGCCAGTGAAAGTGCCTGCGGAGCCTCTACGGGCAAGAAAATGGTGGAAAGCACCTTACACTTCCCGTTTACTTGCTGTTCATGCAGATGTTTGATCAAGAGCAGCGTTTTCCCTGGGAGAATCAACCGACTGATTCTCAGTTAACTACTTTTTTTTCAGCAGCCCCAGGAAGTACCTCCTCAGAAGTAGCATCAGCAACTGGAAAATATCCCTTCCTAGGAAGTCCGAGTTATTTTCATTGATTTCCCAGTATTATTACTGTTGAACTTTGTCCCCACGTGGTTGCTTTCCTATTTTAACACCAAAAGTGATAGTCTAGTGTTAGTAGTTTTCGTAATATGAAATGGTTTAGATGACCTAGCCAAAGCCTTCCAATAAAAATTTTTGTTACAGATTTGGTAATATAATGTATCTTAGTGACTTTGTATTCCAATTTATTGCACCTGTATGTCTTTTGTCTCTATAGAATGCCACATTAACCTTGTCTCATTATTTCTCCTAGTATTCACAACACTATAATAACTAAGGCAAAGTGTCTTTACCACTTCTGTCTGTGCACTGATACCAGTCTATTTGTTGATTTCTCTATCCACTGATAGGGAAGATCAGTGTTTCATTTTAACTTTCATGTGAAATAAAGAAAAGGTTTGATATGTGAATTAAAATTATTCAGATACAAATCAGAAATAATAATATTTCCTCAAGGACTTTTAGAGGATTAAGTGAATATAATGTAAACTTCTATCACATTGAATTTCTCGGTATTTGCATTTAATGGCATTAATGTCTTTTCTCTGTTCAACATGAAAGCTTATTCTATAGACAAAATAAAGTTGGATAACAATCAATATGTGTCAATTATATATTATAAAACATATATCTATTAAAATGGTACCAGAAGAACTATATAGATTGAAACTTAAAAAAAAAGAGATTGCGGTTTTTCTTGTTTGTCGGGTTTAATGTAAGAATCACTCTAAAGGACTGTCTCATGGCTAGAGGGGAGTGATAATAGTGATGTGTGTGTCTGAGGCCTCTGGAGTTGCCCCAGAGAACAGAGACTGCTCACCGTGTCCCAAGTCTGCATGCAATGATATTGAACTGATAAGGTGAAATTTGTCACGGAGGAAGTATTCAACCCCAGAGAATTTAGTAAACTAAAAATACAGCAATTCTACATAGAAAACTAGCTAGTGATATTTACTTGGTCATGTAAGTTCTTCGAAATAAAAAATTTAGATTTGTCAATTTCTGCCTTATTTACCTTATTACTGAAGAGAACTGCCTCAAAGCTTAATAGTAGAGAAAAAATAGTTGTGAAAGAATAAATTTCCCATGCATATGAGTCAATTTTATGGAAAGACTAACATGTGCTACAGATTATTTGCAAAGGAAGATCTGCAAAACTTTCTGTAAATTATTGATTAATCTAGCTTATATGTCAACTATTTTAAGGCTAAGATTGTAAATGCTTTGGTTTTTACTAATTTCTCTTTCATCTAACCAATTCTATGCTGTAGTGTAAAAGTAGTCAACATATATGAGTGCAAATGTGTTCTAATAAAACTTTATTGAGCTAAAATTTAAATTTAACATCATCTAATACACTAAGAACATTGACATATTTTCAATGATTCAAAAATAGAAAATTCGTTCTTAGTTTGTTCGATATGCTAAATTTGTTGGTCGACCAAGTATAGCCTCAGGGCAGCAGTGTTCTAAGCTTTTGTGTAAACAATTCTCGGTACTTAATTTTCCATTGTATGTGATGAACTTGTTTATTACCATGCTAAGCTGATAAATAAGTTGTAAGGTAAATACCATTGTGAGCTGCATTAGTGAAGATTCTATAGAGAAAAGAAGCAATGTCTGTATATCTGGAACATTACAAATACACAAACGCAGACATGCAAATGTGAATGCACACACACACACACACACACACACACACACACACACACACACGGAAAGAGAGATTTATTATAAGGGATTGTCTGACAACACTAGATTGTGAAAATTTCCACAATTGGCCATCTGCACACTGCAGATCCAGGAAACATGGGGATATAGTTCAACCTATCCCAAAGGCCTAAAAAGTAGGTGTTTTTCTGCGAGATGTCAGAAGAGCGTACATGTCCCAGCTCAAAAGAGACTAGACTCATCCAGAGACTTTTTGTTTGTTTGTTTGTTTGTTTGTTTGTTTGTTTTATTTGGGTCTTCAATGAGTAGATGATACCCACCTTCATTAGTGAGGATGGTCTTTACTCAGTCTATTTACACAAATGTTGATATTTTTGTGAAACACTGTCACAGAAAGACTCAAGAATAACGCTTTAGTGGCAATGAGGTATCTCTGAGATTGATCAAGTTGACACACAAAATTAGGCATCACAGGAGTCCCATCCCTTCCCCTTCCCCTTAATAGTTTTGCTAATATATGAGACTAGATAGTTCTTAGCCATACAACTACTATGAAGTGAGAAAGAGGAAAATTCTTGGGTCTTGCACAGTTATTATGTCTATGATATTTTTGTTAGCTGAAATGACAAGTCTGTTAAGGCCTTTTACTACTCTCACTTGGAAACATTTTAACACAGAGTTGGAAATATAAAATTTTGTAGGTAGAAAGAGTAGCAGAGCAGTTAGAGCACTTACCTCGCAAGTGTAAGCCCTGAGCTCAGTTCCCCCAGAATCGCATAAACCTAGCTTGGTGGTGCACATCTGTAATCCCAGCACTCAGGAGGCTAGGGCAGGAAGATTGCCTTGTGTTCCAGACCACCATGGGCTACATATTGATTGCAGGACCTACTTAGACTACAGAGCAAGACCCTGACTCAAGAAATTAATTAATTAATTAAATTTTATATCCTCTCAAAGTTGATAAACTTGGCTTTACATGTTTTTCACAATAATTCTGAATATTCTTTAAGAATCATTATAGAAAATTATGCAAAGGTCCTTTTTAATGCGGGTGTTTTTTAGTGAAAATTACTTTATCATGGGTTATTATGAACATTTTGTTGCTAATGAAAAATCTGATCTATTTAGGCCAAATTCTGCCCATTTTCTGATGCTATAAGCAATACTTAACTGGAGCATGGGCATTATCTATAGGTACTTTCTCACTGTAAAAGCAGAGCTGAATAGAGACCATGTAATTCATGGGGTTTTGTTTTGTTTTGTTTTGAGACAGGATCACACACTAGTCCTGGCTGGTTCTGAACTCACTATGTAGTCCAGTCTGGCCTTTGAACACATAGCGATCCTCCTGCTTTAATCTCCCAAGTGCAGGCATGCTTCACTACAGCAGGTTTACATGGCACAGGGAAATCAAAACCAGAGCCTGAGGCTTGCCAGGCAAACACTCTTAACTGCTGTGCTGTGGCCCCAGCCTGGAAGTGCAATTTTCATGCACATTTCAACAGGAAAAAACTAGAGATTGACCAAACACAAGATCCTACCTGAGAGATAAAATGGTTAAAGATAATATTGTCTAATGTGGCTGGTAAAAATGGGGATAGCTCATTCCTCGAATGGGGAAATGTTTAGGTAACATAATTCTGGTACGTAAGTTGCATTGAGTATTTCAGCGTCTGTCATTTGGACTCATGGTTTAGTCTGATCCTGCATAATCTTTAATATAAATCCCAGCTCATAAATGTCACGGCAAGGCAGATTTTGAATCAAATTCAGCAAATATGTTAAAAAATTTAGAAGTACATGAAAATAAAAGGGCCGTTTCTGTCAAGAGTAAGTTCTTCTCACACAGGCCATCAGAGAGACCATCTGTGCAGGTTGCAATCAGGAGATTCTCAAATGTGACAGTAGTGGCATAGCCACATCTGTGATCAGGCTTTTAGTGGATCAGATTAAAATAAATACGCGCTATATTGTGGAAATCTCCTAGAAACGAAGAAGAGACTTAGTGAGCAGTTACAAGTAGGTAAAAGTCATTTTTAATTAGATATTACACCTGTACATCTTGAATTTAGCAATTTTTCAAGCATGACTAAAGTAATGATGTACCTTTTTGATGTTTTAATTTCAAAATTAATTTTCCCTCATTAATTGAAAATTTATACCAGACATTTTTCAATTCCTAATTTTAGCTTTTAACTTCAATTTTGGTTCACAGTAATGATGGATAATCTGCTCTTTAAGAACATAGAAAATATAAATAAAAACTTTTAATTAATACTACTTTTTAAATAGTTCTAGGGAGAAGATTACTATATCCACATAGATATATAAAACAAAACATAGACCTAATAAGAGCTGGGGATAAATAACTTTAATGCTTTTAATAATGTGAATCTGTGTTTGAGTTAAGTGCTAGAGAGACTTTGAGTAATACCAGCCTGAAATAATACTATTAAAAAAAACAAACTTATTTGACATATTTGTTGATCAAGCACACTGAGGAAAGCCCTCCAAGGTTTATGTGAGAAATGGCCAGTTCGTTTTCCTCAATGGTGCAGAAGAGGAAAGACATTTGCTTGTTTGTTTGTTTGTTTGTTTATTTATTTATGCTTTTATCTCCCAGGAAGACTCCGGCCCACAAAACAAAAGCTGAAAAGTGACAGGTAAGAATCTCTAATTATGAAACAAATACATTATTTAAAGCATATTTAAAATAGCTCATAGGCTGGAACTTTCCCAAGAGGTAGGTGTAATTTCAGTTCCAAGTTTTGTTTCGTTCTGTTCTGTTTTAATTCTATCACGTGAAATTGTATTTTCATTTTTTACTTGTGTTTTCATTTCTGTAGGAATGAATAGTTCCTCTACTTCTTTCTCAAAAATTCATATCTAACGCTGACATGAGCTCAAAGACCTTATGTACTGTGCCAAGGAATATTTTGTGTCTTAAGAATAAAAATTTTCATTAGAGTTAGTCAATGCATCACAGATATTATCCTTCCTGACAAGAGGAACATAGAAACTGAGACACAGTGTTGGGCTATGGTTCTCAATGGAAAAATAAAGCTTTTCAAAATGTTAGTCATTCCTATGGTGGATGTTTCTTTAGTCATTTTTACAACCTGCTTTGATGGATTCTAAGAATCTGTATTACATTATTTTTTGCTGTGGCTTACTGTTAAAATGTAATTCATAATATTAAGTATCAGGCATTGAGTACTATGTAGCAACATTGTGAATCAGAAGGTAATTTACATTTACATTTCAAGCAATATTGCAAACTAAAAATTATTATCCTATATTGTAGAGGAAAAACAAATTCAGAAAGGATATAAACTCCCTACATCACAAATTTAGCAAGTGGTAAAGCCAGAATGCAAACAAGGTTTGCCTATCTACAAAGCCCATAATGCTTTCTCTATAATATGTGAGCTTTATAAGTTGCTTTAATTTTAGGTAAAATGCATTCAAATTTCTGTTTAAAATATACCTATAAAATTACCTAAAAAGTAAGTGGATGTGACTTGTGAGTGCATTTATAGAAGAATTCACCTTGAAACATTTGTAAAGTAGACAAGAAAATAAAAATAACCTGAGGGGAAGTAGAGTCACAGGTACAAAGGGTATGTACACCACCTACCTGGGGGTTTTCAAATAAGTCCTAAGCCAGGGTCGTCTTACTATGCACATCATTTTTATCTAAGCTCTCCTTGATGACTTCTAGATCTGCTTCTGGTAGTGAAGTACTTCTTGATAATGTAGGCCTAAGTATTGGGACATTTTCAGGCAAAGTTGGAAGTAGATGACTAATATAATGCCTTGACCTTAAACCCAATACTAAATCATTGAAGAAACTCATACAGAGATAAATCAAGTGTACGATGAAAGAGTATATTGTTTGGGAAGGTGTAGGAATTCATCTCAGGTGTCTTGCCTGGAGTCCACATACCCGAGTGTTATTTTAGAATATTTTTGGTACAGAAAACATTCAGCACTGATGTGGCTCTTTCTGTATTGTTTAATGATGTCACCCATCTTCATACTTCATAAGATCTCCTTTCATCTTAGATACTCTGACATATTCTACATCTAATTACTTTTCCCTCTCTTCTCTCCTCATCACACCAAAAGCAATGTTTGAATAACAGCTGAGATAAAGAAATATATACTAAGACAGCTGCATGCTCAATTCATAAAAATTTTCCACAGCTAAAAAGTTTGAAAATTTTCTTTAAAATGAATATTGAATTTTAATTTAACATAAATTATTTGGAGTATATTTCAAAATTTGTATAAGTAATAATATATCTTATGTTTTACATTTTCATTCATTTACAATATTTAAAGTTTCTAAGATCTTAAATCAACTACCACTTTTGCCCAGAAAGTATATTATTTTGAATATTAAAAACTAAATTATTATCAATACTTAATTTTTTGCTTTTTTTGAGAAGACAATTATAATTAACTCAGCTGTCAGCAAATGACTTAGATATTAAGAAAAATCATCATTATAAGAGCAAACATTTATTGACACAATTTTCAGCTTCTCTGTTAAGCTTAGAGACTTTAATTATCCCATCAATTGTTTATGATAACCCCCGCCAAAAAAGACTATCCATATTATTTTATTTTCCAAGGAAAAGTAAAAGGGACAGGAGTGTCAAGAGGCTAAATAAAGGGGTCCCGGATTTGACCAGCATTCTGACTACCTCCTTTTATTAGTTATCTCAGATTTTTCTTAAAACCCAAAAAGCAAACAAATTAAACCAAACCAAAGAAACCTATAAGAAAGAGGCTTTTCAAACTTAATATTTACTATAATAGTTTTATAATGCCATTCATTGAAGGAAAGAGTTAGAAATGTTGATCAAGTGCCTCAAGCCAACTTACTTGCTTTAAAACAAAGTAGCTGTAGCTTATACCTCTTTAGCATTAATAAAGCATATCTTTTCTCATATTGCACATTTTTTTAAGTATTTGTATCTGGTCAAACCCTAGAATATGTGCTATCTAATTAATGGGTTCCAAATAGGAAAAAAATAAATTCCAAATAGAAAAATTAGAATAGCTTTATATCATCTACTTATTCATAAAAGTAAATTCCATAGCTAAGGCAAAACTAATTTAAATAATTAAATGAACTAGTCACTTTTTTCTTACTGAAAACAATTATTTATACCGGTGTAAATTAATCTACACTCTAGCAGTCACATTGCTTAAAATCTATAATTATAAGATTATATTATAAAACTAGTCATGATTTTTAAAAAAGATTCACCTGAAAGAATAGCACACTCACCCTATGTTTTATCATTAGTAAGGTCACTATTTCATTAATTTCAATAGAATGGAAACAATTTTTAGAATATATTACAGAAATATTTGGAACTTTAAAAATTAATATCAACTTTGGCTTGAGCTGGTGATGATGGTGTTTCAGGGAATGCGTGGAGGACAGAGCTACCCGAGACAAGACTCCCCACGGGTACCTGATGAGCTAGCGAGCAACAGGTGAGTGTGAGCATCTGAAGGACAATGAAGTGTCTGCCTACTTAGCTGTGCACAAACTTAGTAACGCAACAAGTCAGAGGTCAGTTATCTCAAAGCACTGAAGTACATCAAGTAGAGTGACAAATTTTTATGGTGATTTTGACTACAGAAGAAAAGTGATTAAAATAAAAATTTCAAGTGCCTCACAAATCCATGGCACCATGTCAAGTACAAAGCAGGGAGCAGAGACCTAAAGCAAAGCATTCTCAGAGATCTAAAGTCAATCTGGCATTTAATATGTCATTTATATATAAAGAGAAAAAATTTACTTTGTAAACCTACTATGTGTCCTGCATGCCAGAGAGTGTGCTATGTAGTCTCTATGAGTTCTGCCACAAATCTCACCTCTTACTTCTGAGTTAAGTACTTTAATATTTAATCCATGAGTTTCAGGTGACAAATTGAGCGACAAGGAGTTAAAGCATCATGTTCAAGAACACATAGGTATGAAGTGGTGAAACCAGGATTCAAATTTGTCACAAATGAAACTTCTTACGATTAATTGTGTAAGTAAATATATATGTCTGATTCAGAAATACGTTTTCTGTTAATCTTATGATCCAATAATTTGGCAAAAAATACAAGATTAATTTTTGGTTTAATTGTTTTATTCCATTGTTATTCTGATGGCTAAATACTGAATATTAGCATGCATTATTAGAGTAAGCCTTAGAGTCAAATGTTGGCAAATATTGCCTTAATAATAACTTATTTTGAGTCAACTGGATTTGACATAGATCATCTCGATTAATCCTTTCAAATAGTTGACATGGTGAACATGAGTGCATATAGCACAGAAATCAGCTTCAGAGGAGTAATGTGTCTTTATTTACAAGGCCAGTGAATTGCGGGGTTGAGATTTTCTCCCAGTGTAAGAAGTACTGACCTCATATGTGTGCATGCTTCTAGAGTTTTTGTGGCAAAATGCAAACACATAATTAGACAATACATGATTCCTACAAATAAATAGAATTTTTACTTTTGCTGGAAGTAAATAAATACATTATAGTATTTTGGTGCTGTTATAATCTAAAGAGAATGACTTGCAAGGAAATTATTACAAAGTTTTCCAAAGCAAGCCTTGGCTGTGGTTTCCAGATTAATGTGCTTACATATTCTAAGCAGTTCTTTTCTTCAGACAGATTTTCAGTGTAAGCAGAAAAGGGCCTAATTTAAGGAGATGCGGAGGGTGGTAGAGCACTTTGTGTTCACTGTAGAGGTTTGCTGCCATTTGTTATCATAGTAAAACATTGTAAGGCTGCTCTGAGTATCTTTGAAATTTATTTATAACAATGAGACTAGATACTTTACCATCTGTTGTGAATGTATCCTTAGAGATTTAGTTACTCAAGTCTCTTGGTTTCTGTAGTTTATTTCCATTGTATGACAGTTTATCTTTTGAAATAATTTCAACTACCCGATCTGCTTAATTTTTTTTTCTTCTGAGGGAACATTAGCTAGATGACAAACCTAAATACTTAATCAAATAAGCCTTGGGTGGTATATCGTGATGTGCTGTTAAAGGAATGAAAACATCAGTTTTTAACTCAGCTTTTAGAGATAATAAGGAAGGAGAGAGGAATCTTAATAGCCACCTTGGAAAGAGCATGAAGTATGACCTAGCACCACAGGGTCAGAATTTAAACACACTTGATCATGAAGAAGATGAGAAGTGGCCACCTGATGGCTCCAGGAAGGACCACGGAGTAGTTTATTGCTGGGCTTTCCCTGGACATTCCAATGGTGTAGCTTTCGGCCTTTTCACCAAGGCCTTGAACCTTTTTATGATAAACACAGTTATGCTGACTTGGCCCGGCCAGGCCATTGCCAGGTTAGCCGTGAGGCCCACTCTTATGTAAATAACTGCACAGCAGAATGTCGCTTTTGTCTGTGTTACTACCTGAACTCTGAGTTTATCCTTTGTACAGCAGAACCTGCACCTCATAGGTGGTGACCTATGAGGATGACTCAGGAGATAATCCATGAAAATGACTTGTAGAGGTAACTTGCATCAGCCACGTACTCTGCTTTGGCTGAATAAAGTATGACTGGACTTCCTGCAGCACCTTGATTTTTCTTTTCAGGCTGACTAGACCTGAACTTGTGCCCTGGAACCCTAGACTATGTCCCCTGTCCTGCTCTCTACCTCCTTTTCCTAACTGTACACACAGCTCCTCTCAAGAATCAATCAGTAGAGGAGAGAATGATTAAGCGAATGCGTGAGTAAAGACATATCTATGGGTATTCGGACCAGAAACCAGTCGGTTTGCAAGTTCCTTGAAATCTGGTCATCACTTTTGTGTCTCACAGAGATCTAACCCTCTATATTCTTCTGATTTATTTATTTCCCATTCATTGTCATAATGTCCAAAGTATAATATCCTAGTCAAAGTTGAATTTTTAAGAAAGAAGAAGGAAAAAACAAAAACAATTTTACCACAAAAGGCCACAAGAACAAAATTGGAAATGGGCATAGTTAACATTGCTGTTGTAATGGTTTTATAGATGTGAATGTGTTTCCACTGCCATGAAGGTATTCAAGTTTAATGTGTAAAATTGTTATGTCAATTACATCAATAAAACTTTTCGACAAATAAGAAAATAAAACTGAAAAACAACAAAGCACTTGGGAGACAACAGAAGATTTTGTCTTTGTTCACAGTGCTAACTTTAAACATTTGATTGGGGCTTTATTTTAGTACAGAAACAAGTATTTTTTTTTCTTAAACCTGATTATCACACAGAGCCAGTTAAAATCTATATATATTTTTGTTCTTTGAGGCCCTAATACAGCAATCATCTCTAGAAATGTAAGTCCCTGTAGAAACAGAAAGCAAGGCTTTTTCTGTCTATTAATACATGTGTTTATATCATTTTTAGCCTTGAAAGTAATGACAAATAAAAAGACACATGGGAGTGCATACATAGGTCCCTTAGAAATCATTTGAATGTAGGCAAGGCATGTCTTTTTGCAATGTTTAAACTATGCTGTAGCAGTGTACTACTACTTTGAGAAATATGTATAGTTCAACTGACTATTGTAGCAGTAATTCATGTTCATCAGAAAATTGGTCAAAGTTTTGGATAAGTTTGAGGCTAGAAAAGAAATAAAGGTCATATATTGTATAGTGAGGCAAATATTATAAACTGTATTCTTTATAAATGGACTCCTGGAGTACTGCATCTTTGACAGTCTTCTTACATGTGGCCTTATTTATGTTTGTTCGGTGGCATCACAGGCATTTAATGCTTTCTCCCTCCCATTGTGCCTGCTTTCTTCATGCTGCAGGACTTGTGCCTTTGCCGGGCCTGCCTCTTCCTTCTGTCCCTGTCCTTTTAGTGCCTCAGTGCAGCAGCCATGGAATGGCGGGATGCGTTTACTTCCACCCTCAAAGCAGTCAGGGTTCCACTTGAGTTCCTGTAGCATCTGCTGTAACAAGGTTAAAATTACAGAAGCACTTGATTCTATCTCTTTTAGCTGAAGGACAATAGAGCTGGATTTTCATATTTTTGTGAAGAGCACTGCTTCAGAGAGAGAACATTGTCATAGCCACTAAAGGGGACTTGGTTTCTAGTGTTGGCTTTGCTATTAACCAGTGGCATTCTTATGCTATTATATTCTTCCTGCCCTGATCCCCTTATATTACTGTCAACTCTGCCCACTAAAATAGGAAGTCTCCTTTTAGCTCTAATAGTTTCAGTGCAGTAGGAAAGAAAATACTCTTTTTCTTTAAGTCTGTGATGGTAAAAACTTTTAGTATAAAATGAGATTTTTTACATATCTAGCAAGCAGTGATTAGTTCTACAACAAAATAAGAAATAGAAGGATTGAGTAGAGCTCCTAAACTGCCACCAATTGTTTAAAATGTAGAACAAAATCACAAATAACATTTTTACAGTCTTGATGTGCCTCTTATCTGGTTAACTGTGGTAATGCTGTTGTGGCCTGCACACTAAGGAACTAAGCTCCATCCCCTGGAACACAAATTTTTTAGGGAAGTGTGATATAGATCCCAAAACAAGAATAAATTTCCCCTTAGAATTTATTTTCTGATCCTATCCTTCTTAAATGAATAATCATTTGCAAGAAAGGAAAGAGTAAAGTTATAAAATTTTGGAAAGATCTTGGAGCAGATATTTCTAATGAGAATGCTATGTATAAAGGTTGAGGAATTATGGCACTCTCAGACATTTATGCATTTCTTGTATAATATTAGTATCTTTCTTTCTTCATCATTGTCAAAGACAGGAGAGTTTAATCATATTAAAACAGGGAAAAGGCAGCTTTTCATTGAAATAAAGAGGCATTTCAGAGGTTATTCTGAAAATACAACCATTAACCTTTAAAGCATTCCTGCCAACTTGATCAGTGTAAAAGACAGATGTGTAAGGTACAAGGGTCTAAAGGGGAATCCTATGTTCTCTTCTTACTGATTTGCATAACAGCTTCTTTTCTTCAACTTTCCCCTGCCTAAGCACAAGTCATATGGCAGATACAGGGGTGGAAGGTCCACATGGCAAGGCTGCTGACGAATGTTGATGTATGAGACAGTTACACTTTGGGTGACAAAAATAATGTTCATGTCTATATCTATCTTATGTTGGTAAAACACATATTTTATTTAGTATTTATATTTAGAAAAATGATGAGTAGTATATATTTGGCTTCCTGTGAAATCATAGATTAATTTACTACTTCCTGAATCTGCAAAGCACTGTGGTAGAAAAGAAACGAAGCAAAATAGGCCCCATTCTTATAGTGATCAATTCTCCAAGAAGCCTGAGACCATTGTCAAACTGTCTTCTCTCCAAAACAGATTATGGTGGTTTTTGCTCATACTTCCAATATAATGGCAATTGCTCATCTAGTAATGAAGAAGAATATTTGAACTAAAAATTGGCACTTTATTTCATGTAAGTGTTTCCAAATTAATTTATTGCCAGCAAAGGGTACACAGAATTTGAAAGCATGCCCTTCAATTAGAATACGGCAAGGATTCATTGCCATGTCTTTATGCAATAAAGTAAACTTATATAGAAATCCTACAGGGCACCCAGCAAATATAAAGAATTTATATTTAAGTAAACAGCTTTCAGAAATAAAACTATGAAGATAACACACATATAACATAAACAAAGGATTGTGAAGATTGACTCTGTGTGAGAGCGGCAGAGAAAGAAAGAGAATATGTATTAATATGGATTTTGTTTCCTTGTCATAAGAATAGAGAAATTGAAACATCTACAACTATTCTCTTAATAAGCTTAGTTGCATATATTGAAGCATTAATATAATCTATGAATTTATAAGTACATACACATAGGCACATATTTCATACATGCATTTGTAGACAGACAGGCAATACATAGAACACCTCCTTGAACACAGTACTTGAACTAATTTTTGAATATAAAAAATGAAAAAATGAACAAAAGAATTAAGACCAGTTCTATCAGAAATATATATATATAGTAAGACATGCAGCTACAAAAGTGAAGCTTGTTTCAATTTCTAAATTTTCTTATCCAACACTGTTTCCCGAAAAGCTGACTCTTGAATGCCATAGAACCTTATCCAAGGAGTGTTATATTATCCTTTACTGTCAGCAGCAGCAACCAATCCTGGTGTATTGTGGGACTACTCAAGTACACAAATTCAGAAAATGATGCTTTTTGGAAATCACCTTAGAGGCCAGGTGCTGCAGTCTGCTCCCTGGCTCCAAGTGCTTCACACATCACTAATTGTATTCCCATGTCCCCTAAAGACATACAAAAGCATTATTAGCTTGAAGTATAGAATCTTGTAAATCAGGGATAGCTGCATGTACAACTCCTTGAGTTTTAGTTCTATAAATATAACTTCTTGAATATAGCTTCTTTCTATCTGAAACTTTGTCAAAAAAAAAGAGGTAAGTTAGACGCCTCACAAGCACCCAGGATTTAAAAAAAAATGAGTAATCACTAAAAACAAACAAACAAACAAACAAAAAACCAGAGCACAGGCATTCCTATTTAGTAAGAGAGAGCAGGTGTGCAAAATCACCAAGTTCCAAGGAATGTTCTGAAATCAGGCAGGATAATAATGGAATTTTCTAGAAAAGAAAATAATCCTACACCTGTTCTTTGTTAACTCCCCATGGTTCTTCAGTTTGCCTTCTTAACTCTTGGTCAATTCTTTACACCATCTGTCTTTACATAAAATCTAGCACAAGTTTACATGAGAGTACTCTGCCAAGTCTGCTGGCAACTTAAAAACAAGTCGTAGAAAACTGAGGACTTAGTAAGACTGTCTGTGAAAATTTAAAATAAAATAGTTGAGACATTAGCTCAGAATAAAAACTCTGAGTTCCATTCCCACTAACATCAAAAGGAAAAGAAAGGGAAGGAGAGAGAGGAGAAGAGGAGGAGAAAGAAAAGAACAGGAGGGAGAAGAGAGGAGAGGAGGAAACAAGAAAAGAGATGAGAAGAGAGGAGAGAGAAACTTCGGGCATACTCTGAAATGATTCTACCATTTTATGTACAGTATGTAAATTGTCAATATTTACATGAAATATTCATGCAAATTGGCAATTTTAGATACCTAATTTTACATCAACCTTGTAGATTTATTATGAATTTTATTAGAATTCATTCTTTCCATTAGACTAAGGGTAACTGATATATTCATAAAGAAGCTCTACCTTTGACTTCTTTGGAGAGTCTGTTAGACTGCCTTTCTATAGGCTTTGTGGTTTGATTGAGTGTATCTGTAA
This sequence comes from Ctenodactylus gundi, assembly GCA_004027205.1. NCBI lineage: Eukaryota > Metazoa > Chordata > Mammalia > Rodentia > Ctenodactylidae > Ctenodactylus > Ctenodactylus gundi. The sequence goes on along the minus strand of PVKB01000470.1, from coordinate 160,622 downwards.
TCACATAGTTTGTAGTTTAGAAGATTTTCTGTCTAACTGAACCAGAATTCTAAGGCAGCACTTTGGAATTTCTGAAACTCAGCCAAAGCAATGTACTCTAACATCCATTGACCACACTGTCATGTCAGTTTCCTGACTTGTATTTTGCTTGAGATCTATTTTTTAGTTTTATTTTAATTGGCCATCTCTGGAGTCTGAAAATTTTCAAAAGCATTGCTTTTTCATTTGTTTTTTTCATTCAAGAAAAGCACATGCGAGCAAGTGGGGAAAATAAGCATTTTGGAGTGTACAGAATATTTAAATCAAAAATTATTTCAACAAGCACTCTGGTTTAAATATCTGCTCCACAGTTAATTTGTTGGAAACTTAATCCCAAATTCCAAGAAGGAGGCTAGAGACAAAAGAGATAGAAAGAAAGTAAGAAAGAAAGAAAAATAGAAAGAAAGAAAGAACAAGAAGTCAAGTAAGGAAGGAGAGAAAAAAGAAAGGAAGACAGGAAGGAAGGAAGAAGAAAGAAAGTAAAGGACGTGCTCACAGCAGCACAACAAACACTAGCAAAAATACGGAAGGCACCAAAATACCCATCAACAGACCAGTGGATACACAAAATGTGCCATTTATACGCAGTGGAATACTATGCATCAGTAAGGTCCAACAGCGTGGAGGCTTTTGCAGGCAAATGGAAGAAACTAGAGAACATCATGCTTAGTGAAGTGAGTCAGAAGCAGAAGGTGAAACATCGAATGGTCTCTCTGATATGAGAGACCCAGATCACAACACCTATGGAACTTAAGACGAAAGACCAAGTGAAACAGGGGAGTAGGGTTGGGGAGGAGGGAGGGAGGGATGGGTAGAGGGAGGGACAAAAGGAGAGTGGGAAAGCCCTTGTCACCTTGACAAGATACATATGTGCACCAAATGCTGAACTCCATTGTAAACCTTGAATTTTGCACGCACACGTAACAGTAAAATGTGGGGAAAAAAGAATCAAAGGTAAAAAAAAAACAGAAAGAAAGGAAGGAAGAAAGTCTTGTGAGTTGGTCGCACAACTACGAAAGCCAAGATATCTCAATATTTGCCGTTGACAAGCTGGAGACCCAGGAGATCTGAAATGTAATTCTAATCTGAGTTGAAATGTTTGAGAGCCAAGGAAGCTGATGATATCAGTTCCAAGTCACGGGTTTCTGGACCTATAAAATGGCTCAGCCTGGGGAATTGATAGAGAGCTTATTACAACTCGTCATTTTTATTATGAAGACTAGAATTTTTCTTACTTGATATGAAGTTTTTCTGCACATACAGATCAGGTAAAAATTTAGAATGCCTCTTACATATTTCTAAGAACATCATGATCAACTGGCCATCTTCATATCAAACTACACTGACAACTGTTTTTACTCTGCTGTCTAATAAAGAAAGACAATCTTGCCATTGGTGGTTGATGCCACCACTGGGGTCCTGATGATGATATTCAGTTACTTCTTTTTCCATTTAAGTGTCCTGATTCAGTGACTGTAGTTCCTGATGCCACGTATCCTACAGAGAGCAACCATACAATGCTAGGGGATTCTTTTACATTGCTTTCTAACAGTCACGGCAAAAGCTATGTGATCTGCCAGTGTTAATGTGAGTGTATTTTTAATGACAAATCCTCTCTAATGTTCTACACCCCTCAGTTGAATTAAAACAAAACAGATCTAGCATTTTCAATTTGTTTATTGTGGATCACATTTTGTTTTTTGTTTCAATCAACAAACCAAGTTGGTAGAATTCTTTCTAAGTGTCCAAGCTGTGGCATTTAATGTAGTACATGTACTTATAGTGGGCTCGTATCAATAAACTCAGCCTGACCCAACTCTACTCTTTCATATTTTTGCCTTCAGTTCCACACATTTTTCTTAGATTTGTACCTGTATAAATTAGAAAACTTAATATGGCTTCTTTTGAGTGTAGCATACCTATGTCAGTATTTAGGTGGTTGCTATACCTTGAATTTAATTACGTGAGGGTAAGTTCTGAGGAAACTCAGCCAGGTTTTCTTTGGCAACCACCACAGGAAAGGGCTGGTTAATGCAGATTTAATCCCCTTCATTGGAGGCAGACACAGATCCCACTCTAATGGAATAATGAAAAAGGCCTAACACAGGAGGCACCATTCGAGTTAAATAGTTAGAAGCAGGCAGCCACACAATGGTCTTGTGTGTTCCAGAAAAATAACAGCATGTGAAAAATGTTTGATTTTTCCCTTTTGTTGGAAGTGAGATTGATATATTTGGAAAAAGACAAAGGGATATCTGAATATAGTTTTGCTGCCCATAGACAGCCTAGGTATGGAGTTAAGAATCTCTTGCCCCTTGTTTGGGAATAATATTACGAAAGATATTATTTTAAAAAATTAAAGGAGCACTTTTGGTTTTCATGTGTGCTTGCATTTGCAGTGAGTGCATGTTTGAATTAGAGATCAGAAAGAGCCTTCAGAACTGAGGAACCCCAGCTCTGTCCTCTTAGTGTTCATGTTGGGTTTAAGAGTTATACTGATGTGGTGTTGTTAAATAGAGAAAAAACATGCAAGCTTGTCCAATGTGAGTTTTACATGGAGCAGAGGCTCTCAGAGAGAAATGAAGATCAGAAAGGGCAGGATCAGTTTCCTATATTCTGAACAACAACAACAACAGAAGTCTAATAAGCAGTGAAACAATGACTGGATTTTTGAGGAGAGATTAAAAGACGACAGTTGTCCTCACAAGATCTCTGCAGAATTCTCATTGCATTAACATCTCCTGGAAAAGAGTTGTGTCTTTCAAGTGTGCACAGGAAATGCATGTTGCATATGAAAATTTCATCTTCTACTTTTAAGGTTAAAGTACTCTTCTTCTATGTGCTGCTTTTCTGAGCACATTTAACTTAAACAGTCAAAAAGGCAAAATGGGATTTTTTTTAACCCCTTCAAGATAAGCACTTTGTTAAAGGAATTACATTTCAGGACAGTTATCATCAAATAGCTACCAAATTACAAGTTATCAAAATCAAATTATTTACTTATTAAATTTTAGAGGTCAAAAGCACAGATGTTAATGTCACACTAAAGATATGAAGCAACTTTCTGAAGATAAGTATGAGATAACTAAGTAGGGTGACAGTGTAGTTTCTTATCTAGAATGAGGTTCTTTAAAGCTCACCTAGTGCACAACAATTGCTTAGCCAGCAACTGGACACCGGACAACATGGACAAACAGAAACTACACAGAGCAAAGTAAATAAGATGGTGTGCTCTGCCACAGATGTCTCTCATCTTTTGTCTTTGTGGTTTCCCTCTGCTGTTTGTCACTCAGTGCTCCTGTCTTTATCAGTCGTGGTTTCCTCCTCAGTAGACACATAACAGCCTCATGATTGCTCAGAGTCAATATCATTTCTTTCAATTTTATCTTCTGATTAAAACACAAATGTATTTCCTAATAAAGTGAACTTCTCTGTTCGAGATCAGAGAGAAACCTGGACTCATATATCCTTTATCTAGAAAAGCCCATAAATGGAACATTTTCATAATTTCTCTGGGAAGATGAAAGAATACATATTTATTTCCAGGCACCTGAAATTTCATGACCACCTTCCCAAAAATAGATATCAAAAACATCCTCTTGTTTAACAGTTAATAACATAACCAGATTTATCTGAGCTTCTCTGAAGACAGAATAAGAAAGGGCTCATTCAAAAATTTACATTGATCATTCATCTCAATATATTCTGACTGATGAAATTGATTTTTCTCTTGTAAATGTGGTACTCAGTCAAAAGAGATTTGTTGACACATTAACATTGAATTTTCATGACTTGCTGAATTGTGCAAACATCAATTTGTTTAAAAGAAATGTTTATTTAATTTCTTTGATGAATATGCCCCTTCTTTTTCAACAATTTTGAAGAGGTAATAAGTGAGCTTGTAGATCTCCCATGGTGAGAAAAGAATTTCTCTAACATACAGTAACGTTGGTCTAGAGTTCACTGTATTAGGACTGTAAGTGGGTACTATAATAGACTAAACCATCCTTAAATTTAAGTTGTAAAATATATGGAAATGTAAGGGGCCAATTAACATTTCAGCTATCACTTTCAATGACTATCCATAGAATAATTACCTGAAGAATAAATGTAAGTAGTAGCAAATAATTTTGCATATATTCATCTCAATTTGAGTTAGCAGCTATGTGGATTAGCAAGCTTCTATTAGTGGGTATACATATAATGAAAACTCATAGAAATGTGCTGATATAATTGATGTCAAACAGCTGAATAGAAATGGCAAATGCTTTGAAGAAGAGCTGTTGTGATGCATGGGTGATGATTTGGGCATGATAACTTTAAAAAATATAAAAATCACAGTTTTAATCCTAATTGAAAACAGGAAGAAATGTCTCTGAGAGATGAATCTCTAACTCTGATTAAATCCAACTTGTGTCTCTCATACCTGGTTGTCTGGTGCAGGAATAAGGAAATGATATTTCCATTGGAAATAGTACCCATTGACCATGGCGTATCCCCTTATGTCTGAAAAGAAAATGATATATTACAGTAACAACACATGTAGGGGTGTCTTTCCTCTCTGTTGGCTCATTGTGACACGTAGGATGAAGGTGATGTTTTCTACTTGCAAGTTCAGTGTGTTTGATGACCGCATCTTCCCAGTGTTGGCACCTAGGGGTCTATTGCACACCTTTCCCCATATTTCCTCTACCAGCCAATTCACTTCACAGGTCAGAATTAGTTTTATAAAACAGATGTCTGATAATGTCACTTTTGAAAGATCACTTTGTGCATTCTGAGTTTTGAGCTTACAAGAATGAACTAGAAACATGCTGTGTCACATCCCGTGTAGCTCCCTTAATCCTCTATCTTGATATCATTTCCAATGCTGGGACAACATAGCCAACATCTGTAAGTTATAATAATAAAATTTGAAAAAGCGGAAAGAATACTAAGAGTACAAAAATATTTCCAAGAACATCATAATATGGAAATCTGTTATACACACACACAGGCATATGCACACACATAAACACCCACACTCACATGTGCGCGTGCGCGCGCGCGCGCATGCACACACACACACACACACACACACACACACACACACACACACTTACTTTGGCTTTGCTGTTTCGCTCCTTGGTCCTCTGGCTCCCAGACAGGACATGGCAGGGTAGCATGGTGGAAAAAAAATCAGCCTTATCAACCACATGGTAGTCTGGAAGCAAAGAGAGAAGCGAGGAATCAGAGAGAAGCGAGGAATCAGACATAGAAATATATCTTTTAAGTTTATGTGCCTACTGTTCCTCCAATCAGGTGCTACCTTTCAGTAGTTCATGAGATCACCAGTGAATTAATTCACTGCTGAGTATACTCCCAATGATCCAACCACTTTTCAAATGTATGAGATTTGGGAGAAACATTTAAAATTTAAACCATAGCCTGCTCATTGGTTTCACTATCCCCGATTTGATAATCCTGGGCTCATCTTAAACATGTTCCCAGTATCTATACATATGCCATTTGACTTATTCTTTCACTAACTAGGTGCTTCCTAGGCACCCTCAATGCACTCAGGAAGTGCTGGGGCAGCACTGTCTCTATATTCAAGTAACTAAATGAACAACCAGGGGTTTCTGGGTATTTTTTCCTATGAGTTGGATGCTTAGCTTCAGGCTTGCATGGCATCTTGTGCATATCTCTGTCACTGCTCTCCTCAAAATACAGCAGATATCTTATTCATTCTCCTATAATATGAATGTCTAAAAATTCTCTGAGAATAGTATCTAAATTATTCACACCTTCATTTTCACACAGAACATGGTTTAATACAATGTGTTGAGTTTAGAAGGGAAACTTTATATATATATATATATATATATATATATATATATATATATATATATATGTATATGTATATATTCTGAAGATATATAATGATAATTACCATAATGACAACCAGTGTGGGTTATAAAACAACAGTTCACTGTTAGGATTTCTTGTAAAAAGCCAGAGTTGATATAAACTTTGCAAAACCTTAGAGAAGAATAAAAGTATAAAATATTTTCAAGAAGAGCATCATGCTAAGGAAATCCAATGTGTAAACACACACACACACACACACACACGAGGTGAGGGAAATAAAAGGAAAAATAAACAATATTGAGGCCATGAAGATGGAATAATGGAAGTATAATTTAATCTGAAAATCTAGTTATTTATAAGCAAACTCAAAGTAGAGATGATGTGTTACAGGATGGATGGAAACTGATGAGAAATAATGTATTATCAGTCAGTCTGAGAATTATGATGATAATTTCATAAGAAATTTAAGGACAATAAATGTTTAAATATAAATATGGAGACCTTAAGGAACAGAAGAGAGAAATATGTTGGAAAATATGAGGGCTTTTCATGTCTATGTAAACACTACTGTCTTATTTACGTATTTATTGCTGGGCCAGAATATTCGACATAAGGGATGGGAGATTAATTTTAGATCACAGTTAACAATGCATGAGTGGGCAGCTGGTAATAGTGGAAGTATTGTGTGCAGGCGCAGCTGAAGGAAGATAGACTCTGGGCATGGAAGACAGAAAGCCAAATCAGTTAGGACGGGCAAGGCTAGCGTATATCCTTCCAGGTCTTTCCCCAGTAATCTATTCCTTCCAGATCAACCCTTAATGATTTGTACTTTCCAGCCAGGATTCTGGCTCCTCTGACTGAGACTCACGTCTTAACAGCCCATGGTTCCACAGTTATCTCAGTACATCCAAATACATGAGGAATTTGGGGGATTTTCCAGCTCTAAACCATAACATTCCACCCCTGGCCCTGAAAAGACTTAGGCCCACCTCCTTATGCAAAATGTATTTCTAAGAGTTGCAGTTTTAGTTCCAGTACTGCTAAGATGTCTAAGTCCAAAGTATCCTCTGAAAACCAAGGCAAACTCTTAGCTGTGAATTCCTGTGAAAATCAAAGAAATTTAGACACGCTCAATATAGAATAGTACAGGGTAAATATCCCCATTCTCAAAGGGAGAAATAGGAGCATAGAAAGCAATTGGATCAAAACAAATTCCAAACCCAGCAGGGCAAAGGTTTAATCATGCAAGTCTGTTAAATCCTGTATTTCTCTGTTTAGCACTAGGGGTAAAGCATGGTGAGATGTGAGCTACAACGGGCTTGCGTGGCCTGCCCCTACAGCATTGTTTCTGGCCACGAACTCCATAACTTCCCCTAGGGGCTGATTCTGTCCACACCCTATAGCCTTCCTCAATAGAGGATCTGTGTTCCTTTCATCTCCAAATTTCCGGGTTCTCCACTGCACCTGACCTTCTCTTTCACAATGTTTGCCCTCCTGGAGGCACACTGCCTGATCTCGGAGGCCTTCTTCTGAAATCTGATCATGATCTTCCCTGCCCCTACAAATGCTTGCATTCTGAGAGGCTGTTAAACGAGCACCATGTGAATGATGCCAAGTCCTTCCACAGGCTAAAGCGATGCTCTGGCCTCCACGAAAAGCGACTGCTGTAGCCTCCATGTAAGTGCCTGGATGGCTAAAGTCCATGTGGCTGAATTGTGGAAAATATTTCCCTCTTTGGCCTGAGGTACTCCTCCTAGAGCCACGTCTTTTGTCTTTTTACCCTTGAATCTGCAGGGTCCTGCTGATTCCCGAGGCATCCTCAATTACATTTCCTATAGTCTTGACACCACATGTCTGGGTTATTTTTGATTCTAATCTCTTTAACAAGCATACACCACCTGCACCACCTCTGGGCTTCTCGTTTGCCCCAAGTTTAGAGTCCCGTACATTCTGTCAAAACTGTAAACTTCTTGGATCTTTTTTCTTCTGCTGTTTTTTTTTTTTCTGCTTTTCACCACACAGCTGGCTAAATGCCCCAACCTGTACCCATATGACAGTATGAAATTTGGGCTGCCTTAAACTTTCCTCCACAAGATTAAAAAACCCACTACGCTTAATCTCAATTTTAAGCAAAGTATTAGGGAAAGGGCAAAGTGCTAGTATACTTGTGCCAGAGCACAGCATCATGCTTTCTGGACCAACTGCCAAAAAGCCTTTCTTTTCAAATGAAACATCTTGTGCCTAGCCTTGGCAATCCACACTTCTGTCAACATTCTGGTCTTCTGAGCTCTGACCAAAATCTCCCACTGAGTTCTGCTCACAGCATTCTAAAGCTTTTCTACCTGGTATCTTCAACCCTTTCCAAACTCCTGCAAACCAACTCCATAGGCTTTTAGCCCACATGGTCAAGTAAGTTCTTGTTAATGACTACACTTCTCTGGTACCAATTTCTATATAGTTACTTATTTGTTGCTGGGACCAAATACCTGACATCCACAACATAACGAAGAAATAATTTATTTTAGGCTACATTTTGAAAGATCTCAGTCCATTTATGGGTGGCTGGCAGTGATGGAAGCACATGGCAGAAGCATAGCAAGAGGACGAGCTGTTCACAGCATGGCAGACAGGAAGTCATGTGAGGCAGAAAGGTCAGAGTTAGCATACGTGTCTTCTGGGTCCTTTCCCAGTAATCTACCCCATCCTGATCAAGTGTCAGTGATCCTCCTCTTCTGGGTCAAAATCATTGTTCCTCCTTTCTGTCGGAGACTCAGTTCTTAACAACACATGGTTCCATAGCTATGTAAACACATGTGAATACATGAGGCTCTGGAGGACATTCCACATCCAAACCATAGTAATTAGGCATAAACAAATAGCAGTGGCCCCTATGGATAGGGAAACACTCTCTAATTCCAAAGGCAGAAACATTTGAATAGGAAAGAAAAAAGAGGAATTAAAATAATAACCAATAAGAAATTAGAAGAAATCTTCCATATAGTGGCAGAGAATGCAAATGAAAAGGATAGGACTTCAGTTAAAAGCAAATGATTTTTAAACTGGCAGAACTAGAGTACCGATTTACAACTCTTACATAACTCCAAAATTGTTAAGAAATAACTACACAGAAGAATTGAACCACACTGAAAAAAATAATAGCACAATTGTTGAACTGAATTATTACCAATAGATTTTCAAAAATACTGCAAAAAACTTTCCACTCTTATGTGCAGACTTCAGCTTCTGTCTTAACTTGTTTTGTATTCATTTAAAACACTATCTGAAGCTGGGTTACTCCTAAATCGATTTACTTGGCTCGCGATTCTGGTAGCTAGAAGATCTGGAAAGCAGGGTGCCAGAGTCTCTGGGAGAGGCTCCTAGCTGACAGTATTCAGAAGTAGAAAGTATCCCTGTCAACCACAGAAGCACAAGCACATTGGATAAAGTGATCACCACACACTACATGCTTGTGAACTAACTCAGTTAGAGGATTTCACTCTTTTAATATGAGCAATAAACATTCTTTGTGGTGGGAGCCCCAAAATCTAACTACCTTTTATAGGGTCTACCTCTTAAGAGATCTATCCCTCAGAACTGTAGTGCTATGGACTGAGCTTCCAACACATGAACCTCTGGGGGTCAAGCTATCAGTACATTTAAAAAAAAAAACAGTCTCAGTTGCAAAAATAAATAAATAGGCAAGCAATGTCTAAAGAAGAAACTATTAAACAAATAGAAAATGTATCTTATTATTTTTGAGTTGTCTTCAGTGTGGACTTCTATGTGGAGACGGGGCTAGGAAAGATATCAGTAAATTATGATATCAATAAACTATCATGTAATCTGTAGAAGAAATTTGGACAATGCAGACAAAAGTATAAAAATAAGATCTAGTAACAATTTACTATGCTGGTAAGTGATACTAAATAGGTGTAGAATGACAAAAAATGTAAAAAGAACCATGAGGCCATGTGACAACAGAGATGGAATTATAAAACTTTAAGACAAACTTACAGCTGTCTTAAAGAATGCACATCCTTTTCAAGGAGTGTGCTTTTTGTCAAGAAACTAACTGGAGAAAAAATAATAGTGCCTTAAAACACCTTGTCTTTTATGTTTACCTAGCATTCTTGAAATACTCCTAGAAACAACTACATTTGATGTATTTGAGTACTTTTTAAAAAACACATGATGTCTTTCTTTTTTTTTTTTTTTTTGGTACACAATTTAGAGTCATTCTCCTTGGGAAAACAACTTCTGTTCTGACAATCAGCTTTCAGCCTTTTGTTACAGGGAAGCTGTGTTATCACATTAAAACTCAAAGGTCAGACATCTGTGAAATATTGTGTTAAAAGCCAAGAATCTGAGGCAGAAAAAAAAATCTGTTTCATCTCAATATAAATTGCAGATCACACAGTGATCTGGATTGACAATGGTCATCTAATCTGAAATGAATTGTATTCCATTTAACATCTAAAATGTCATAGTAGGTGCTGCATATTGCTTTTATTTTCAACTGCCCAGTCTTGTTCCTATTATTTGTACCTTTGAAATATGCTTTTTGACCTTCAGAGGATAGGAGTTTATACATAGAATAAACAAGTGAAGACTTTGTTATATTCATTGTACACAGTGATTACTTGTTTATTCATTTAATTGTAAATTTTATTTCCTTTATGAATAAATAATAATTATCATTTAACTGATTTTTTCAGCACATGCTAATAAGTAAAGAAATATATTTTTATCATTCACTCTATGTAATGTGAAATATTTAAAAATGAGAACATAAAGTCATTTAATCAACAGAATCAATAATTTACAAAAATAACAGGAATGATTAGCATACATTTCTTGTTTACAACACATGGTTTATATTGAGGGTTGCTAAGTTTCATAATGCAGTTGTTGGAATGTTCTCAATGTTTATTTTCTGCAAAAAAATAAGTTACTGTGACATAAAATAATATCACCCAAATTGAAATTCACTTTCAACAATAAAATTTTAAAAGATAGTGTTTTATTCCTTCCTTTGTGAGCGTATTTCCTGAAACATTTCTACCTGAAAGTAATGTTTATACTTAGACCTTGCATGTTCTTTAATAAACTTCAATAACATAGTAGTTTAAATAAAAGCTGACTAAAGAAATGAGCTTCAGTACGTGTGAGTTATACACATGAAGGAGAAACGATAGGTGCCAAATTAGAGGCAGAATACACATTCACAAAGTGGATTTTGGAGTCATAATGGTGCTGGAGAACTGACCTCTGCTACTTAATTGCTTCTGTTAACCTGGACAGACATACTCCCTGAGTACCAGTTTCCACATCCAGAAACTGAAATTGGTAGTGTTTACCTCAGAGAAATATTCTCAGAAAAAATCTATAAATCCATTCCCTGAGACAAAGGATACAATGTACAGTCAATAATGTATAATTTTGGTACAATGACTAGTTCTTAAAAATGAGCTTGAGTTTTTCTCATGTAATCATCCAAATAAATATTCTTTTTATTATTGTTTTTAGCCATCTTAGGATTTTATGGCCTTTTTTTGACCTACATGAAATTTAATGACATTATCAACGTGGACATTAACCTATTAAGATCAGCACGGAGAACTGCTGTACCTGGCACTAAATCAGTAGTTGCTAAACGTGGTTGAGCTATCCAGAGCACCTCAGGACAGTTTCTCGCATTGGAATGGTCGTAGGACACTCTTCTATCAGTATAGAAAATTTTATTTGTTTATGTTTAACAACCAACCACTATTCTAAAACAGAGTTGATTGTCAGTCTAGTTTTTAGTGATAAACCTTTCCTTGTTTGGCAGTTCAAAAAACCTAGTTTGCTATAAGTTTTGATACCTTTAATGACTTAATCTTCAGGATTTAATGTGGGTTGTAAACCTGGAGTGGAAAACAGGAAGATGGAGGAGATTCTCTGTGATCTAACATGCATGCTGTGTGTCACCTCTTTTGTCTACCTGTCGTGTCCATGGCTCCTTTAAGACTGAACCAGAATGTGTGGTGTGTGAGAAAATGTAAGGGCTAAAATGATTTCTGGGACCATAAATATATGTTGGAATTCCTGCTTTTTATGTTTCTGTAGGTCCGCTGTCTCTGCTGCACTTTTTACTGGGACAGGTTAAACTCATGCTGACTATTGTAGACTGTCCTTAGCCACTGATTCAACAGAGTTATTGTTTTTTTTCCCATTTTATTGATATGTATACGTGCAAAATTTAAGGTTTACAAAGGAGTTGAGCCTTTTATGCACATATGTATCTTGTTTTGTTTTGTTTTCATTTTTAAACACAATGCCCTGCAGTCATCACTTGGGTGGAGTAACTTTGAAACATCAATGTAAGCGTATGGCTTTCTTCCATCCTATCGAAAAATTCTGCACTTTCACCCTTCTTTGAAAGTGCATGGCTGGCCCCTGTTCTGTCACTCAGTCTGCCACTCCAGGCAGTTCCACTGGGTCTCACTACTCCCATTTTTTTCAAGGCAGGAAGTAAGCATTAGCCTACATGGTCTACAGAACCCTAGGGTCACACAGCAGTCTGCACACAGAGCTCTTTTGTGGCTGTACTCTCATGGCTGAAATAAGGTGCATGCAAGGGCTGGAAAATCCCCTTTCTTTTTATGCTTGTTCAGCTTTGTTATTGGCTATTAGCCATGTTGTACCCTGTATGCTGAATTCCTCTACCTGTACTATTTGTATGGACACACACTTCCCTTTAGTCCACATAAAACTGGACTTCAGCTTTTGTGCACCAATCAAAAATGAAACCCAAAAGGGAAAACAACAACAACAACCAACCAAACAAACAAAACAAAAAACCTCCCATATACCATGGCTTCTTTTAAAATAAGAAAAAGGAGTACTGTTTCCTCAGATATGATCCTCTGGCAATGAGAAAAGCATTTACCTATTTAAACTTCCATTCATATTTTATTACATCTGACATCTATACACTAGCATATCCAAATAGCAGCGAGCAAGTGATATTCCAAATGCTTTAACTCACCTTTTTCTCTGGTGCTGATTTCTGGAAAAATACCTGGCTGCGGCTTTCAGACTTGGGAAGTTGTTTCTCTTAGAAGCCACTCGTTTTTTTCCTGCTGTAACATAAAGAAATTAACCAGTGAACATGCCATGATACATGCTGGTTCAAATTTTCATTGTATCACCTGTGTTGTCTCTCTTCCATTCAAGTGATCGGAGCCACCTCCTGCTGTAGCCTCTCAAATCTGTGTTTTTGTTCTCAGATGGCTTAGCTGAGCTTCTGGTCTATTCTTTGGATTCACTTCTTACAAGATGAGTGCACCCAAATGATCACATACAACTGTGCGTTTGATGTTGTTTTATTTCTTTTTTCAGGTAGTTTCCTTCTTTCCAATTATTTTTATTCTGAATTTTTTGGTCATGCAAGTAATTACTGGGCAACTTATAGTAGTATTTGCAGAGAATTTCAATATGCGAAAATAAAAATCTTTGAAATTATTAAATGATGAAATAACACATTGAAACATAAAAATTTGCTGAATATTCTGATGAGTTACGAAATGGTATACTTATAAGAAGTTTATTAAATGGTATATTCAAAGAAGTTTATTTTTTGATAACTGGAGATAAATGTTTTGTAAATTCTTAGTTTAAGGGAAGTGGGACAATGAGATATTGCACTACTTACAAAAAATATAAGATGAAAAAACTAAAAACTCTAGATTTTTTTAAGTTTGTCTCTAATGTTTATCTTTGCACAAAGAAGACAAAATAACACATCTTGACATGAAAATGAGCTTAAATGTATAAACAAAACCTAAAATTCATGAATCTGTAGAGGAACCACTATATCCACTGGTAATCTATGTAATTTCAAACTAATTGTAAAGCATGTGAGGCTAAAATTCATAGCTATGTGAAAACAAATTTATAAATACTATCTTCTATTTTTATAAGCAGATGTGAGGAAGAATATGATGAAAGATCCTCATCTGAAAATTCTTGCTAATCATTCTAACTTTCTAAATAAATAAAACAGTTCTACATAGGTATACATGCATATATATATATATATATATATATATATATATATATTTTTTTTTTTTTTTCTCTAGAGGGATTGGTGATAAAGAGTGCAAAAATGTGAGGCCTGAGCTGCTTAGCACTAAGTGGAATATAAAGGTGTCCTTGAATAAAAATAGGGGAGGGACTTGTGGGTGTGGCTGAGTGGTAGAGCACACACAGGTGGTCGGTTCCACTCCAATTACTGCAAAAATAAATACATATGTTAAAAATAAGATAAGGTGGTTATGTTTAATAAAGGATCAAGATATTAATGTTAAAAGAGCCAGAAAGAATAAATAAATATGTGTTGAATAGTGGATACAGGTTTTCACAGTATCAGGATTTGTACTAGTTATTCTAATGGTGAGCAACTTGTTGAAGATGTTTTCAAAATTCATAATTGGGTTAGTATGTCATTCTAGGAGACTCTGTATTAGACTGCATTGCCCTTGCTGTAGTCAGAATGCTTGTGTTCACCCAAAATTAATCCACTCAACCACCAATTCAAAACTCAATGGTCAATGTGATCATGGTAAGAGATGGGGGAATTATTTCTGAGAAGTTTAGTGGAGAAGGGCAGAAAAATTTTCATTAATGCCTTTATAAAAGAATCTTCAGAGTGTTTCCTTGCCCTTGGACTATGTAGGGACACAGGTAGCAGGAAACATCTGTGAACCAGAAGGTAGGTTGTCTCCACACAGTGAATCTGCCAACAATTTGATCTTGGAATTTCTGGCCTTCAAAACTATGATGAAAGGCTAGGGGCATAAATCAGTGATTGCAGTGCTTCCCTAGGAAACACAAGGCCACCGGTTATACACTTCAGCACCAGGTAATAAATACCTGGGTGTGATGGTGCATGCATGTAATCCCAGCATTTGGAAAGTGAAGGCAGGGGGATCGTTGTTCTCCTGACAGGCCAGCCTGAGTGTTAAAAAAATATAAAGTTTTTTTTTAATACTATGTTATCTATACATTAATGACAGTTCAACTGTGAAGTTTTTGAATTAATCTAGAAATACCTTTGTTGACTTTAGAGACATAAAGTCAAAAGAGTGTATTTTTTTAACCATATTCTTTGAGGCAAGGTGAATTTTGGAAGTACAAAGTAAGCTGAATGGCAAATGGATTGAGCCTAGCTGAGAGAATTGTATGTTATATAAAAATTGTAAAGCAGGAAGAAAATATTTTACTGAAATGCCTAATTTCTGTTGGTGAATCTCATCATTCCTGACATTGTACTGCAGGAATTTCTACAAATTGGTGGAAACCAGTTGGTAGATTTCCAAATGAGATTACAGAAAATGAAATTGCATTTTAATTTAAAATTCTAATATATGGAATCGGTAATATAAAATAGTGTTTCCTTTTGAATTTTTTATTACCAAATACACATAAAAGATTCATTTCAATAAAATTGTTATAGAATTCTAATTTATTTTCAAGGAATATGACAGGACATCTCATTTGCTACGCTTGTCACCAGTGACGTATCGGAAGTACGTGAAGTCATGACACGGAGGAGGGGATTTGGTCTGTCATTGATGAAACAGAGAATATTGAGCACTTACAGCTTGTCTGACCCCCAGTTTGCATTAAGAAAGTAATTAAATTCTTGTGCCCTCTCTGTATCTGAAAAGTACAGCATAGACTGAAATCCTGTTAAAACAATTTGAGTAAAACAATAGAGAAACCAAAGAAAAAGTAATGCTCATATATTAAAATGACACTGCTTAGAGTTTAGATTTACTAACTTCATAAATGTTCCCATATTTCAAAAATCCTACATACCTCTGTGCAATTTAAAAGTATAAAACTGTTTTCTTAAGCACTCCAAAGCTGGTCTTCACATTTTTAGATATAAAAAAATCACAATATTCTTTATACACATGAAAGACATAAAGTTCCAATTTTACGTATTCAGTTCAGTTCTACAAAAACTGTATTTACTTTTTTATTTAATTCCTTCATCTATTTATTTATTTGTTTAATTAGAACAAATTTTGTTACCTTTCATGTTTCAAGCAATGTACTAGATCTTGGATATATAATGCAAATTCAAGGTATTCAGTCTACAGGGAGATGACATAAGAAATATAAATAGATAAATAAGCATTCATAATTTGAAAAAGCATTACAAATTACATAAATAAATCATGTTACTTGGGGTTCTCCCAGAAAGCAGGGCAGAAGAGAGAAAAGGCTATACATAGAAAGACCCTCCCAGGCACACACAAAACAACATTTTGATCACAACCAAGGTGACACATTAACTATCACATAAATGCTGTAAAATAACTGAGTAAGGTCTTTTTTGAATATCTTCTACTGACATCACAAATACAGAAAGGAATTGATCTTACAAGGAATGAGGAAGGAAGTGTATAGGCAAAGGATGCATCACCTGTGAAGCCCTTTCACCTCTTATCTACTGTTAGTTCTCAGCAGTATTAGTAGCATTGCTGGTGTCTGAGGGAAGAGAGAGTTTTAGCTTTTCATATGTCTTATTTTCTCAGAGGCTGATGCTCTTCTAACTGTGCTTACCGCATAGCTTTGCATGAGACTATAAAGAAGAAAAGATTAAAAAAGGAGACACCAGTAATGTTTCAGACCTTGAATTACATGGCCAGGCATTCTTTTTCCCCCATTATTTTTATTAATATACAACTGCAATACATAGTGTTTACAATGAATATGGATGTTTCGTACACCTATGTATCATATCGACTTTACAATCCCTTCCCATTTTCTACCCTCCCACCCCCTCCGTATCCCTTCCCCTGGCTCCGGCTATCACTTCATATGGTTCCAAAGAATGAATATATGTAACTTCTCCTCCTCCAAGCTGTACGCCCTCCATATGGGTCTGCAGCATTCAATCATCCTGGGTGAAGAGACATTGGCCACATCAGTAATGTTTTTCACATATGGTAGTTTAAGTCTGTGTTGCAAATTATGACGCTCAGTATGTTCTTTTAGTTCGTGAAAATGGGTGTTATCTCTGTGTGTGGGTGTGCTGGGATCCAGGATTGTATCTGTCCTTTATATTTACTCATTTTGTTATTGTTTCTTTAAAAGTATGGAAAATTTATTAGAGTTTTCATAAAATCACTGAAAATATCTATAAGTGTTTTGAAACTTCAAAGCTGTGATGATTCATTGTTTTCCTCCCTGAGGAGAGACTGTTTTTATGTTGAGACAAGAGACAGAAAAAATGAAAAACAATGTTCAAAGAAGTGCCTCATTTCATTCCACTCAAATAATCAATATCTTATAAAAATTTGATTTTAAAGAAATTAATATCTAAGGGAATGAGAGAAATTTACTAAAATGATTGTATACTCTAGTAGAAATTGTCTCCCAATCGCAATTTCATGTAAAATATAGGATGGGATCTCTAATTAGCATTTCTACTTCCCTTCCCCTATCCACATCCCCTCTTTCCTTCTACAAATCCACCTCTCTGCTGCCTACCTCTATTATTTGGCTTTTTATGGTCTACTTATTTTTGCTTTGAATTTTTCGTATTTCAGAAACCGTGTGATATTTAAGATTCTGTCTCTAAGTCATTTCCTACTGACCCATAGAAAAATATTTCTAATTGGCCCTTATACATCAGTAATAGAATTAAGAAATGATGCTTAATCTCATTAGAAGCAATGAAATGAAAAAGTTTAAAGAGTAGAGAATACTTGATATAAATTTTTATTTGATTTAACATTTTAATAAGCATCTTTATGTCTTAATAAAAAGTCATATCTGTACATTTAAAACTACCAAAAGAATTGAAAAAAAATATTACCATATTACTAATTTCACTAAACCGTATATTAGGACAATAAAGAAACCAAATACTATAATCACCAATTTTTTAGCTTTACTTACCTGGAAAACCAAAACAACTCTCCGTATCATATCAGTTTTGGACAAAGAATATTAATCAAAAGGGCTGACAATTTTTTTTATTTTTAACACACGGTGACAGAAAGATTTTACAGAAAGATGAACTTAGGTGAAGATCAAGACTCCTGATTATCTTCAAGTAAAATTTTTCAAAATAATTAGTAAGTGCCATAGCAATATTGAAATTTTGCAAAGCTTATGAATAGGAACAAAACATGAAGAAACTTTATTTTACTTTCTGTTCTTTCTTTTCCAATCCACTCACTTGGGTTACACACATAACACTCCTGACTCTGGGTAGATCTTGATGGCTAATGAATGGTAAAAATCCAATTAACTTAATGCCTTATATCCTGAGGAATAAAAGATACCTCTTCTTAAAATGAAAAATGAAGATTTTTATACATATATTTATCCCCTTTCAAAGTTAGTTCCAAGTAATAATAACTACCTAAACATGTTTGGAAGTGTAACAGATCCACGACAATGAGTTCAAGACTTAAAAATGATCCTTTTTGCTTTCAGGCCTTCATGAGAGCGTTTTGGTTCATTACTGCCAGAACACAGAGTGAGAAGCAGGAGAGCTAGATTGTGATTAGAAAAGACTCAATAGGTTTTCACGGGCATTTGCTCCTAGTGAGAAATTCTTTCTCATGAGGTCCTCTCAATTTAGTTCAGATGGTCCGTGTCCAAATTGCATGGATGCTAAGCATTGTTAGAGGAATGACGGACTAAATAGGGAATTGAACAGTGTGCAAGTCAGAATCTATCCATCTGGAACTAGCAAACCAAAGCAAGAATTGCCTTACGATCTGCAGTTTAGATGCTAAACATGAAGTTCCTTCTTGAAGCAAAATGATTTGAAAATTTCAGCCAAGACCAGCTGTGACTAACATCATATTGACACCTGAATCATAGTTCATGGAAGAACAGTAATGACATTCTAAGTTAAATATTACAAGTCTGAAATAGTATTTCTTAAATGTTTAATGAATCTCTAAATTAGAATTTTAAGTTTATTGATCAAGTTGACATTGATGAATGATGGGTAATTGTGAGAGATAATGATTGAAAATTATACTAAATGTGAATGCAAGGGGAAGACCCAGGTTTATTTTAAAAAACTAATCTATTCTGCATTTTACATATTTAAGCCTTTGCTTAATTCTCTTCCTAATTTAACATTTATATTGAGCTTGGGTATTTTGTGCCCATGTATATTGCAACACCGTTATAATCTTTCCTCCACCTTTGGGCCCTCCTGTTCCCTTCCTCATCCTCCGCCCTGATTCCCACTATTACACCCGTTTCATTCTATAAAATGTCTGTATTCTAGGTTCTCATATTACAGAAGTTATGCGATATTTAACCTTCTGAGTTTGACTGACATTACTAAGCATGATGATCTCAAGTTGCATCCATTTACCTAAAAGACCACAAATTTATTTGTCTTAATTCTTATCACAGATTATTCCCATTTTTTCCTCATTATTTTCTCATTAGGTGGCTTTTATTTAACATGACTGCAAAAGGGGCTCATGGAAACAAAAATTAAAATGTTAATAACATTCACTGTTTGTCAAACATTAGTTATTTTTCAAATTATCTTTTATAGTTTCTTTTCCAGAAGAACTGTTCTCATCATTATTATTCTTTTTTAATCCATTATACAGTCTTATTCTTGACTAGGTAAATTATTTACGATTACAAATTAGGGAGATAGTTGAACTGAAATTGAGTTTGGACCTGTCTTATTCCAGAGACTGTGATTTATTTTGTTTTGGTTTGGTTTTGCAGTTCAAAGAGCTGTCCTTTGAGCAATACAGTTAGAAACATTTTCAGGGGCAAATCATCTTTTGTGATGAAATATGCTTCTCTTAGGTAAGATTGGAACTGATCATGTAAATGAATCCCACCTATTAAACTAACATAAGTAGAAAATATAGCTGAACATGTGAGATGTTGAAAACGTTTTTATTGTAGTGTTGTGATTGACAGGTATTTAGAGATATATATACATATAGATAGATAGATAGATAGATAGATAGATAGATAGATATTTATAAGCTGGGGGTATAGCTCACTGTTCAGAGTCCTTACCCACGAAATGTGTGACCCTGGTTCAGTTCCCCAATATGCCATAATGATTGTTTGATGTCTCATATCTGTTATCCCAGCACTTAGGAAACTGAGGTAGGAGGACTGCCATGAGTTCAAGACCAGCCTGGGCACCAAAAACAATCGTAGACTGCACAACCAGGCCAGGTCTCAAATAAAATAAAATAAAACAAGCAAACAAATAAATATATATTTGTATTTACACATCCTTTCTTGTTATAGTATCTGAACTTCTCAATGAAATTTGTAACATTTCAGAAACAAGGTACAAGTCATATAGATCTCTTGGGTAGAGCAGTGATACAGTATGTAAGTGGATTTGGACAAAAAAAAAACTAATACAGAATCTTTAAATAAATTTTTAAACATACATGGAATATCAAGTAGAGTAAGATATAAGAAAAAACTCAAAAAGGCTGAATTTATTATTCTAATTGGCTCAGGTCGAAAAATACCTTGTTTTTTGTAAGGCAATTTGTTTCATTTTTCGCCATTTGTAGACGCTTTTCTTACTCTGTCACTAATGCTAGTGGTCATCAGCCTTGGATAAGTAGTACTTCACTGTATTTCTATAAATTTGCCTAATTTGAATATTTCATATACATACAATTATAAAATATACACTCTTTCCTGACTGGTATTTTTTACTTTATTAGTTTTAAGGTTTACAGATATTTTGCCACCTTAGGACCTCATTCTTTCTGTTGACTAGGATCCAATTGAAGGAATGTACTTTATTTTTTTCATTGAACACCTCATGGTGGGCTGGTTTTGTTTTCTGGTTCTTGTTAATAAGGCTCTGATGGACACTTGTTATACAAAATTTTGAGTTCATATTTCCATTGGTTTTAGATATACACCTAGGTTGTAATGTTGTCATTCACATGGTGATTGTTGAACCTTTTGAGAAACCTCAAAGTGTTCAAGTGCAGACGTACCATTTACATGCCCCACTAGCAATGTGAGAGTTCCTTTTTCTCTACATCTTTATGATCACTCACTGTGTTTTCAGGATAGTCGATAGTCCTGCTTATCTTTCCTCACATATGGGGATAGTTGTACTGCTTTCATGTCCTTGTCTATATATCCTAGTATCTATTTCAATTATCAGCAACTAATTTTTAATCCTACTAGTTATTTCTTTCAAGCAACCATGTTTTAATGGGATGATGGACAGTTTTATTAGCTAATGGTGTTTTGTTTTTTCACTGTGTATTTTTTTTCTTTTAACATATTTAAGTAATTTGTTAACAGTCTGATCCCTTTGGGTCTTGTTATTAAGCTGTTAACGGACAATAAAACAGTTACCAGCCTAGGGCTAAGTTTTGCCATTACCAGAGTAAGCCTGCTGTGACTAATATCCACGGATGAAGCTTTCCAGTGTGATTACTGGAAAGTTGGTTTCTCTGAACTTGTATGATCGCTATCTTTAATGCCCTTCGGCCGGCTCTAGTGGCAGAAGCCCGCAAATCCAGTACTTTGAGAGTTTGAGACAGGAGGCTTTCAAGTTCTAGCCCAACCTGGGCAATTTAGAAACTTTGTTAAATTGTATCTCCAAATCACCTCCTCCTCTCCGCATCCCATCGAGGGTTAGGAGGGCTGCGAGTGTAGCAGAGCGCTGAAAAATAAAGCTACAGAATTCGGAGTTCTAACTAGTTGCATTCTTTTTCCTACACTGCAGAGATCAGTACCCACCTAGAATTTCAGCTGTATCTTGTTACTGCAGATACTTCGCAGAGCTCTGCTTTTATTCTCCCTCCTTAGGACGCATCTTTTAAAGTTATTTAAAATCTTTTTATCTCCAAGATAAATATTCTTCAGCGTTATGGAAGATGCAGTTTTCTTACTACTGCACTAGGAAACGTTTTAAGTAAAAAGTGAATCCTCTTTTCCTTGAAAGTAAAATTCAGGGCACTACCTTTGTCTTCCACTTCCCGTTAACGAGAAAAACACAGCGCAAACAAACGCCACGTATCAAGGGGAATTTACGTCCCGCTTCCGGCTACTGCGCAGAATCAGAGTTCGCTCGCCTCGCGCGCGATTTCGCGCGATCACAGACACGTAATGCGTCAAGCTGAGAGCCTATAGCTACCAATCAGGGCGCAGGATACTTAATAATACCCCCACTGTTCAGCAGCCAATCGCTTGCCTTGGCGCAAATTCTAAACAGAATCCAAGCAGAAGGTCGCGGTGGGACGCTCCAAGATGGAAGGCAGGAGGACTAACGTCGAGGCGGCTGCTTTAAAGTAAGTTTTCGCCTCCAGGTTGGGAACAAACCGCGGCAAGTTTACAGGCTTCCGCCGTACAGTGGTTGGCTCTTCGTTCCTGAACAGCTGCTGGGTTTCGACTCCGCTGTGAAGTGATTCTGACCTTAGGCCCCAGTCTTCGGTCTCTGAGGTGACTGTGAGATGGTTCCGAAATCTCCCTGTGGCCCTCTACCCTGTCCCCTCTTCCCTAATAACTCCATCTAGAGTAACTCCAGTAACTCCATCTTGGCTCGCCTTTGAAATTTTTGTACATCCTTCCACTCAAGGGGGAATTAAGGGTAAAGACCAACCTCGGGGACGTTCAGAGAAAACGTTGTTTTCTATATTGCTTTCTGTACAAGTATCATGTTAACCCGCTGTCTGTTTTCTGTAAACCGCTTCCACTCGTATTTCCAGAATTTACTGGCTTTTGAGTTGAACATTTCCGTGGCCCCTGCGCTTGGGATTGCAGGGCATGCAGCCTCTTGCTGTTCCTGCGGTCGTCGATGTTACTTTGTTTCAGGTGTTTTTTAACGAAACAACATCTGTGGTCTCCAGGATTATTGTCTCTGGGGGCCTTTTCGGCACTCCCCCACCCCATTATTCCCTTCTCCCTCTCCTCTTATTCTCCCCTTAACTTTCATATATATATATATATATATATATATATATATATATATATATATATATATATTTTCCCCCTTAGGAGTGTCATAGAAGGGGACAACAGTTCAGTTTGATTCCTTTCTATTCACCATATCACCATTGTCTTTGGAGACGTAAAAGAGAGACCCTTTAATGTCTATCTGCCCGCTGCAACACAACTTTTCTAGGGTGTTTTATTCCCATCTTTGCCCACTAATGGACTGCTCTTGCCCCTAAGGAGAAAAAACTTGGAGCTAGATCGAAGATCAAAGCATTCTGCCATTCTACAGGTGTTTTGAGACATCGTTTTAAGAGGAGTGCTTCTGCCAGGAAAGCTCCCAGGGTCCATCAGAGTTTTGCCTTTACTTACCCATTTTTGGCCATGTATATCACCCTCCCTGATTCATATGGTTGAGATGTTGATTCATATGATTTCTACAGTAAGACACTCCATATTTAAAAATCTTAGCTCCACCGTTATTCCTACCACCCCATTGATTTTCTCTCTGGTGTGTAATGACGATATGCTCTTCATGCACAAAGCAGTCTTGTTGCTTATGCCATACACTTGTCAGGACTTTCTTTGTGTAGGCCTTTGTCAAACACTAATAACAGGTGTCTTCTTCTGTGCATGTACAACAGTACTCTGGAGTTAGCACCCCAGAGATCTTCAGTCTTTTCTTTCTTGCCTCTCCAGGATCCTATCTGAGGTGGCAAACATTGTGGAACCTACAGGCCTACAGGAAGAGGCAGAAGTGCCGGCCCAAATCCTGGCTGAGTTTGTGAGGGTATGTACAAGGTGGGAGCTAGCCCTTCTAAAATGAGGAGTTGGTCTTTGGACCTCTGTTGGAGCTATTGGGCAGCGCTGATGAAAAGCAAAGTGGAAGGCAATCTTACTGACCTCACAATGAAATAAGGATATACGTGCTTCTTCTCTTCTTCTGAATAGAATTCTCGGAAAAAAGACAAGCTACTCTGCAGTCAACTTCAAGTAGTAGACTTTTTACAGAATTTCTTGGCTCAAAAGGACACTGACTGTGATCTGGACTCCTTGGCTTCTGAAGATACAAGCCGTAAGTAGACAGGGAGTTAGATTCAGGTCTGGTCTTACTTGGCAAGAAAGGAAGATGTAAGTTAGGTCTGCAGTCTGGCTAATGGGAACACTGAGGCTCAGGGTTTTTTTAACTACCACATTTGTATTAATATATTTGTATGTGACACATAATGTTTACAGTGAGCTTGAGTATGATGTATACATCTATATCTGATCAACATTACAGTCCCTTCCCATTTTTGGCCCTCACACATCATCCCCATCCCCCTAACTCCCACTATCACACCAAGTAGGTTCTATAGAGTGCTTGAATTTCCGAAATCAGAGAAACCATGTGATATTTACAATATTTAATCTTCTGTGTCCGATTCAATTCACCACTCAAATAACCACGCTTCACTTCAGTTTCCTACCATAGAATGGTCTGTATTGGCAATGTCTTGATGTCTCTTCTCTGAGTCTAGCAGAGAGAGTCCTTTATTGAGATGATTTGCTGAAAGTTCTTCTTTTTAAAAATATATCTTAGTACATCTTTGTTGAGATTCTTTAACATGGTTTCATCCACCAGTCTATATAAGAAAAATACTATAACAATGAAATTCATAAGGCTCGAAAGTGTGAGAAAGACAAAGAAGAGAAGTCAAATTTCAAATCCCTTTGCTGAGTACTGAAAGGTAAATATTTGAACATTCAAAAGACATTCATGTTATAATAACATCAATCAGTTTTCTTAGAATAAACTTACACTAAAGCCTTAATAAGTGAATTTTTACTTTAAATGAATGTATGTCTACATTACAAGAATAAATTACACATAAGCAGTAGATATAATGGCATACATAGTTATTTTTGAATTTTTTTAACTTTCATAGATTATTTACTGACATTTTAATAATTACTGACATTTTGCCAGATTTAGTTTCTCATTTTATCCACCTATCCATTTGTAAGTTCTTGCTTGCATTTTTAAAAAGATTTTATGCTTAATCTCAATGTTAAGTATAATTACGTTTTACAAGCTAGTATATTATTATAATTATGGGGGGAAGTTTCACAGATTTTATGAGAAAGCTGGTACTGTTTTAGTAGCGTAACTAAATGATTCAAATAGCAATGTATATTTTTGTTACACTATTTATTTATTTATTTGTTTGTTTGTTTTTTTGAGACACAGTCTCGCTTCATAGTCCAGGCTGGTCCTAAACTCACTATGGAGCCCAGGCTGGCCTTGGACTTAGGGCAATTTGCCTATCTCAGCCTCCCCAGTGCTGGGATCACGGGTGTGCACCATTATTCCAAGCTTATACATTACTCTTTAAATGATTTCTTTCTTTTATATTTCTTGGTGCTGCTTGTCTCTCTTCCTCTCTCAGAGATTCCTTCAGATGTTTTTTGCAGTGCTTGGCTAGTGGTCTCAGATTTCATTTGTGATTCTTAGTCATGAAAAATTTTTATTTCTCCTTCAATTTTCAGGGGTGATTTTGCTGGATGCAACAACCTGGGTTGATGCCTGACAGTGAGACTCATTATTGAATGAAAACAACACTCATTATTTCATTCCCCCTGGTTTTTCTTCAGGACAGAAGGCAATTGCAGCAAAGGAGGAATGGAAGGAGCTGAAGGCCACCTACCAGGAGCTTGTGGAAGCCATAAAAGTTTCTTTGACCCAGGCCTTATTCAAGATGGAGGAGGCTCAGGGGAAACTTGAGCAGCTCCAGGAAGCCGTTGAGCGCTTCCAGACTAAGGTACACCTAGGAAACTTAAGTTTAGAGGGGGAGGACAGGAAGAGAGGAAATGGTGAAGGCTGAATAAGCTGAGTTGTACCCATTTGCTGTCTCCAAAATTGCAGCCTGAAAAATTATATTAATTTTTTTCCTGTCCGTCTCCCTTACTAATGTGCAGAACCGAGTAGCCATGGAGAAGTTCAAAGAAGCCCAGAAGCAGTGGCAGATGCAGAAGGTATTTGCTTCCTTTTCTCTAGGTTTTTCTTCTTACTTGACTTTGCCAATCCCTTATGCTCCAACACTTGAGTCTTACGTCCCAAGCATGCACGAAGCTGGAGGAGTTGGGATTGCTATGATATTTGAGCCTTTAGTGAACTGTATTTGCACCCTCACTTCACAGGAGAAGCATCTGCAGAATGTGGCAGAGGCTTCTTCCCAGGTAAAATTGCGGCAGGCAGGAGCTCAGCAGGAGGTGGAGCGACTCTCTAGGGAACTTCAAGATCTGAAAGAGCAGGCTGACCAGAAGCAGGATGAACTGAAGAGGTGAGACTAGGAGCTTAAGCTGAAGTCTCAGGTGGTGTACTTGAGAGTCTCTCTTTCTTCAAACCTGTTTCCTCCTTCCAGGCTCCAGACTTCCCTCAAATTGCTTTATGCCCTGCAAGGTAAACTGCAGCTCTCAAAGGCTGAGGGTGAGGGCGAAGTTACCACAGGAATTTCTCCTCTACCTGGATCTCCTTAAGGGTAAGCTGATGAGCAGGCAAGTGAAGAAGCTGGGAATATGATTTTAACAACTGTCCACACTGTATTTCTCTAAGGCCAATGACCCACAGCTCTCTGTAGTCAGAAACTTGCCATTGTTTCTTGGTGAAAACAGCATAGTCAAGGATCCTAGGGCAGGTCAGAGCCCAGCACAGGCTTTGGTGTCTGTGAGCTACAGGTGCGTAAGAGGGGAAGCTTCCATTGTATTTCTCTCTTCATCTGAATTCTGCTGCTTGTTAAGGGATGGGGGAGCCAGAGGGAGGAAGGAGCATCTATTATGGCTGAAGTTTACTATTTATCACTGTTGTCTCTATAAATTATATTCTAGTTTTCTTAAATCTGTTTTGTTAATTGCATGTAGTTAATCTGTTAGTAGTTTCCTAATTTTGAATTTTTGTTTTTAATATAAAGATGTTAGATTTCAATCTATTCTGTGTGGATTTTTTTTTTCATTTTTTTGATCTAGATTGAATCTCACATTGAAGTTACGATTTCTTAAACAGCATACATAGTTATTTTGTCATTTTTGTGGAAAAGGTTTATAGTTTACAGTTTCGTGGGCCTATATTACCTATTCCCTGTTTATTTGTTTACTTGTAATGTTTTTCTTTTGGCTGTTAGAGTTTTCAGTCCTGCTGCCTGAGAATTTTCTTTCTTTGTTATATTTCAAGCACTTGTTTACTATTTGTTTTTAGGCATAGTCTTTGGCTTTTATTGCAATTCTTTTAACATTTCTTTTTTTCATTATTTTTATTTTCTATTCTTTTTTCTTTCATTTTTATTTCTTGCTGTTTCATTTGGCTAATTTTTAATATTTTTAAAAATTATGAATGCATTTTTCGCATTATATAAAGATATTTGCATATGCATACTTTTATCAGTTTCCTGTACTGAATAGCTCAAATTTTAATACATACGCTATCAATTACAAAAAATATTTGGAGTTTTAATGTTGATTTTCTTTTAAACTTAGGAAAGTTAATTTATTGCTTTTAATTTTGAAATATATTGAGAATAGTGTACCTAAGTGAATAATTAATGTTTCTATCTTCACTAAATTTTACTGTTTCAAATTTTTATTTTATTTCATTTCTGTTAGTATGCCACTTTTGAACTCTTATGAAATGTGTCAGTTACATATATACATATTACTTGTGTGTATGTATTTTGTATGTGTATATGTGATCATACACTTCGAAGAACTTACTGCTTTTAGTCATTAAATCTACAGAATTAAGGAAAACACTATACAGAACAAAACATACGTGAACATTTGTTGAAAGGTAAATGAAAGAATGAAAAAGGAACGTAATAAAATGCATATAAGTGGTATTTTTTGCTTTAGGTAAAATTTAGAGTTCGCATGAAATTTTACAGAAGTAAAACACAAAAATGATAAGAAAAATACAACACAAATTCTGTTTCAACAACATTTTCCAAAATGTGTTTTTCTTTTCTGAAAGATTTAAACTTTGAAAATCCCTTCATACATTGGAACCCTTCTGTCTGAACTTTTCCATCCAACCAATTAGGAAAAATATATACAAAAATATCAACAAACAAGAAATTTTCTTCATGTTACCATTTAATAATTTGTTGAGTGTCTATACTTATGTGATTTATTTCTTTAAGTAAAATATTACTATTCTGGATAGTTTCACCAAAGCTAATACTTTCCCTTATACAACTTTTAAAGTTGTGAAACTATAGCTTCTAATCTACTCTGCTTATAGATATAAGAAATTGTATTTTCTGTCTTTATTTCTTACAATACTATATTTATACTTTTTTAGCATAGGTAATTAATGAAGGCCTCAAATCTCCTTAAAAATAGATGTTTTCTTTGCTGTGTATTTATGGGAAAATACACTTATACATTTTATAGAAGCATTATTATTTTCATGAGCTGTTCTTCCAAAGAGCATAAAGCATGTACTTGCAAAGTACACAGTATTGTCAAAACATCCAAGAAACTTTCTACCTTCAATAATGGAATAACTTTTTAGTTTCACACTGTTAATTTTTCTTGTTTCAAAGACTTTATGAAATTAATTTACATTTTATTTTTGTAGAATTTATATATTGTATTAAAGTGTACACATTTTCTTTGAGCTTCTTTTTGTCCTTTAAGCATAAGTTTTGAAATACTAGCGGAGTGTGAAATTTAATAAGTTCAATTCATTCATTATTATTTTCCAGCCCAGTCCCTAAATTATCTATTCGGTATTTGGACTGTTGGACTCTGATAAACTTGTATTTTGTATTTGTAATCCATTTGAACATGCTTCACTGAAAAACTTTGTTCTGAAACACAGGGCATTGATTCTAGACACAACATTGTATATGTGTGTTTTGAGGTCTTTTTAAATCAGGTATATATCCTGTTACTTATGTTTATACATGGAATTTTTAACTTAACCAGGTATGAAAAACAAATGTTAATCTTCATGTACCTCTACACTACATAATGGCTAGATTTTGGATCCTACATTCATGTGCATTTCTGTATTTAAGATTATTAGATAGACATTAGTTTCTTGTCATAAGTAGTTCATCACTAAACATTTACTTATGCCTTATTTGTGTATTTGAAGAAAAATATTTTTCCTTAGGGGAAGAGGCCTGTTGACAGTCTCCATATATGAGGGTCTGGGTTACTCTTATTCTATAGTATAGAAATAACAGAGTAATTTGAAACACCTATCATAGCACTGTCTTTGGTCATTTTGTCTGGTTGCTGGGGAAAGATAAACTGTTTTTAGCTTGAAAACTACTCTTAATGCAACTATAATGCCATTCTTCCTGAATGCAATTTTTTATCATGAAGAAATAAGGGGAAAAGAATTAAGTTTAGTATGGAAATTTATCCATCAAAAATAGTTATATGTATTTATCTAACTGTCTAGTATTTATCCATGTACAGAAAATATTGTCAGGAACAGTGGAGATAAGATGGAATAAGTGAGAATGACTCTTTGATGAGTACTAGGCTTTTCTTTTCCCATATAGATTCTGTCATTAGACATTTACTCCTCAAAGTTTCTCAGGAATATACTTGTTTTTATACCACAAATAAATATGTGCCAGTACACATACTGGAATGTAATGAGTTACTAATTTTGCAGCTTAGTCCATTTTGGAAATAAGCATCAAGAAGGATCATGACCTGAGAACATTTTGGAAAACATCTAAAATCACTCATTGTGCCTGAGTAATACTCTTTTTATGAAAGCCTAACAAATGAAACAGGATAAAAGAAATTCATTTATAAAATGTTTATAATAATAAAGGACAATTATTTATTTTACATTATTTAGCAATATGAGATGTTTATTAACAGTACTGTATGACTACTGTAAAAACGTTGCCATTTGTCTAACAATATGGACAATTGGAATTTAAAGAAAAAAGGAAACATATACTTGGTTCCTATATCATCCTCAGCACTAGCTATGAGCTCTTCTAAAAGTAATAGTAAAATTTTTGATTAAAAATTGGTATAACAATGAATTTTTTCCTTTACTGTTTCCTAGTTTTCTTGCTATCTCAGGAATTAGAGAAACTAAATCATTAAATTCAGCTCAGTTAATTGATAATAGTAGTGGTGGTGAAATGAAAAAGTAGTGGATAAAATGTTAAAACCTCAAAACACTCAAGAGCTAGTAAATTTAATCTTTAATTTTACCTTGTAAGCTTTGTTACAGGGATTTGAGGAATAGCACAATGGTTAGAGCATTTGAATATCAAGCACAAGACCCTGAGTTCCATTCCCCAGCATCACATAAATCAGGCATGGTGGCTTACACCTCTAATCTCTGTACTCACAAGATTGAAATAGGGTAACAGTGAGTTCCAGGCTATATAGTGAGTTCAGGACTAGCCTGAGCTATAGTGTGAAAGTCTGTCTGCATAAAATAAATAAATAATTAAATAAACTTAGGTTACAGAGCTGCTTCATGATGTGCTATTGTTTTTTTTTTTAACTAGGTATCTAGAGTAGCAAATATATATGTATGTGTATATATATACAATAACTTTAAAGTCAGTTATTTTCCTAATTATGTTTATTTTGCTTTATTTTTTAAAGTTATTTCAATCAAAACGACACGTGGAAGCTACATGAATCTCATCTCTAACATTGTTGCAGTGTGGATCATAGACAACACTTTGCTATACTCTTACCTGAGTTTTCTGTTTATTTGTGAAGGAGCTAAATGACAGCTTGGGTTATTTTTAAATTTTGTGTGAGAAGTAGTATTCATGTTTTGTGCTTAGAATTCTAGAGCTATTTGCTGTTTGGATGTTTGTATTAGTGTGACAATATTAAAGTTTTGTGAAGAAAACTTGTTTTATTCAGTCTTATTTAAACTATGCATTTTTATATGACTAATAGGAAATATAAGTTTTATATAATATAAACAAATTGTGTAAAATGTGTTCTTCAAACATTACAATCTTTATAATGTGTATGCTTAGAAGAAAATTTGAATAGTCTCTTCCATTATAACAAATCCTCCAAAGGTTTTCATAAGCTTTCTTGTTTTAGGCTTTAATCTCTTAATTTGTAATTTCTAACCCCACATACCATTTTATATTAGCATATAATATCCCTCTTGGATTGGCCCAATATCTAATATTTTCCCTCTTTTTATGCTAGTGAGCAGGAAAACAAATTCTTGGTATTTCTCATATTGTGATAAGCACTGGCTTCTTTTTTGATGATTGTTTTTGTTGAATAGCTGTATATTAGAAAAAAAAAGTAAAAGGTGAAATTGTTACATATTTAACCAGTGGTATCCTAAATATATCAGGTATCAGAATAATCCTTTGAATGTAACCGGGTAATCTTTGAAGATCACGTTGCCCTTCATGAAATTACCTTTTAACAGTCTACTAGGAATTCATAGACTACTCTGGTGACGTGCTGAGAGAAGCAAACCATTTCTGGTGTAATCCTAAAAAATGCGGTTTTGTGTTCATCTTTGAGTATGTGTGGCAGGGTTTTCTAATTTGATAAGGTGAAACATTGCTGCAATTTGTGCCAAATTCTTATTGATTTTAGTTCCCATAGATGTAAATTATTTTGTAGAAGAGGGTTATAACTGATTGTTATTCTCAGCTTCGATTCCTTTTACAGACATCAGTGTTTAATTCTGTTTCTTAACGACATGAATGAAAGACCACTCTCCACCCTTATTTGACAGACAACTTATTTTCATAGAAAATATCTTTATCTCCTGAGATATACTAAAATCAACATAAAATAATGTTCTATGAAATATGTGTGTGTAAGGTTTCTAACCATTCAAAATATACTAGATTCAGAAAATAGCTTGGAAATTAGGGAATGTGAATGTTTGTAGATAGTCTGTTTTATCTGAGAACTTATAAAGTATGCTCTTAGCAAAAAATAATGTTTATAAATCATATGAATGCTTTAGGAACAGCTAGTGGTAATGTAGCTTAAAATAAGGAAGTACTGTGTGTATGTGTATGGTTGAGTGAGAATTGTGGATTGTCTGTCAAGACAGACAAATTGTAGCAAATCATGCCCTCAAAAATGTGAATGTTAGAGACAAAAAGCAAACAGGTGGAGATTTTAGTTAACCTTTTATATGTTTGCTTTCTTAATATCGAGTTGCTATAAGTTCATTGTCTTTAGCAAGATTCACAGATCTTTTGGCAATTTACAGTTTTAAATGGAATAATAATTCCTCATTGAACATCTTCTTAAGAATTAAAACAATATTATTGTTACCATTTTAGATTAAGTAACTCAGGATTTAGTGCCTTTAGAATAAAATTACAGCCATTGCTGATGCAAATTCAATGCCATTATGTCCAGTGATTTTTTCTAAATCATAATCACCACCATATATCTCTTATCTATCTAGCTACCTATCTACCATATATATAGATTTATATTTACATTTTCATAAGGTCACTATAATGAAAGTATCTAATCTCAAAAGGCAATATCACTAGAGATAACCTTAGAGTTATTTTGCTTTATTATACAATTGAGTCATCGGAGATGGTTTTTAAAAATCAAACTTCATTGTCTTTCTGGGAGATTATAATTCCCAATTGCTGGTTAACATTTTAAAAATTTATGAAACACTTCAAACAATCATAGTGTCATACATTTAGGGACCATTTTTGTGAAGATCACTGGTATTACAAATTAAGATTTTTTATCAACTTCCTAGATAGTTTATAAGATGAAATACAAAACATGCACATTCATTTAGAATACCTGTTTACTTGTATACTAGGTGTATAATGGTGGGAGGAGACACCATGTCCTGGGAAAAGTCTAAGGTTAAAGAAAACGTACATCCTGAGACAGAAAGATGCTACTAAAAACAGAAAGTGCTGGTATCTACACAGGCCTGGGAGACTGATGGAATAAGTATAGAATGTTGCTTTGTTCTCAATGGGAAATAAGCCCAAGAGATAGAAATCCATATATATATATATATATATATATATATATATATATATATATATATATGAGATAAATCACCCACCTTACTCTTTCATACAACTTAGCTACATTTGCTATATCCTTTGGAATTAAGTGTAGTAAATGATTATATAATAACCAAAAGGAAGTGGACAGAAAAGATGTGTATCACCCCCATACTGGATTATGGCATCTTCTCATACACTACTTTGTATTTTTCTCCCTGTCCTGCAAATGGAGGTGACACCCATTACTATGAGGAAGGTAGAGCTACAAAACGGAATGGATCCAGTCTTGAAACAAAACAACCTAAACAAGGATAACTTGGTTGACTACTGTGCAAGTGAGGAGGGAAAACATTTTTGATTTATATTAGGTCACGGAAGTACAGGTTTTTATACCAGATAGTTCAAACCTGTTTTTCTTAAGCAATTTTTTCAGAGAAATCCCATTTAACACGCAGTAACAAACATTTATTGAATTGGGAAGCGAAGTCCCTATTGTTCAAAAATCTCAATCTCTGGTTCAATCATAGGCTTCAAGTGGAATTTTGGTTCAAGACATCCATTATAGCTGCATTCAATTCTCAATACCTACTGAAGAGATGCAAAAGTATTTTGCCGTGAAGTGCTTCACTCGGTATTCCTTCATTACATGCTTAAACCCAAGTCAGACTTGATTTGATGAAATGATCGCTGTGCTTTTTTAGCTTTAAATATGTGATAAGTTAATTCTTGTTAGGTACAGAAGGCAATTTTGTTTCACTCTTTGGAGGTTTTGTAATATTTATAAACCATCCTCCCAAAAGTTCTAGTGTGATTAATGAATTCTTCAGTAGACCCTTGACCAGATAAATTTTTCAAGTGGTAAGTTTGTATTATGCTCAGTACTAGTGTGTAAATCAAAAGAACTGCTTGATATTATGCTGAATTCTACCTTTATTGTGGAATTTGTTTTTTCTGTTTAGTTGCATTTTCTCCATTGTGAATCAGTTAATCGTGCACATTCCTATAGTATTATGCTTCTTTTTATACTTTTCACAAAACTTGCATGACTTTTGTTACTTACATGCTAGTCTCCTTACAGCAACTTGAAACATCAATGGACAGTCAAGTGAAACGCAACTGTAAGTGATTCTCAAAAGCTTGATACAACTGCCTTGATTAAATGCTATTATTTTGAAAATTTGCAAGTGTCAATAAAGTTTTTAAAATGCCTACAAGGAGCTCCTTTTATCTACTTAATGATTTTCAAAACACACAGGTAACTTCTTATGTCTTAATATTTGTTTTGTAGTGATTTTTCCCAAATTCTCAATGCTCTCAATCCTGCCAACCTCTGTGTCACACACAGAGTGCTGACAACTGTGGAAAATGGGGAGATATACAGTTAATTTCATCATTTTTTGACTCTAAGCTTATTGTTCTTGAATACTATTTCCCATAAACATTTCTAGTAGTATCATTTTCTTTTTCTTTTTGGCAAAAAATTCACGTGAGTTCCAAATTATGTAACACATCAGAACCATGAGGCCTAGGGAAATAGGGAGCATCTGTGTCCACCCCATTTTCAGAAGCTCACCCCTTTCCTATCTGTCCTTTGCCTCTTCTCCCTGCCATACATGTTGGGGCCTTTTTATATTATTTCCGTGCATTTCATAAGAGGGACACCAATCTAATCGTCTTTTTTGCTTGGGTATTTTAAAAAAATTTTTTAAAAAATACCTAAATCATGTTCATGTTAAAAATAATAACAAAACTGAAATTTGGTATCATCAGTACACAGTATCTCAATTGAGTTGCCGTAGCACTATCCATTAAATGTGCAAATGCAAGAAAAACTTTGGATAGGAAATGTCTGGTTTTGATCTGTCCCTAATTCTCATGTTATTTTCATTATTCGCTTTTATAACAATTCAGTGAGATAGCTGTTTAGGATAGCTGTTTATCAGCAATTAAATTGTTTTATAGACAGCTCACAAAATATAATTAAATATGAAATTATGTGTTTAAATACTTTGGCAAACCACTAAAGAGATGTATTTATCACAGCTGGCTTTAGCATATCTCAGAATAAAGACGAGGCTACTTCTTTGTGCTTTTGTTGTATCCTAAGCATGCAATCCAGATGGCACATATCACATAGTTCAGAAAGTACTGTTCATATTTCTAATTTTATTCTAATTTTTTGCTTTCTCCCTTTAATTACTACTGCCAAATACACCGACTATTACATAATAGGTATCCATGCATTGTTTTCTTTTGCATTGTGTATTTGTTTCTCCTATTCTTCTGAACGTTTCCTCCAGTGGTTTAGCCTGCATTCATCAGACTGTGTCCAGATAGCCTCAGTGTTACGAACAACATTCATAATTGCATGTGACTGGAAACAGACGATCCTTTCTAATTAATGATTGAGTGTCGCGTCTCCCTCGACCCGCAAGAAAGACGCAACAGCCGCGGTTCTTCTCCAAGCTTTATTCAGGCATCTTCTTAACCTTGTGCTCGAGCACCTTCTTTTCTCTCTCCTCCTTCCTCTCTTCTCCTCCCCTTGCTAAGCTGCAAGCAATTTTAAAAGCCCCGCAAGCCTATCATATCTCACCACGTGGCGCTTTTAGATAGGAGCCTGCACATGAGGAGATCAGTCGCCAGTCCGCGATTTCCACATATGGAGTTGTTTATCACATTTTATTAGGAGGTGTGGCTGCCACGCAGACACCATCCTTTGGGTGCGGCATCTAATCCTGCCCCTTGGCTCGTTGCCCGGCGCCATCTTAGGGTTCGGCTCTCCACGATTGAGGAACCTCAATCCAAATTGTAGTGCGGCATTGTGAAATATCTAGATGTCATTTCTTTTTATCGTGGAAAAATATATTTTAAAATGTCTGTTTTAACTACTCTTAAGTGTACAGTACAGTGGCATTAGGTACATTCATATTCTACAAGTGTCACTATCATCCATCATCAGAACTTTTTTTATTTTCAAAACTAAAACTCCGTATGTATTAAATTGTAACATACCAGTCCTCTTTCTCCCAGCCACTGAACATTGGCGATGACTGATCTGATGTCTATCAATTTGGCTATTGTAGGTAATTCATGTAGATGAATTCATGAAATATTTGCTCTTAGCATGATATGAAATATTCAGCATATATATAAAAATATTTTCACTTTGCATATCTAATTAGCGTGACATTTATGTTATAGTATTAATAGTTATGTCGTACGTTAAGTTGAAAATTTAATTCTTTGTATGTGTATACACTTTTGAATACTGTTCTGATGGGCACCTACCTTCAGTTTTTTTTTTTTTTTTACAGACACAGAATTGTTGAATTGTATGGTAATCGCTAATATTTTGGAAATCTTACTATACTTATTTTTTCACAGTAGTTTTCATAATTTGTATTTTTTTGGGTGGTGCACTAGGAATCCAATTAATTTACATCCTAACCGACTCTTGCTTTCTGTTATGTTGATAGGATCAATGGGTGTAAAGTACTTTTGATTTGTCTTTCCCTTCTTATCTGTGATGTTGATTTCTTTGCAGAAATATCCAAATATTTTTTAATTGTTCATTTGAATTCTGTGTCCTGTTTTTGTATTGTAGGGGTTCTGTAGATATTCTGAGTATTAATTTCTTAATAGATACATGAGAACTCACATTTTCTCGCATTATATGACATACCTGTTTGCTTTATTGATTAAGATGTTGATTCACCAATTTTTAAAGTTTTGGTATTCTGATCATATTTATGGTTATAGTTGTTGCCTTGCTTTTGGTGATTCAGTCATTGTCAAATACGATGAAATGATACATTTATGTATTTCAGAAGTCTTCTATTTTATCGCTTACATTCAAGTCTTTGACACACTTTGAGTTAATTTTATATATGGTATAAGTTAAGTCCAACTTCATTTTTTGTGTTTTTCCTCTCCTTTCGTTTTTGCTTTCCTTCCTTTTATTGCATAAGGCAATCCCTTCTGTTACCATCATTTGTTGGAAAGGTTATCATATTCTCAGTAACAGTCTTAACATTTTTGTTGTATTACTCATTTTCTGTAACTGGGACAAAATATACAACAATCTAAAGGAAGACAGGTTGCAGTGGATTCAATAAGTGCACGACTGGAGAAATAGCATGGCTTAGGAGAATGGTGAAGGGAATTGGTTTAACTCATATCAGCCATGTAGGAGAGAGGAGGGAGAAACTTGGGACAAGAATACACCCTTCCAAGTCATATTCCAATGGTTCATCTTCCAGCCAGCACCACACATTTAGCATGTAAACTCATTAATTAATTAATGAATCCACTGACAAGTATAATGTTCCTGTGACTCAGTCATCTTCGAAAAGCCTCACCTCTGAACACATGGTATTTTAAATCTAAATCATAATAACATCTTTGCTGAAAATAATATGACTATGCAATGCTTTTACTTTTTGTGATCTTCTCCATTAATTTGTTAAGATATGCACCTTTCTGTCTGAACCATACTCTCGATAACTAAATTTGTTGCTGGTTTTCTAATAAGGACGTAAACCTCCTTTAAATTGATTCTTCTGCCTCAAGATTCTTTTTTTAGTTGATATTCTATTCATATTTCAAGGTGGGTTTATGTGTTCCTTGCAAAATGAAAAGGCATTGTGCTTTCTGGCAGGAATTGTATTGTCTTTGTAGACCACTTTGGAGTATCGTTGGCATCTTAAAAATATTATCTTTCTTTCTATGAATATGGACTGTCTTACCATTTTATGGTCTTTAATTTATCCTAGCAGTTTCTTTGTACTGTTCAAGGTATTAGTGTTTTGCCTTGTTGATTGTTTATTTCTAAGTACATCATTATATTTGTGCTACTGTAAATAGAATTATTTTCTAATTGTACATTGTGAGGATATAAACAACTGATTTTTAGTTTTGTTATGTACCCTGCAACTTTGTTGCATTTAGTTTTTAGTTGCTTTTTTTTTTTACTGTGGAATCTTTAGCTTTCTTTGTGTAGAAGAATATTTATGTATGAACAGTGATAATTTTATTTCACCATTCAATGTGAAATTATTTTGTTTTCTTGCCTAAT
This sequence comes from Ctenodactylus gundi, assembly GCA_004027205.1. Taxonomy (NCBI): domain Eukaryota; kingdom Metazoa; phylum Chordata; class Mammalia; order Rodentia; family Ctenodactylidae; genus Ctenodactylus; species Ctenodactylus gundi. The sequence goes on along the minus strand of PVKB01000470.1, from coordinate 122,663 downwards.
TGTGCTAGATAAATATTTTAATAGTTTATTGAGTAAACTTGTTTGGATTCCGTATCATTGGGCTGCAAGTATAACTCAGTGATTACAGCACTTGCCTAGGAAACATGAGGCCCCAGTTTTGACCCCCCAGCACCATATAATAGCTGGACATGGTGTTGTCCATCTACAATCCTAGCACTTGGAAGGATGAGACAAGAGGATTGATGTATGTTTGTTTCAGGTTAGCCTGGAGCCTGGACCATAGAAAGAGACTGTGTCACAAAAATAAATAAATAAATAAATAAATAAATAAATAAATACAATGCAATTATCCTCTTTGACTTGGCCTTGTCCTTGATCTTTAATTTTTCTACTATATGTACCCTTTTAAATGAATGCAGTTCACATATGCCCGTGTGTTGAAATAGGGTCTGTCTTCCTACTTTTAAGTATTTTTTTCTTGTCACGAGAGGATATTGTATTCTTTCAAATGGATTTTTTCTGTTGAGTGGAAAGATTATGTAGTTATTTTCCTAATCATCCTGTTAATGTGCATTTTTTGATTTTATTTCATATTTTGACACATCCTAAGAATATGTCCTTGTTAGTCATTGCTGAGGTTACCATGAGGCTTGAGGTTGTTCTCCATGTGCTCATGTACTAGAAGTTTGATCTTTACTGTGATGATGTTGAGAGGTAGGGTGTTGATTTTAAGAGGTAGAGTCTCAGGAGACCTTTAAGAATGTACAGAAGCTTTACTCTTGGAAGAGATTAATGGGCTTCTTCTGGGACACCACTTAGATATCACTGGATAGGTTGTATAAAAATAGTCTGGCTCCTGAGTCTCTGGCCTTATGTATACTATGTGTTCTCTCCCACACAGGCTCTGCCGTGATGCCAGGCTACATTTGGTGATGCAGTGAGGGCTCCAAATAAAACAGGTTTGTGTTGTTTTGTTTTTTGGTTGAAGTACCTGACCGTAGATATTTTGGTGTAATTTCATAAAAATAGACAACGATATTGAGGAAAACTCTTTCTAATATATTCTTGAATATAACTTGCTAGTATTTAGTTCAAAATTTTCTCATCAGTATTTATAAAGGATATTGATCTAAAGTTTGGGCCTTGTTTTGTTTTAATGTCTTGGTCTGGCTTTGGTACCATAGTTGTATTTGCTTCATAGGGTGGGTTGCAGTGTTCCCTACTTTTCATTTTTTCTGGAAAAATTAGAGGATTGATGTTAATTTTATAAATATTGGGTCAAATTCACTGTTGAAGTCATCTGGACCTGGATGAATTCGAGGGATTTTAATGATTTTGATCATTGACAAAAATCAGCCTCTTAGTTGCATAACTATTCATAATTTCTATTTCTCATACTTCAGTGTTTGCGTATTTGTGTGTGGCATAAAATAAAGTAGTGTCCAAATAAAACATTTATTTGCATGTAATAATTCGGTGCGGACATCCCAGTTGAATTATAACCTACTTTAAGCTTTCTTTTTCTCTGATTTTTTCTGTTGAAAAGAAGATGGTGATTATGATATGAACTAAGCTTTCATTTTTATCAGACAAAAATATTTTAAACCTCTTGAGTAAAAATTCTTCCGCTTGGAGTTTAATGAGTACCAAAGGTATTTGATACATTTTTCTGTGGATGATACATATCATAACTTGTCCAAAGCCATACACATCTTTATGTGTACATCTTGAAAAATGACATTTAAAAGTTACTACTAAGGATATTCTGGGAATATGTGTTTTTTTTTTTTTTTGAAAAACAAAAAACAGAAAAACCTACACTCCCCACACCTGTGTGCCTGCATATCTGCACACAAAAACAGAACAAAATCCATAAAAGTACTTCTAATAAATGCCTTTTGTTCATTAATTTATTTTTTCTGTTAAAACTTAGTGTCTACATGTTTTTCTTATATTCAAGGATTTGTACACATACAATGGATATTTTCCAGTGTAAATACCATGGGGGCTCTCCTTTGTATAGTGGTTACAGTCAGATACAATAGCTTAGAACTGATTTTTTTTCTAACTAATTGCTCTTTCCCATGTTTTTAAGATTATGCAAAAAATGAATGATTAATATGATGTGTAGGTCTTATCTTGTTATAAATAAGGTGAGTATTTTATACTGAATGTAGTATGTTTTAGTGCAAAGACTTTTCAGAAATACAGATTTATCTTCCAAGCCTGGTGAAAACAACACTAGTATAGTTAGGATTCCATCAGCTCTCTTATAAATAACAGTACTAGAATTAATGATTACTAAAGGCCCTTATATTTCTAATCCACTGTGATTCTATAATACAGATAATAATTCAAAATTTGATTCTGGGTATCATAATATAAATATCAAGAATAGTTTAATGTATAGTTGCTAAGCATAGCTACCTGATGTGTTTTGGATTGGGTCACAAGGAATTTCCTACAGAAATGGAGAAGAACATGCTAAGATAAATTGTTGAAAATGAAGACAACAGCCAACTCTTTCAGGAAATGTTATAGGTTGTGCTATGGTTTGGATCTGTAATGTCCCCCAAAATTCTCATGTATTTGAATATAGTGGGAGAACTATGGAACTGTGTGATCTTGGGAGGTAGAGCCTGATCGGAAAGGGTACATGGTTGGGATATAACCTGGAGAGATTATGTCTATTTGAGAGTGGGGGATGCCCAGTGTACAGCTTTCAGGCTTATGTTTTTGAATTTTGGTCTATGGGGTAAGAGAGGGGCTCCCACCGAGGGGTTGGGGTCCCACCTTGCTGCTTGAACTAAATAAAGGAAGGAAAGAAGAAACACTATTACAGTTAGTTTCTGAGAAGGTTACTATAGCCTTGCATTACTCTCCAAACAGACATGCACTGCCCCCGCTTCAGTGGACTCTCTGCTGGAAGTGCTGTATTAAGCAGTTCTCCAGACTCTGTCATGTGCTTCTACTCTTGCTGGCTTCTGCGAATGGACTGTGAGGGTTTCCAAAATTGTGAACTAATGAAATCTTTCCTCCTTTCAGCTGTGTTTGTTGGTTATTTTGCTCCAGCAATGAATAAGTAGCTAAGATAGGTTGTCTCCATATTTACCCTGAAGGTTAAATAGGTCATATCTCTGGTAATTTTCTTGGGGATAATATTGGTGGCCAGCAGGGAGGATCTTGGGAATGTTACATTATGTGATATAGCTCAAATATTCTTTGATTTAAACTTAGAACACGATTAAAATTCATTAGTAAAAGAAAATAGAATCCTATAGACAAAGGTGACTTTTTCTCAAATGAAATAAAGTATGGAAGGGAAAGAGTAGGGGAGTGCAGGTTTAGTGATGATAGGTAAAAGTCTGGATTTGCAAGGAGGAGGAAACTTATTGCAAACAACACCCACCCAGAAAACACGTACAAATATGTAACAAATAAAACATTGCTATAATACTGGCACTGTTAAATAAAAATTTATTTAACATTTATTTGAAGAAAATTTGTATACTCGGAAGGTTTTTCTCTATTGTCAGTAATTATGACATAGAAAATAAAATACAGATACTAAAGCAGACAAAAAATCCTATAAATATTCACTTTAGTTAAATTTTAAAATATCGTTTAGTAATAGCCTCAATCTTTTTTGTTAATAAGCTTTTTGTTTGTTTATAACTTACAAATAAATAAATTTTATATGCTTGATAAATGTCTACTGTGTTTTGCTATTTGTATTTCCACATGCTCTTAAAGTTACAGCGTTATCTTCCACTTTTTTCCATATTTAACATTTTCACACACATGAGAGAAAATTTGTGTCTGTCTACTGTGAATGCCACTTGAAAAAAGAGAGTTGGAGAACAATAAGTAAATTGAAAATTCTGAACATATAAATAAAAAAATTAAACAGAATGGAAATCTTATGAATTTGCAATATCATTTCATAAAAATTTAGCAGTGCCATTAAAATTAGAAATTTGTTTAATCCATGATGAAGCACCCCCTTTTTTCTTACAATTTTTTTTTTTTTTTTGAGACAGGATCTTGTTGTGTAGCCCAGGCTGGTCCTGAACTTCCTTAGGTCGGGAGGTATCTAGTTCTGTGATATATTATCTCTGTGGCATGGCAGGTCTTTGTAGTAAGAAATAATATATACATATAGAGAAACATATGTGGACATATGTTATTGTTAGTACTATTATACCATAGGTCCTTAAATAAATAAATGAAAACATTCCAGGGAAGTCATTTATTTTAAATATAATTTATTGAAGAGCATTGTTCTTTTTTTTCTTATCTTTATATGTTACTGTTACTGTATTTTAAAGGAAGGCTGAGATTCTAGCATGAAGGAACATGCAGTCATTCTAGAATCAGCAATTTGCTGAGTACAGGCTTTTCAAAAAATTGTTAGAACCCACTGTACCTTAGGTGGGATTTAGATGAATCTATTAATCATTAGGTGTATTAAAATACACAATTATTCATTGGTCTTTTTCTAATAACCTTAATTCTATAAATAACAAAGGGAAGTAATTGTTCTCTGTAATTCAAATTAGAAACTTGAATTTCAGATATTTAATTTCACATGGTAACTGGAGAAAGTGGAAGCTGGTACAGAAGATTCAGTTTCTACAAAGCAGTTTTATCCATTTACGTACTGATGGAACAGATTTTTTTAAAAGAGTAAAGTCCCTGAAGAAAGAGCGGATGTAAGAGATAATGAAAGGATATTGTATTTACAGTAAGCTTTCTGAGAAAGAAGTAAAAACAAACAATATAGTCTTGTTTGAATAACTGTATTGTCTATAATTTTTAACTTTGAGGAAAATATCTTCAAGGTCAGCATAATTATCAGCAGCTTCATCGTCATAATCATCAACATCATATCAGAATGTTTAAATGATAATTAGATAAAGTACAGTGAGCCTGTAGAGGTGTAGTAGAATCTGTTACTTAACCAGTTTTAGCTCATTTGGATTTCTTATAGAGTCATCACTTGATAGCTCTGGTAGACTGGTTCCAGAGCCCCCCGGTAGGTACCAAAATCTGCAGATATTCAAGTTTCATGTAAAGCATATGAAAGTGCTTGAATATAACCTACAGACATGGCTAGTTTACTTATAATGCCTAATAAAACATAAATTCTGTGTAGATAATTTTGAAATTGTATTGTTTGGGGAGTAATCACAAGGAGAATCTCATATATTTAGTACAGAAGCAGATTTTTCTGAATTTTTTTTCTATCTAAGATTGGTTGGATTCGCTTTTGCAGAACCCACGGATATGGAGGGCTCTCCATAGCATTTAACGTTATCCTAGTTGATGGTGGTTTCTGTGACTTGGCTCTCCTTGAGAAATATCCCTGTTATAATTTGGCCAGCGATTACTATTACTAATGTTACTTTGTTTTATTTCAAGCACAATTAAAAAAAAACCACTGGACATTCATTTTAATAGATAATTCACTTTATAATAAGTACTAAGCTGTAGGAGACTGGAGGAATAGCTCAGTGATTAAAGCAGCTACCTAGCAAGTTCAAGGCCCTGGGTTCAATTCTATAGCATCATATAGGACGACTGTGATGGTGCAGGCCTGTAATCCTAGCACTCAGGCTGAGGCAGGAAGATTGTCGTGTGTCCTAGGACAGCCTGAGCAACATAGTGAGTTCAGGATCAGCCTGCACTACAGGGTGAGACCCACTGTCCCCCTCCACACCTTCCTAAAAAAGTGTTAAGCTCTATACCTGCACTTCAGATACATTAGTAAAACCAAAATGTTTCTGGCTTTGGTGACTTCTAAGATTGAGCAAACAATAAGCAAATACAATATATAGTGTCATATTATTCTCTAAAGGAAAAAAAGTGAAGCTAGAGTTAATGAGATAGAACAAAGTGTTTTTATATTAGATAAGTGCTTGAAGGCAGCCATATGAATATGAATATAAACAATAAAATATGGCAGAAATCTAAGTGACTAGTTGGGGGAAGTGTCTTGAGAGAAGACAGTATTAAAGCTATGGCCAGTGAAGGGAGGGTACTTATCTGGGTGAAATAGATCAAAGATCATGAGAATGGTAGCAGAATGAGAAAGGAGAATAAGCGTGAAACATCACTGGAAAGGAGTTTCAGTGCCAGAGTGTGTGAGAAATTTCTTGTCCATGGTGAGGAACTTAGATTATTTAGATGCTTGTTTGTTTATTTTATTTGAGACAAGGTCTCACTGTAGTATAGGCTTGTCGTGAACTCACTATGTCGTAACTCAGGCTGGCCTTGGCCTCAGAGCAATTCTTCTGCCTTGACCTCCACAGTGCTAGGATTACAGGTAGAAATTTAAATTTTATTCTGATTTCTGAAGCTAGAAAGGATAATGTTTGTGGAAAGGGAAGTATATGGTCTAGCTTGTATTTTAAGAGAGTCTAAGGCTGCTCTCTGGAAAAAAAAGTGAGGGTCATGAAATGATGCTGGCTTGAATTATGCTAGTACCATTAAAGGTGGTGATAAATTGTCCTGTGTAGATATATTTTAAGAAAATAATTTGCATAATATGCTTCTCCTAGATTTCTGACATGTACATGGCCATATTAATATTGTATGATGAACTGAAGTTCTCTTGTTTGGCCCTGTATCATTTGAAAAAATTTATCTAGGTACAGTCTTGATGTCTTCTAACAAACACTTCTCCTGACATGTGATACCACATCCAAGGTAATAAATGTGATGAAATAAAAGAATAAACACGAAAAAAAAACAGAATAGACTTGCTCATAAAAGAAGTTGCTTTAACCTAGGACAATTTCAGACTGTGCTGTCAAGTCTGCCTCTCATCATTTCTAACATTCCCCTTATCTTGCTTGATGGTAAGAGAATCTGATAGATTTGTGATCAAGCAAGTCTTTGCTTGACCTTGGTGTTCAAGGTTAGCTAAGGGAAGCTAGTGAAAATTGCAAACAGCTGTTTAGATAGCGCCATGTTGGGGAGAGGGCCTGCTGAACTTACAGATGGAGGTCATCTCTTGCATCTGTACCCTTCAGCGTGGATGCATCTGTTCTCACTGGAATTTCAGACTCCTCAGAGATACTTGTCCTTGACACCAAACTATTTCAATACTCATGCTTAGAAAATCCTAGAATGTAAGTTCTGGGAAGTGTTGTGTTATTTTACAGATTAAAAGCAAACAAACAAAAAAACCTGGCATATAAGGGTCAAAAGTAAACTTTCATCACTACTGATTTACACATTCAGTGGCCAAAGTGGCCTTTCCTTTTAAGAATCAATTTAATATTGTGAGTATTCAATCAAGTTATTTTCATGGAGAGAGAGAAAAGTTTGGAGATTAAATTCTATCTTTAATACTAGATACCATCTTTATTCCTAGAGTTTTGTTATTCCTGGCTTTGACAAGAAACAGCCTTCATACCTTTGTTTTTTTTCAGTTGTTGGAAAATATAGTTCCAAATTACATTCTTTGTGTTTCTTTTTTCCTTTAGATTATATCTTACTGAAAATTTCATTACAATTATAAAAATAGTTAATAAGTTTGAATTACTAAAACATTCCATTTTCTCTAAAATGATAAAAAAAACAGTAATTAGGAAATTCATACTAAGCACTTCTCCTTTCTGTCTTTCAGTTGTTCATTTGTTCTTCATTCCTTATTTCCTTTATTTCTTCTTTTCTTTCTCCTCCTGCATTCCTTCCTTCTTTTCTATTTTGGAGAATTAGAATGTAAAGCAAATGAGTACACATTAAGGGTATTGGATTGAGATTTTTGCTAGCCCAGTTTCTTACTAGTCTTAAGAAATTAAAGCAAAATTTGCATCACATAGTTTTCACAAAGTATAAGAACACGACCATTTTGGCTAGTATTCTTATATACTATTGACAATATCTCAGCATGTATTTTCTAAGAATATTGTATTGTCGTAGTATTTCTTTGTCTTTGAGAATTCATATGCACTCTCATTAATCAGAGCCTTTACATACCACCACAGTACTGTGCACTACATGCAACTGATTTGAAATTTTCAATTATAAAGTTTTGAATTTGCTTTTTAAATCCACATTTACAAATGCAAATAACACTTTTGTCTTGCTTTGATGTGCTTGCAAATGCTTTATATTTGAAACTGCTTTTAGATAAGTTAATTCCAAAAATTATATCTTTACAAGTAAAGTGAGTAAGAATCATTTGGGAAAAGGTCTTGCATGTGGTGACAGAGCTCAGTGGGGGTACTACATCATGGTAAGAGTCTAGAATAATGATCCACAAATGTGTAGTTTTTTAGTGAATTTGCAGGCTGTTTAATATCATGTACCTTTTTTAATGTCTTCTTTTTCTTATAAACATATGCCACATTAGTCTTTCCGTATTTTTGTTTTAACAGCGCTAGAGATCACAAATGAATGCCATCACTAACTTTCATTAACACTATCTTTTAGGCCTCTAGTTCTGTGAACACAGAACACTGTTAAATAAATCGTACTCATTGTAGTTGTTAATAGTTTTGACTTTTAAAATAGTTTACCTTTATCAGAGATAGTGAAACTGTAACTCGGAAATATTAAGTATTATATTTAAAATAATTAGGTGAGTTCTGAAATAGAGATTCAAACTCAAGACTCTGATACCTTTTTAAAAAAATCTTCTATGCTGTAGGTTTTATTCAAGTCTAAAATGACTATTTAGTAATTAGATATAATTGTATAAAAGTGCTAATAGTAAAACTATTATTTATCTAATCATTTCAATGAGAACATTTTTGTTATGAAAGTATATTTTTTCTTACATTATATTTAGTTCTTCCTTTTGGCTTTAGGAGAAACCAACATCCATTTTCCAGGTATCTTCCTTTCAATTTTCCTCCTGGAAATATAATCCTTTAGTTCCTCTAGCAAGTTTCTAGAACAAAAACCATAAAGATCTTTAGCTCAAAAAGGCTAATCAGAGATTTAGTAGAATTTCCCAAATTTCTCACAGTCTTTGGGATGTGAAGTTTAAGGGGTGCAAATGATTTCTCCTCTTCACATGAGTTTTCTATTGTAGATTTCTCCCATCAGTATTTTTTTTTTCCGTAACACTTTCTCGAGGGGAAAACATTGAGTTTGTTAAAATTTGCCCTTTTTAAACCTCATAAATTTGAACAGTCTTAAAATGGTTTCCTTGTAGAAGAAAAAAATTCACTGCCAAGAAAAAAAATAGCTGCCATGATGCCAAGGGTCGATGAAGGGAGATAAAACACATCATGGTACTTTTAGAGGCTGCATGATGAAGGTACCTCCTATATAATTTTATTTTAACTGGCTTGGCAAACCACAGGCCTGCTGTGGATAATCTGGCATATTATCATTAGCAGAAGCCAGGCGTGAAGGAACGTGTGGTCTCCTCACATAATGATTAGCGAGGTTGCACTGGTTGAATGCAAGTTGCCTTCTCTGAGCATAACTGTTGGTACATTTGAATCATATCAACTCTGTATTATATTCAACTCTGTTTATTTGTACAGTATCTAGGGGCATGGTTGCTTGCCATTCAGACACCCGACCTAACAAGTATTTCTCCCATAGCAATTTGTAAAAATAATTCAGATGAAGGAGTACTTCTAGAATTGTTAATGAAGTCAGATAGAGAAAATGTTTTTCTTTTCTCCAAACTCATTTTGATTAAATACTGAAAACCTTTATTTTCTCAAATTTCTTGTAGAAAATACCATAAAGCAGAGATAAATGTAAAAAAAATACATATTAGTAAACACTAGTAGTGTATTTTAAGCCATTTTCCAGCTTTTGTATATGATTTTTAACTTTTAAAAAATGGTGTCTCAGGATGGCATTTTATCTTTTTCATGTGCTGTGACCTTATTTCATCTCTCATATAATCTTTTAATTCTAGTAACATATTTATCTAAATTCCTAAGATGGTAGTGAGGTGTAATTTCTTCCTTTTCTAGTATTCTGCCACTCTCCATAAGAAGAGTGATAGATTTAGTCAGCTCTCTGACCCTATGACGAAATATCTGAGAAAAACAGTGTAAAGAAGGAAAAATATGTTACGATTGACACTTTCAAATGTTACGGTCCATGGTTGACTGTTTCTAGAGCTATAGGCCTGACATGAAGCAGACTGTCCTGGTAAAAAAGGGGTGAAGAGAAGTCAACTCACCTCATGGCAGTAGGAAACAGTGGGAACAAGCCAGAGAGTAAAGAAAAACCAGAGAAGTTAAATATTCCACAGAAGCATGTTCCCAGTGACCTAATTCTTCCAACTAGTACCTACCTCCTAATAGCTCAGTCAAGTTATGAACTCATCCAAGAGCTAAGCCATAGCTGTCTTCAAAAATTAGATCGCTACTTCATGTGTGTCTTAGTCTAGTCTAGTTTACAATCAAGATTAACTATCATGGGATTATCATGGAATATGGATATTTTTAAGAAAATAGTTGAATGGAGGAAGTGAATGCCACACTGAATATATTATATTAGAACATAGCCCTGAAAACAGTGAGAAAGTGAAACATGAATTCTTTAAAGAAAGCTAAGAAGGAGTCTGCTGTGTATTTAATAACATAAGACCAGAGTGTTTCCACCAGTTAGGAATAAGAGGTATAGTAAAAGTGTAGTTTGATTATATAAGGACTTTGGGGACGTGTGAGGAATTTGTTGCCTGAAAAGCATGCCATTGGAAGAGTAATATTGAAATTTTATTTGTGATCATAAGAATCATTTTGCTTTCTATGTGGAGAATTGAGACTAGAAAACAGTAAGTGTGAAACAAGAAAATTGAAACTTGTAACAATCATGTAGTTCCAAGATGATTGAATTTTAGATCAGAGAATGGTTTGTAGAAATGGTGATAAATGACCAAATTGAATAACATTTGAGCATGAAGCCACCTGATTTCCTTTTTATTAAAATTGAAATGTTAGAGAAAGTGATGCGTCAAGGAGCACTATAAAGGCTCGTTATCCTAGGGAACTTAAAGGATAGAGTTACTCCATGCTAGGGTGTAGAGGAGTGGTTCAGAAAGTAGATAAATGAGTCAGATAAAAGTAGTTTACCTTTGGACATGTTAGGTATATAGTGACAGGTCGAAATTCAAGTGGAAAAGATATCTAGGTAGTTACATTTCTAAGTCTACAAAGCAGAGATGAGGTTCAGACTATAAATATAAAATTTCAATACATATATATTTACATGTAGTAATAACAGTAGATGTTTAATAATCAAGAGAGTGAACTTAGAAAAAGGACAGGAACTGGAAGGACATTATTTAAAGATAAGAAAGTTGAGCGCTCCTCAATGAAAGAATGCCATGGTGTAGTTACTGAAGGAGACAGTGGCATAGATCACATTGTAGTTTCTACTGATGTAATTCTTAAAGATTTTTAGTTTAAAAATATCATGATCCCTCTCACATTATACATGCTGTAATTTACAGAGCAACTATTTATTTTCTGGCAGATAGAATATTTTATCCATTGAGATGAAAATTGACAAGATGTTCTGGAGGTTTGAGAAAAAAGAAGTATGAAAGTGTTGTCTAGGACAGTTAAAGACTACTGAACTTTGAAAATGAGATAAGATTGGTGATTGGCACCAAAAGCCTGTTGAAAGATCTCAGCAGATAATATAATACCGATTTGTTGTGTTTTGTTGTGTTGGTATAGATGTACAGTAGTGTAAGGGTTGACTTTAATGATAGACAAAATTTACTGTGGTTTTGACCAAGAAAACACAAAAAAGTATCCCCTTGGAGTTAGGCAGAGCTGTGTGACTTGCCGTGATCAAAGAATTGGGAGCATGTTATAATATCTCAGCAATGAAATTGTAAACAATTTTTCATGTTCTTTTACCTTGATGAAACAAAGCCTTGAGTGTTGTGTTGAAAACGACAGGGAGCAAGTGAAATACATTCATTTCACAGAACTCAGTTGTAGGCATAGTGGGCACTAGAAGAGGGGAGAAGGATGTAATTGGGGAAGGGTCAAAAAAGGGAGTGGTGTAGGGTTTACAATGTTGTCATGATACATATGTGTGTACAAAACACTCAAATTCAGTATAAACCTCTCTCTCTCTCTCTCTCTCTCTCTCTCTTACACACACACACACACATGCACACACACAACATGGAAAAAGAAAAGACGAATTGGCCTACAATGTTCAGCAACCACCTGGAGAATATTTCCCCGCAGTCTTAAATTTTCAGAAAATGGGATATGATCATATTTTAGGCCCCTGAGATTTTGTTGATTGTTTTACCATAGCAACATTTGATTTGTTTCCCTAAAAAGATATGATTATAATAATAAATGGCTGAGATAAAAGTAAGGAAAATATTAGAAGGATCAAGATGTAGAGGTCATATATATGAAGATTAAATCACCCTAACAGGAGGCAATAGACCAAAAATATGGGAATAGAAATGAACATGTATAGACAACTGTAGCAGTATGTGATTTTTTTCTCATGTTTAAACAAAACACTGCAACTGTCTGTAGTTTCTGTGTAATTTTGCTATAATAACAGAATTATTCTGAAAAATAAGTTCCCCTTAAAAATATAGTTTGCTTATTTTTATTTACTTAAGTGAATACTCATTACCTTTTTAATTTTAAAATGATATATTCTGTTTTGACTCATATCCGTAAAAGTCATAATCAAGACTTAATCAAGAACTCAACCTGTTCAAGGTCTGTCTTCCTACAACTAACTACTTTTACCAAACGATTTTCTTCCTCTATATGAAACTTATTATGTGTCTTAAAATTTATTGAGATTAGCTATACATTATAATAGTTGTATTAGTTATATATATATATATATATATATATATATATATATATATATATATACACACACACACACACACACACACACACACACACACACACACACACACACACACACACACATTATAGAGCCCTAGGAAACAGACCAACCAATATATGTTGTGGGCACCCAGATCAGTAGATACGTACGGAAGAATTTAGGAGTTGGGGTGGGGATTGCAAAGTAATACGGTGAAATGTCTGTTGGTGATGAAGATTTTATTATCTTATGTTGATTTCTCTCAAGTCCAGTGTTTGTTGGCTTGTGGAAATGTAATTTCATACTCTGCCACTGTTTTTGCGTAGAATTCTCCTTGTCCCTCTTCTTTTTTTTAATTTTCTAGTATGTGTCAGTCATTTTGCTGTATTTTCTTTGGTAAGGGTGTAAATCTTATTAAATGAAAGCCCACTCTAATGATACAATTTTAAATTGCTTACTACTCTAAAGATCTTATTTACAGATAAGTCATATATTGAAACACTGGAGGACACCACAGGACACACAATTGAATTGATAACAGACAAATGTATGTGTGGTATAGGTAGTATCGGTATTTTATTAAAAACTGTTATCTACATGAATTCCTTTGGGAAAAATACTGTTATTTACTATTTATTTATTTGTTACTTTTGAAATCGGGGCTCACTCTGTAGCCCAGGCTGGTCTTGTACTCACTGTGGAGCCCAGGCTGCCCTTGGACTCAGGACAGCCTTCCTGCCTCAGCCTTTCAAGTGCTGGAATTACAGGCATATGTCACCATGCCTGTTTTATTTGTTGCTGGGGAATTGAGCTTGGGTACTTAGCACTTGACTTAGTGCTTCAACTGCAGAGCCATTGCTCCAGCCACAAAATGCTGTTATTTAAAATTGCAAAAATTTTGGGATACTCTTGACAACTCCCAGAAATTGTTTTCTTAGCTATATTGATGTCACTCATGCAACAATATCATAAATTTTTACATAATTGATAATCAAATTTACTTGGCCATATTTCCCGGAAGTGATTTTTGATCATGGTGGTGGGAGGCAGAGACATAAGTATATTTCCATTAGGCATATTTAATCTTCATCATCAATATTGTTACATCTAGTTAATGTAATTTAATTGGCATAGTAGAACTGCATCATGCAGCTGGATCACTGAGTAGATTTACATAGAACTAGCTTCATTGTAGGTACTACTCATTATGTCAGCACTTTTAGAAGTCACTGTATGTTGATATTAAATCCCTAAATAGGTGGTCTTTATTATACTTAATATAATCTTAATTATTAGCATAAGAAAATAATTTCTTAGTTTCTAAATCACACTAATTTATACAGTAAGCTTTTTTACATCAACACTGAAACTAAGGCCTACGTTTAGTGTTACATATTTGTTTTCATCACTTTAAATACCAATTTTATTAAATTTTTTATTGTTTCATTCACTACTTGCAATCACAGATTAAGGATCTAATTAGAGTACCAAAACTGTAATCATAAGTACAGTGCCCTCCAGGGTGAGTAGAAATATTCTTTTTAGTGTTTAATTTTACAGTCTTCTTTGCCAGTATAGCACAAAGATGGAAAAAAATTTATTTGAATTTTTTACTTGAATTCATTTTATCAGTGCTCTTACTCAAGACTTTTGGCAAGAAGAATCATAAAATAATTAAAGAATATACTACATTGTCTCAGAATCTAAACACCTGTGGGGCAACTGTTAAAGTAATTCATGTAACTTACTATAAGCCTCATCAAAGAACCACATATGGGTGGTATTGTTTTTCCTTACATTTTCAGAATGAATTTTTCTTGGAACTCCAGAGACTGAGTTCAATCACATACAAAAGAATGAAAAATTTAAGAATACCTGAGGGTGAATGTATTAGAATTGATGGACATATTACTCCAATCCTCTTAAAAGTTTAAACTTAAAAGATGTCACGTCTGTAAGGTGGAATGTAAAGTAGGATTTTAAAGTATTTCATAAATTCAGATTTCTATAGGGTGGGGTATATTTTTTACTGTACTGTGACAACTTATTACACATTTGTATTTTACCATCAGAAATGTTTAGTGGTCCAAAATATGCAATATGCATTGCTTTAATAAAGTAAGATCGATGGATGCCCTGAGTTCAAGGCTAGTCTGTGCTCCATAGTGAGTTCACGACCAGCCTGGGCTACAGAGTGAGACCCTGTCTCAGGAAATAATAAAATAAAATAAGTTGGAATTTAAGACATTCTGAAAGTTTGGCTAATAATTATGAATAAAAAGATGTAAATCTAGACTAAAGGGCTAGTTAAGAGAGAATTGTGAACTGCAGGGCTTGCCTCTAACAATAGGTAAATCATCTCAGGCTTAAGAAAAGAAATGATGTATGGTGCTTAAATTTGGCTTAGGAGCATTATATTGTGACTATTTATAATTTAATGATAATAACAACTATATTTATTTTGTTTACTCAATATGTGTCAGCTATTCATTAATCAGACAAGAATTTCTACATATCAAATAGAGATTAATACCAGCTTGAATATTCTTGTTATAGTGTTGAAATGTGACATCCATATCTTTTTTTAAGTGTTTTGTGATAACTTTTTCTGACAGCAGTCTCCCAAGTGAAGAAAGGAAGTGGGCTGGTCCTAGATATTCATGAGATATGAGATGCTTATTATTTGTTTAGAGGAATTGTTGTGAATTTTATTCACTTTAAATACTACTTTTAAAAATGATACCTTGGTCCTTTACTTTTTAATCATTCAAACCAAAAGACTGTACTGCAATTCCAAATTATGGCATGGCAGCTGAATATAGATGGTAAGTTACCAATTGATCAAATTACATGTGAGAAGGATATTTCAGATGAATGTTTATTGTTACGGTTTAACTGCGAATTAGCTCCCCAAAATTTATGTGTTAAAAGATTCAGAGGTTTGACTCAACAAAGTCATTTGATTATCAAGGATTTGACTTCATAAGTTCATAATTTTAGTGATGAGATCATAATTTGATGGCATTTTTGGGACTGGTGAAAAGAGAATGTGAAGCCTGGGAAGCCTGTCTGGAGGAGTGAACCATGAGGGTATGACCTGTGAGACTGTGTCTGTTCCTGGGTCTCATCTTGTGCTTACTTGGTGTCATGAGGTCAGGAGTTTTGATCCTCCATGTTCTTTCACTATAATCCTCTGTCTCACATCAGTAATAACACAAAGTAATAGAACCAGATGACTGTACACTGAAACCTGTGAGACTTCAAGCCAAAATACAGCTTTCTTCCTTATGGTTGTCCCCATACCCTGTGGAATTGGATCACAGCAAAGGAAAGTTGACTAACATTCACTTTATAATACTAACTAGCATAACTCTTTGTCACAGTAACAGAGTTAGAGTCAAAGTGCTATAAGTAGGAATGATTATTCATCATACTTTTTTGAGGTATCTTATTTTATCTTTGGTCTGAGAATTAAATGTCTCACTAGCTTACAAGCAACCAATTATTGGGCTAAAAATTATGGAGTCTATGCCATCTTTGTCAGTTGGGGAGGCAAATGGTAAACTATGTACTTCTTCTTTAATTATATGTATTTTTATAAGCAAGATAGATTATGTCCTATGCATAAATTCTACCTTTTTGTTCATGCTGCAACATTTACAAGGTTAGAATCCTTCCCTAGTCCTCTTTATTTTTAAAATAATACCCAGTATTCTAAATGAATAGTTTAAATATGGTAACCTTCTGAAATTATCATGTTTGGTACACACTGAAAATTTTGTTAGAGAAAATATCACTAATTGAGGCTGTTAACAGTGTATAAGGCTCTGTTCTATACATTTTTATATTAACTTATGTTGTAAATACAGTTATATCCTAAATTTTTACATGAGGAAACTGACAGATAATTCAGTTAGCATTTTCAGTGTTACACAGCCTGTTGGTACTAAATTCAGAACTTGAGCTCCTGTGCATTTGATTGTAAAGTTATTCTGTTATTATTGTGTGGTGAAACTATAACTGATATGGTGATTGTCAGTTCTTGCATTTCTAAGCAAACTTTTAAACTTTTCTACTGTTATGAAAGACGCGAATTACTATTTTATTAAAAGAGCACAAATCAAAACATATACGTCCCTGTCAAATCAACTTCCAGTGTATTCATTTAAGCATGTTTTATTCTGTTAACTTGCACTTAGAATTCTTAGTGTTTGGCTCTTCTTTTTCGTAAGACCCATATTTTGAAAATGTTCTACCTGTGATATGCTTGCAGTATCAAAAGTTCACATACATACCATTTATACAATTGTAGCCTCTAACTCCTGGAAATTAAGAAATGATTGAAAAGAAACGAGAAGCAGCCAGAGTAATTCTTTCAGTTTTGACATTTTTTTGGAATTGATTAGTTAAGAGTAAGCTTGAAGATCAATGTTGTGTAATTGTGTAGCATTTTGCTGAAATACGAAATGTAAACAAGATCAGTACGGAAAAGGAGAACGAGGGAGTAAGCTGCGGCCTGGCTCACAATCGCTATTCCATGTTACACTGGTTTCTTTAATTTGTATGTAAAGAAAGTGTGACACAGTGTAGCTTAACATATTATATGTGTTAACTATATACTGAACTACTGGTGAATAATAGGACTTACATTAATTAACATCTATTCAATGAAAACATCAAGGATTTACAATAATGAATTCTTTAGTGTAAAAGATTTAAAGTTATTATGGTCAACATTAATAAATTTACTTTCAATTGTAAAGAAAGATTATAACTGCTATTAATTCATTTTCCAAGAATGGAAGATGCCATAAATTAAATGTACTCTTATACAGTTATTCCTATATAGCAATCTCTAGGTTCTTTTTATTTTAACATAGCTTTTTTTTAGGATTAACAAAATTAGGAATTATAGACTGTAAGAGCCATTGAAGATTAAAACTAAGTACATATTCACATGTGCATATACTTAGCTAGATATACAGAAACAAAAATACATTAATCAAAATTAATTCATAAATATTCTGAAACAATTGTACAATAGAAACTGAATTGATCCCTTTCCTCTCTAAAGTGATATGACAAATGTCCATAAAAAAAAAAACTATAAGAAATCTGGTGCCCAGGGTGCATGTTTTCTATTGTGAAATGTAAAAATCTCAACTTGACAGCTGGTGACTGCATATAAGTTAAGGAAGCAGATGATGGCAGTATAGTTAACGTAGTACAGAAATCCTCATAAGAGCCAGGGATTCTTAACTAGTCAGATCAGACTCTGTCACCCACTAGGCTTCCAAACATGACAGAAAACTTCTTTCAAGAAGTTTAATATTAAATTTAAAATAAATTCCATTTAAACATGCAGAGTTTCTCATAAGGATGTCATTATTGCTTCCAGTTGACTGTTGAAATCTATCAGAAGAATCCTGCAGTCTTCCCAAATACTTTCAAGTTATGCTTCTTTGAAAATAGCACTTAGTTTCTTTCTTGAATTTTTTTTCAAGTTGGTCAAGAATAGAGGGGGGGGGGAGAGAGAGAGAGAGAGAGACAGAGACAGAGACAGAGAGACAGAGAAAGAGAGAATGAGAATGAATGAGAATGCCTGTTAATATGCCTATAGATGGGGCCATCTAGGCATTGTGGGGCTGCCAAGTGTTCACTTAATC
Organism: Ctenodactylus gundi; assembly: GCA_004027205.1. Classification (NCBI taxonomy): domain Eukaryota; kingdom Metazoa; phylum Chordata; class Mammalia; order Rodentia; family Ctenodactylidae; genus Ctenodactylus; species Ctenodactylus gundi. Next base: position 104,229 of record PVKB01000470.1, on the reverse strand, counting down.
TGATTCTAAGTTTAGCCTTAGTAGGCAGTATGATAAAGAAAGTTTCTAGATAACAAGCTTAATACCTAGGTGTCTAAGATTTAGTTATTAAATACACTTCCTTTTTTTCTGCCATTGCTTCAGTATAAAGAAGAGGGAGTTGTATCCTTCATAAAATGAAGATACTGAGCCTAAGCATACCAGAACAAAAGGTTTGCCTGTGACTTTCTTTTCTCTGTAACATCTCCAACAAACTAAATTGAATTCTCTCAGCTATTCTATTTTTTTTTTACCCCAAGAAAATGGGACAGTGGAGAAAGGAAAATAAGGAGACACGATAGTGATCATTTGAAAATAATATTAAGGTACACCAAAGGAAGAAATGGACATGTTTGCATACTGTAATATGTCTTAAGCCTTTTGCCAAAAATTGCTTTGCATGATAAAATGTGTTGAAGCAACTATTTTTAATTGATATTTTTATAATTAAATAAGTTAAACGTAGTGACGACAGTTTTGCTCATGAGGCAAATTTAAGAATAACTTCCTGGAAGATAATGCAGTCTACATGTAGAAAACTTAACCTTTGGATTGAGGCTTTATCTAAAAAGATCAAATGACTTTATCAATCTTTTCAGTTATATATGTTTTCTGTGTCCCCTGGTCTTACATCATTGACTGCAAACAACAACACAGAATATTTGGAAAACCAGTGGGAATTATATTGAGTATAAAACACAACTATGAAATTATTTACATAAGTATGATGGAGACAGTCACCTTTCTTCAGATACTAACAAACAGCAGTGCACAAAGGTTAACTCAAGAATAAAAATACCTTAAAGAAATAACAGGATGCAGCAATGTAGGAACTGTTCTTTGACTAGCATAGGATCCAAAGCATGTCATGAAAAAGTCTTGGAAGAATTTGTCTTAAGTGAATTGTTCATAACATAATAAGAAAATCTGAATGACAGTGTTATTTTGTTTAGAACTGACTCTTAATTGTGCCTTGCTTATGGATTTAATTCTGAGTACTGAACAGATTATGAATTGAAAACAGGAATAGCAAATATCTTATTATTTTAAATTCTAAGGACTTATTATTGGCTTTTAAAAATAATCACCCAGATAAGTACAAAATCGCACGGTGTCTTGAATTTAAAAAAGAAGTTTGAAATAGATTTATATATATTTCTGACTTAAATGGGCTTTGGTGAACACCAGTATTTTGAGGAATAGCACTTAGAAACCTTTTCCGAGTAAGATAGAACTCTAGTGATTCCTGAAAAATAGGACAGTTTTTCAATTTATTTATAATTCATTATAAGCAACATAGTTATTTTATGTATTTTTGTGAGAGTACTAATTGGAAATACTCTTGCTTTTAAGTAAAATTGGTAGGTTGATAAATATTATTTTTTGGAGTGGTGAAAGAGAATTTTAGAGACTTTTTTGATACAAGCTCTTGACTCCATAGTACAGACTAGTTCTGAGCTCCCTATGGCAGTCCTCCTATTGCTGCCTCCAAATTGCTGGGATTGCAGGCATATGCCACCATGCACAGTTTATGTGGTGCTGAGGAAGTGATCTCAAGGCCTGGCACTTGCTAGGCCAACAGTCTAACTGCTGATCTATTCCTCTTGCCCTCAGTTGATCTTCCTTAACAGAGATTAAGCTAGATTTCAAAAAAGGAAAAAAAAAGTGATCTGTATTTGCTCTCTATTTGTTTCAGAAATAATTAATAGACATTCCTCCTTCTCTCTGCCAAGGCAATCTGTATCACTTTCCCACTGCCTGTCGTTTCTGTCCTTATATCTCAACACTGTTAAATGTGCAATAACTTGGAATTTATATTTATTTTCATAATCTATGCTTTTGTGATGCAGTGACTAACTTACATCCTAGGATTATGAATCACTGTACTATACTTGTCTTATTTTCAAAGGAAGTCAATGTCTCTAACTTTCCTAACTCTTAGTTTGGTTCTCAGAACTGTTACTTTGCTTGGATGTTTCTTTCAGTGTAGCAGTTATCCAAAATGAAAACACTTGGCACACTACAAAGCTCTACAGAAGTAAGTTTTCTTCCTTCCTGTCTTTATTTCTTGGCTTTTTAAATACTTAATAAATGGACTATTGTTTAATTCATTGTAGGTATCCTCAAGGGACTCAGTGACCAAAGACAAAGGTACACTCTTCAGGGTATTGCATTTATCTCAGGCTCAGTGAGTACATAGAAAAATTATAGCCCATTTTTCTATCATAAGAACTTAATTTATTTTGAAATATACAAGTTAAATGAGTAAATTTAATTTAACTTGTATATTTCAAAATAAATTAATACTAAAATAAATAAATAAATTTAATACTAATTTACTAATTTAATTTAACTAATAATTTAATTTAACTAATGAGAAAGGGTTTATTGGGTCACTTGGAAGAAGGGTTTGTCAGGCCACTTGCTGTAAGTATAGGTATTACTCTTCTCTTGAGGTTAATTATGTACTCTTTCTTGAAATATTAATGAAATATTAATGCTTTTCTACTGAATTTTTAAGCTTCAAATTTACAATCTGACCTGAAACACTGGCACTCAAAGACTGAGCCAACTTAGCAGCTTAGTGAATGCATCGCTCCCTCAAAGTTCTCCAAGTCGATTCTAAGTCATCATTCCGGTTCGTAGTCATTTGCAGAGGCAATTACTTTAAACTCAGAATTAATGTGAAATTATGTCTATAATTGGGATATACAGGAGAGGGCTCAGAGGTGCATTAAAGCTGTTGGGCAGGGCTGGAGGAATAGCACAGTAGTTAGAATGCTTGCTTCCTGCAAGTGTGAGGCCCTGAGATCAGTTCCTCAGTACCACATAAGGCTAGCATGGTGGTTCTTGCCTATGATCCCAGCATTCAGGAGGCTGAGGCAGGGGTAATGTTGTGTTTGAGGCCAACATAGTGGGATACTTAGTGAGTTCAGGACCATCCTGGACTGCAGAATGAGACCTTGCCTCAAAAAATAATAATAAAATGAAGTAAAATTGAAAATCTGATGGGCAAAGTGTTAAATAATAGTTTGGGAGAAGTCAGTAAACAAACACCAGAGGAATAAACAAAGAGCATTAGGAACATTGACAGTATTAACTGACTCTACAACTAACATCTAATCAATCTGGCACACAGATGCTTATGAGTTTAAAGTATTTCCTACCTGGTAAATAGAAAATGAGTTCTAAAATGCATAGTGTTGCTTGTAAAGCATGAGGTTTATTATTAAGAATCAGTTGCTAGAAAATAAATGAATTCTCAGAAAATTATGTTCCACAGTTGTGAACCCCATGTGAATTCCTAATCTCAGGAAAACTCAGGAAATATTGTTGGTTGTATTGCAGGATACTAAAGCTTATTAGCACTTCCAGTTTATACAGATATAAACTCAGTGACTTTGTTACACTGAAGAAAAATAAATTAAATTTGGGTTTTGTTGTCTATTAAGCTATAGGTGATGAATGATAGGGGAACAAAATGTCTAGGAGATTTTTCTACAGTATAGTTATTATTTGGATCTTTGAATCTTTCAAGAAATTGTCTGTATTTGTGTTTTGTGTTACATTACCAGATGTTAATTTTCCTATATGGAGTTTATACTGTTTTATATAATAGATATTTATAGCATAGCAAATGTGAGAAGTATTAGTATATCTAATGATTCTATTAATTCAGTCTGTTAGCATAAGAACACTGAAAAACTAAAAAAATGTTTCTGAAATATTATTAAAAAGACGTTTGTGAGTTTTACTGTAAGCCATCAGTGAAAATAGGTTAACTATTAGCAACTAAAAATAAGTTGGATAAACTAGCATCAGCCTGAATAAAAATGTCATCTCAGTTCATCAGACTCAAATCACTGTAAAATTTTAAAAGTATGATTTGGAAAAGAGCCGTAGAAATAGTGAAATTGTATTTCACTAATTTTGATGTTTATTATTTAGAGATTGTCAGATCAATAAGAAAACATAAATCTTAAATACTGAGCATAATATTTAAAAGATAATTTTTAGATCTAAAATTATGGTCAATAAATTCTGAGGTTAAAGAATCGCGTAATTTAGGTGTAATAGACTTTTAGTCGTTTTGTTTTAACAAATTATATAATGTTCAATTTTTTTGCTAATATAGTGAGTCATTGTTTAATTTAGGAATATAGAAAACAAAATATCCAATTTTATTAACATTGTATGTTAATATGTGCCAGTTAAAATGTTCTCACATTATATAGCCCAATGTGGTGTTTTACTTGGGAATAAAAAACTTTCTTTGCCTTCTTTTTTGTTTTTGTTTTTTTTTTTGTTTTTTGGCCTTTTTGAGAAGTTTCTTTCTTACATGGTCAATGCTCAGTTTGGAAGAACACTTCTGAGATTTTTAACAGCATTAAGGAAGCCAAAGAGAAACTATTTTTGGTCGTCTCTAACGCAAATTAATCCAGCGCTAGACTCAAGCCCTGTATGGGGCTGAATCTGTGACCATATATATGATATGTTAGTTCTTTGTTTTTTATTAAACCAATATACATGCATCTTAAAATTTTAAATAGAACCATTAGCTTGCAGTGGAAAGTTTGGAGAATTCTATCCTTTTGGTTGTCATTTGAATTCTCCTCAGATGGGATTCATTTCAAATCATAATAGACTTCTGTGTTCATTCTTGGCATTCTTATCATTCTTTGCTACAACACCCTTCACATAACATTATTTATTGCTTATTCAGATTTGTATTACTAGTTTTTCTGTAGTGAAATCTCAAAAATGTGTAAGCTTGTGAGAATACAAGACCTGGGTTTGGAAATATTGTGAAACTTAAATAGGATGGCCTTTTACTTCATATTTTATTAATGTCTTATTGTTGCTTTTCATAAATATGACTAAAATATACCTAGTATTTAGCAAAGGTCCCTAGCATATTCAGTAAACACTGTAATAATCCACCTAGTATGATTTATTTATTGTCTAATTTCTTCTTCATTTCTTCTAACTCAGATGTTTCTGTCTTGATTGTTTAACCTGAGTTTGCCTCCTTATTGATAGTAATTTCAATAAACTATGGAAGAGACATTAAATATGTGGTAACAAATTAGTTATTTCAGACCAAATTCAAAAAGGGATGGAGGTTCATTGTGTAGAGATCCTCAAATGAACACAGGGGCCCAAATATGGTCAACTATTGTGGTCATTTAGGGCACAGTATTTGGAGACGCAGCTGCTGTTGACTGAAGGGTCTGTGTTGGAGTAAAGTGAAATGCTTTTCTGAGTAGTCCTTTAAGGTTTGCAAGCCTGTTTGATGTTTGATGGTATTTGAGGTTTGATGGTATTTGAGGTTTTCATTCTTTTTTCTTTTTTCTTTTCTTTTAGTTTTTTCCCCTTGCTTTTCTTGTGTGTGTGTGTGTGTGTGTGTGTGTGTGTGTGTGTGTGTGTGTGTGTGTGTGTGTGTTTTGAGATGTAGTCTGGTTCAGGATGATCCTGTATTCACCATTTGTTCCAGGCTGCCCTTGGTCTCATTGCAATCATCCTGGCCCAGCCTTTTTAGTACTGGTATTATGGGCATGCAGCACCGTACTCTGCCTAGAATAGGGTTAGAACCAAAACCTCATTGATCACTATTAATATTATCAATGTGGAAATTTACAAACGTTTAAAACACATTGGCATATTAATGATTCTGAGAGATTCTTCAAAAAAAAAAAGAAATGAATTAACTTAATTTTGCTCAGCATTTCCAAAACTGACTTGGTTGTTAAGTCTTTGTTCATGAAATATGTATCACGTAAATATGTAGGGTAAATTAGATGTTGATAAGTGCTTAAAGTTTCTATATAGGAACAAATAATATGTAGTCCATATTTTTGCTATGAAAACAATCTAAGCTGAATTCAAGAAAAAAAACTTGATGCAATTGTATTTGCTTTGGGTTATGCAGAATTAAAAATAAATGCGTTTACATAAACAGTAACACTATAAATAAATATTTGTCACTGGAAACATTTCAATTTTTATATCGTCAAGACTAATGCAGAATTATATACTCCTATGTACGGTTATCATCCTGAATTTTAAAATTAATTTTCTTCTTGCATCTATGAATAATAGTACGTTTCCTTCTCTTCCAGTGCACAATTATATTTTTAGTGGGCTTTCTTCTCCTCTTTTATCTCTCACCTTTCGACCATTGAGTTAAGCATACGTGTGAACATTTTTATACTGTTATGTTAGCCTCCACAGCTAACATAGTAGAAATCTATTTTCCCACTCCTGTGGAGGAAAAATATACAAAATCAAGGCATTAGAGGTTCTTATTTCTTCTTTAGCAATTTGGAATGAATTTTTGGTAATACAATTTTGTCCATATTAGCAACAAAATAATCAAAGAGGTTAGGTACATTTTGTGTACATTAGTGTTTTGCACTGTTATTTTTGAGATAAGCTTTGTTAACAAATTCAGTGAGTTTGAATACGAAATTATGTTCACAAAATGTATTTTCAATGGATTTCCTACTTGATATTCCATAAATAAATGAGGGAAATATGTCAAGATAATATATCTAAAATTATCATTATTTGTAGCGAGGTATTTAGGAACACATATTTTCTCTTTCCATTTTTTTATACCTTTAAAACATTGTAGCATTTAAATGAGAAGATTTAAACTAATTAAAAATGTACATAATTAACATGTAAATAAATCTATAGTACATACGCATGCAAATAAAAGTTAAATAAATGTATTTGTCATGGAAGAAATAAAAGAAAGACATGAGATGAAAAAATTATTAAATATTAGTAAGATAATCTAAAATAATCTACACAAATGCAAAATATTTGATATATCAGTCTCATAATTCATTAAAATTGAGTTCAATCACTATGTTAAGATAGAAATAAGAAAAATTCAAAGAAAAACCTAGCTCAGTTGATCAGGAAGTATTAAAAGGCTAATTTGTGAGGCTGTGATCACTGTATATGTTGCCTTATCTTTATGCTGCACTTCTTTGAAAAGAATGACAGCTCACTGTTGAATATCCTAGTGATTGTCAAAGAGTGAAAGCGAGTTCCACAGAGATGTACAATGTGGTTCTTGGCTTATGAAAGTAAAGGCAATATAGAGGAGAAAAATGTAGTTTATTTTTAACATAAGGATGTTGAAGTTAGGCTAACAATTCGTAAAACAGAAAATGATTTTTTATCATTAAATTGCATATTGAGATGACTGATGCAATGACATGTAAAGGTCTTGGGGACAAAGTTTCCTTAAACTTGTAGACCTAAGATTGTATTTTGCTTGCTGTCTCTCCTGGGTCCATGATAAAAGTAATAGTTTCCAAGCCACATGGCGCTTTATGACTCACAAATATACAGGATGGACATAAAATAGATTCCATTATTTTATATTTTTATAAAGTGAACATTTTTCTGGGCAAATTTTGTGGATTCACCTTTTTTTCCTATAGTAATGGACTCATTGTAGTATTCTTATAAAGATAAAATAACCTCGTGGAAAATGAGAATAAAAAATCAATATGTTGCATTTATAGGGCAAGGACTTAAAATCAAACTCTCTATTGAAAGATGCAGAATTCTATAAATGCTTTTAAAATTTCTCTCAGTATAGTACTGCCTTCTATTGCTATTGATTTTTTTCAAAAAGAGCTTTAAATGGCTAAGTTGCTTGAATTGTACTTCTCTAATATTCCTAATCTTGTGAAACAATTTGTGTTCCTTGCCTAAAACTTAGAATTATTAGCTATTGATTTCTTATTGATACTTACAGATTCTAGGCATCTACAGATTTGTTCTTGAAGGGGACCGAGCCCTTCTTGGCAAAACAAAGAACAATGGACTACAGTGTCAGCAGTAGTCTTCGATGGTTGCTACATTTTTCTGATGGTTTGCACAGGCTAAGTTTGGAATAACTTTCATTTATTTGAGCTCACATATTTCTTTCCATATAGCTAGTCAAATACAGGAAAAATTGGGCTAATAAGGACTTCAAGATTACTCTTTGGCTTGAACACTGTTCAATTAGTGAAGGAAACCGTACGTCTTTGTTATGGCCAAAAAAACAATTTCAGAACAAGTTGTCTTTAATATATAACGTGATCCATCACACCATTATGAGTGCATTCTTTGTTCCTCCCAATTTCCCTCAAACTTCTGTCCAAGTTTTTGAGAAAAGATAGGGTTGTGATCATACATAGAACAAGGCATGTGCTACTTATCGCGTATTATCATTAATATAGGCATTTAATATTTAAAACCAATGCTCTTAGCTTATTGTATGTTTTTTTATTATAACACACAGTTTGAAAAGCTCAGTTCAGGCAGCTTTTAGCATCTTCTCTGTTGATGTACAGAAAGGGGCAATTCTTGGAAATCTCTGTTCTGTGTCATTATCATTCCAGAGGAAATAGTACAGTGGGGGAGTAGAAAAGACAGAATATGTAAAGATGCTCAATAAATATTTGGAAAGTTAAATTTATAATATCTGTAGCATGAGTGAAGAAATATCCTGAGGTAGAAAAAAAACTTTCAATCTTCATTTGCTCTTCTGGAAAATATTGGGGAAGAATAATTTGCTTTCTGATACATTTTAGTTATATTTGTTCCTATGAAATGTATGTTTAGATGCATTGCTCCTATGAAATGTATGACTCTTACTTTCCATTATTAGGCAGAACATTATCTTCCAGCTGCATATTATAGCCTTTCTTCAATAGAAAGTAAGAAAAAATATGTGGCCATTCTTGCTAATAATTGCCAATGTATTATGATATCTTATTATTATTATTTTTATTATTTTGGTGAAATTCATCCCAAAACATTTATGTCGTGCCACATGCCCTGCTCATTTTTTTTTTTGTTTTGTTTTAATTTTGAGTCAAGCTCTTGATAGGTTATTAAGTTTCGCAGGTCAAACTCGCAATCCACCTGAATTAGCCTCTCAAGATTTTTGGGATTATAGTCTTGTCCAGGTCTCACAATTCTGAAAAGAAAGTTCTTATGTATGTTTTTGAAGAGAAAATCCTTATTTATAAAAACACAAGACAACCATTCTAGAGACAGAGTGGCTTCTTTTCAAAATTCTTGTAGAAAAAGGTTAAAGGAAAAAATGAAGTAACTGCCCAAACTACCAGATATTATATCTCTTCTAAATCAAGAACATCTGTGTTTGAATCTATACAAGAATGTACTAAACATTTTCTAGTGGTTTTTTTTTTCCTTTTGCATCTAAAATTTGCTAATCTTGTGTTTAACTATTTAGTACTCCACAAAAAGCATGGTAATCATTAGGTGCTTATACATATAAAATAAGTCTGAGCTTAGAGTGGTGGTTCATGCTTGTAATTTGTGTACTCTGGGAAGGTCAGAATAATCACAAGTTCAAGATCAGATTGAAAAATTTCCCACCCTGCAAAACCATGTCAAAAAAAAAAAAAAAAGCTGAGGATGTAGGTCAATGAGAAAGCTCTGGGTTCAATTTCCCAATAAAAAATAAATAAATTAATCTATATTTCAAATATTTTTTCTGAATTTGGTAAAAATACTTCTTTGACAAGATAATTATGGAAATAACAATCAAAAGATGTCCCCTTTTTTCACTGATGTTTTTGATATCTTATTTCCCTAGTAATATATTGATGTAGGACTGATGACTAATACCAAATTTACTTTTCTTTTTAATTTTTTCATTCACTGATTTTGAATTTAGTTGTAAATCAATAAGCCTTTAATATTCTTGGAAATATAACATGCTAGATTCCATAAGTCTTAATCATACAGAAATGATGTTTAAATGTAATAAAACAATCTGAATATGTTTATTTCTTTAGGGCATTTTAGTATAATGGGTAAAGTAGTAATTGCTCTATTCTATTGATATTAACATTCTCCAAAATAGAGTTAATTGAAAGTAGTAATGATTGTTCAGCAAATAATAGTTACCGACAATTTAATGAAAGTTCCTCTCATGTACTTTAAATTTTAAATCGTTACTATGAGCTATTTTGGTTGTCTGTTATACAACAAGGCATCTAAATTTTTTAAAGAATGTCTTAAATTTGAAATTCTAGGACCTTCATGAGTTAGGAGTCTTTCAAAAGTGCTCCATTTAGATCCCATATTGCTAGGGCTGGTATATTTTTAAAATTTGATTTTAGTTCAGTTGTATATCGTCCAACATTGTTACATGGTAAATATTTCTGGGCTAGAGGAATGGCACGGATGTTAAAGTGCTTACCTATCAAGCCCAGGGTGTTGGTTTCGATTGCCTAGAATCACATAAAGCCAGGCGTAGTGGCACACATCTGTAGTCTCATTACTCTGGAGGCTGAAGCAGGTGGATTGCATTGTGTCCAATGCTAGCCTAGGCTACAGAGCGAGACCTTGTCCCCCCACCCTCCCCCCAAAAATAATCGCTATCCTGTTGCTTCAGAAACATTTTGCTTGCCTCTGAAAATCCCAGACCCAATACTAACAAATAATTTCTGCGGTAGTTACCATTTACATTCAGTTCTTGACTTCACAAATATTTTCTTGTATTTGTCTTTCCTTTTTACAAAAGAATTATCCAATTCTATATAAGTTTTTTTCTGTTTATGTTTCAAGGTCCTAACATATATTTTAATCAGCAAGAAATATTTATGTAATGAGTACAGCAGGAAATGTGTGTCTTAATAATTTGTTTTTATTTTTTTGTACCGCTTGTCTTCAAAGGCTTTGAAGCCAGGATAAAGGGAAGGAAAATACTAAAATAATAATTTCACTGAAAGTTCATTCCTGGCACTGTGTTTTTTTGTCTCAGCATGAATTAGGGATAAGCTAATACGTACTTCTGGGAGGAAAGCAAAATTACATTCTTTAAACTTAAGATGCTGATTCCAGAGATTAAAAAAAGAAAACATAAAATGTCTTTATCAATCCTTTGACCTTTCTATGAGATTTGTGTGTTCCATGTGCCAAGTTCCAGAAAGGTAAAGTAATAGTTCATAATTCTAGTGACAGATTTATAGAAAAAGAAAACATTTTATCTAGTCAGGCCAATGTGACTAGAAGTACAATTGTCTCAGATATTTTTGAAAACAGACTAAATATTGAAGATATAATACTGTAGTACTAGAAATTATCCAAAAAGTTATGTGAAAAAAATAAAAAAATAACCTTTAATTTTGGACTTCTGCTTTCCCCCAATTATTCTTCCTTATTTATTTTGCCTTATACTTTGATTGCCAGTTATTGATTAACCTATCCCTCAGCGTTGCGTGCTTTAGTTTTGTCAAATGATTATCACAGAGTAAGTAAAAACAATGTGTATTGTCTTTGGGTGTTGTGCAAAAATCAGACATCTCTTCTATGATTTCTTCATGAAATTTTCACCTAGAATTTTAGTGTGTATATTTCATCCTGCATTGTTGACATATAGACATGTTTTTAGAATATGTTTCTCTTCCCTTAACTGAAGTGTAAAGTTACCATTTTACTAGGCTGCGATTCTTGTATTTTTCAGGCTGGAGTCTTTTTCTTCCACCTAAATACTGTTTTAATGAGTCCTGTATTTGAATTCTCTAAGCCTCTGCTGTTTCCTTATTTTCTCCCAGTGAATACAATAACAAACTGAAAAAAAGTAAGCTTAGTTTGCTTTTCTATCTGCCTTGCAAGACCAGGATTGCAGTACTGGCAGAAGGAGATTTTACAGCTTAAGGCATTTCCTTCACTGTGTCTCTGTTTTCCTCTGGAGTCCTGTTAATGCGAACTTGCCTGAGTTTACTACCTTTGTTCAGAAGCTCTGATTCCACCTGTAAGAAACAGCCGCCAGTAACAAATAATTCATTCTAGACTTTAGCACCATATTCAGGTCATGTTGTGAGACATATCTTAATTTTTTCCTGTTTATCCAGCTTTCTATCTGATAGCTCTCAAAGGGGCTATTTCTTGAGGAAAAAAATTTGACGGTAGTTAAATTCTTTTAAAAATGCCTCTTCCCCATGCAACATGTGCATGAATGCTCATGCCAGTGTTCGTTTAACAGAAAAGACATTTGGTGATGTAAACCTACCTTTCACTTCTCTGTATTCTCAGCAAAGATATTTCTTTTTTTCCCTCCTAAGTTCTTCTCATTGTAAAAATTAGAAATACTTACTTAAGAGAATGCATTAGCAAATTTTAGAAAATTGTGGCAATGTGATTTTTGTGAATGAGATTAAAAAATAAAAATCATTGTGATGTATCAGGGAGACAAAGTTTTGGTGCTGGGTAAAATAAAAGGGAATACTATTTATCTAGAAAGCTTTTTTTTAAGACCATCCTATGATATATTTAGAGTTCAGAAGTAAAAATAAATATTCTAGAACTGGTGACCTTGAATGAAATTAATGACTCCATTATTAGTGAAAGTAGGTTTTGATGCATATCGATAAATATTTAATGAGAAAATGCTAGGTACTCACCATTTTTAATAGTAATGAAGGAGTTACATAATGTATGGTAACATTAAATAGTTTTGAACATTGCCACATACATAAAAACAGACAAAAAGAGTTGATATTCTTTTTACTTCATACCAGATATAATTCCGATCTTAGTTGACATGATCCACATTTTGTAGATTATAATCTCAGAACTTTTCACAATGAACTACATTCTCAAATCTTTTTCTTTTTAGTTTTTATTTTAATACAGAACCTTACTTAGTTGCCCATCCTGTACTCAAATTTACTGTCCTCTTTCCTCAGACTTCCAGAATGTGACAGAAAAACTGAGATTTTTTAACCGTGCTGCTTTGAAGGTAGGGCTCTAAACTATAGAGCTCTTCAGTGCCCTAAAGTTGTGAGAGAACAGACAATACTTCAGAATTAGGAGCTAGCAATGCAAACAAACAAAAACATAGAATGGTTGTTACTGAGGCATAGAAAATCTGTCAAACACTCAGTTCCATTTTATACTAGTTACTTCCTCTTCACTGGGATATGATACTTGATGCCCACACCTTAAAGGAGGTTTTGGTCACTTTGCCTAAGTAGTTCAGGGGAGTCAGTCCATTCTCATTTGGGTCCAAGGCAGAAACATCATGGTAGAAGTGTATGGAGACGCAGTTTGTGGTGGCTGAGACGCAGACTAGGGGATGATTTCCTGAGAGGTAGAGACTAGGGACTCTACATTACACCATCCCAGAAACACTCAAAAATGTGCTTTACTAAAACCTTGGGTGCGTTCCAAGCAATCAAGTTGACAAAGTTAAGGTCAATCTTCACTTCTCATCCCTCTGGACCTGAAACTTAAATATATACGCTTAAACCAATACTTAGTCTCTAAATAAGGAAATAGCATAATTTTGCCTAATATGGTACAACTATCATTCGTATAACCAAATATGCAGCAGTTCTTTCCCAGAGTTTTAATATTTTGTAAAAATCCAAGTCAAAGTCTCTTCTGAGGCTTGTGGAAAACTCTTAGTCTCAATTTTCTGCAAAACCCAAAAACAAAAACTCCAAGGCAAACATTTTAACTTTTTCCAAGGTAAAATGGCATTGAATAAATATTCCCATTCCAAAATTGAGAAATGGGAGGATAGAAGATAATAGGTCTAAATACGGGACTGGAACCCATCAGGTCTGGGATAATTAATTCCTGTAGCTCCATATCTGGCATCTGGGATACATGGCGGTAAAACATGAGTTTCCGAAAGCTTTCACGGCCACTCACTTAGGACGTCGCTGTCCGCCATCCCTAGGGCTTCTCTGTGCTGGCTGCTTTACAGCATACAGCTTTCTTCCCAGTTGTTCCACATTCCTGGAACATGTAACGTCGTAGGGTTTCACTGAGCCTCTGGAACCACTGCCACGGATTCATACCCTGCTCTTTGGATGCATCTTTGCTACTCCCCTAGGCCTTTTTTTGACATCAAGATAGAAATTTCCCTGATCTCACAACTCTTGTATCCTGCATGTTGGTAAAATGATATCATTTGGGCAATGTCAAGGTCTACTGCCAACAGAAAAAAATCCAGGATTTTTTAGTTCACATTCTCAGCCCTCCGCTGAGAGCCTGGATGGCTGAACATTGTGAACCTATTTCCTAAGCAGCCTTTCTTAAGCGAAATACCCAGGGGATCTCTTGTCATATAAAATGTTTATGTATTTGAGTCTTAGAATGCTAGTCTTGCCTAGCTTGTAAATCATAGGTCTTCTGTATTTCAGAGATGCACTGCAAGCATCTTCTTTTCCAGTTTGAAGTACATGATAAGTACTCATCTCTTTCAGCCATCGGATCTGTGTTGGCCCCAGCTACGCACGTAATTTCTTCTTAGGCAAAATTTGAATTTTTCATATTTTTTTACTCTTCTTTTGCCCCCCCCCCATTTTTCACTATATGTCTTAATAAAAGGGACCACTAATATCCATACCAGAGCTTAAATATTTGGCATATTTAAATTTTTTTCCTTCAGGGGGAAAAAAAAAACCCGAAAGCATTTCCCCTAAAATGAAGAGCAAGACAACCTTCCCACTTTCACCACTCCTGTTCAAGATAGTATTTCAGAACTTAACCAGAGCAATCAAACGAGGATATGAAATGATAGGGTTATGTATAGGAAAGGGAGAAGTATCTCTCTAAACTCAGCAATTGTTCTAGACTATACAATCGTAGCTTTGACGGATTTCTGTCAAACGTGTGTTCTTTTTGTTTAATTATCTTATGTATGTACAGATTATACCCCAGGCACATTTAAATTGAATATGTGGATGAAACTATTTTATAGATATATAAGACAAAGGAGATTTTTTAAAAGTTGAAAATGTTTTAATTATGTAGAACTACTTTTATAGTAAATGTATCTATGCCCTAGAGTACAATTTTAATTTTTTAAGTTTGGAATAACTTTTAAGCACAAGCACTTTTATGCTTACACTGGAAGATTAGACAGTCCAAATTTTGGGGAAGCAACCACTAATTGCATAAGATGTATTGAAAGGTAGGACAGAACATGAGTCTACATATAATTTTAAATTGAAAAAATAAGTTTAGTGTGTACAATTATTTTTTGCAAAATAAATTAGAACTTGACCCCACAGAAGATATGTTCTACCTAATTTATCACATGGACCAGTACTAGGGAATTTTTAACTAAATTATTCACCTCCTCTGGTTTTGATATATTTATTTCCAGACTCCTCAATGAGTTAACCGCATTCTTCCCTGATTGCCACCCACAGGCAGGTGAACTTTTAAAGATACATACATACTCAGAGTTGGAATAAAACAATTTGTGATCTAATTTTATTTTCCTGTATCTTTTGGCTTATCTTTTATACCAATGGTACCACTGGTACCATTTTGTCATCCTAGAGACATTTAGTAATATCTGGAGGTATCTTTTGTTTTCAAAAATAGGATGGAGTAGAAAGGCATGAAATATGATGATGAATATGAGAAAAATATATACATTGAAATCTCCCAAAATTGAAACAAGTAGGAGGATTAGAAAGTGGGGACAAGGTATGATATGGGATGAAAATAATCAATTTTATGTGCATATATGAGTGTCCCAAAATAAAACCCATTGATCTGTCTAAGTAATAAAAATTGAAAACAAAAACAGGAGTGGATTGCAGGGGCTACTAGTATTTAGTAGGAATAGGTTGGGAATCTTATTAAATATATTGTAATGTATTGGCCACTTATAACAATAAAAAATTAAATGACCCAAAATTTTTATAGTTGATATTGAGAACATTTAGTATCAATGAGTGATAGATTTTCTGAGGTAAATTATAAATTCTTGAAAGATTAAGTACTTTTGGGAGCCATCTATTGTCCCATTTTTCAAAGCTTTCCAATCTATGTGACAATTTGTGAAGTATCAAAACAAAAATATTAGTACTACATTAAAATTATTTAATATTTAGTGTTCTAGACATGGTACAAGAAGTGGCATGTAGATTGCTATTGTTATTTATAAGTTTTTAAAGATTAATGAAGGAAAAATGAATATTAGATGAGACTGAAAATACCAAGAGAATAGAAATCTTTTGTAATAAGTATAATGTGTTGCTTTATGGAATTGCTGCAAAAGGTTCTCTATGAATTGTTAATTTCATTCCTAATAACAAACATAATTATTTATCTGTTTATGATACTCTATGTCAGTAATTCATTATCATTCTTTTCTGAAGAAATGAAATGTATCCGTAGTGAGTTAGGACCAGCCTGGGCTATAGATTGAGACTGTTTCAAGAAACAAAAAAGGAAAAGAAAAAAAAAAAGAAAGAAAAAAGAAGGAAATACATCATTGTGTGGTGAAGTGTTAAACATATTTAGGGAAATACTTATAGCCATCCCAGTCTATGACTTGGAATGCTCAAAATTGATAGTGCTCGGGGCAGTATATTTTGGAGTACAGTTAGGTGAGTCTTTGAAACTATCATGAAGCTCTAGTTTGCTATACAAAATACTTCACAAAGAGAAAATACAGCAGAAGTGGTGTTTCTAGTAGAGTTATAGGTAATATTTTAAGTATTAATTTACATGAGTTCTTTCATGGCTACACATAAGATTCATATATTGCTCTAACAGGGTGGCCAAGTTATGGCAACTGGCCCAAACAGTTCCAGATTTTAACACTGAAAATGTATGCCCTGAAATTCTGTCAGTCTGGTTATACTGGTTGTTGTTCATCCTTATGCAGTATTAGTTCAACACTGTTGACTCAGGTCTGTGAATATTTTGGTTTTAAATATTTACTCTAAATATAGCTTTTGACTGTGGTCAGGTATTCTGGCTACAGGCTTCAATAATTATTAGAAGTTTACATGTTGGCTGACATACAGAAAAATATATTATAAAAAATCTATTGAATAAATTCTCATTATAAGCCGATGTCTAAGACTTCTACAGATAGTTTTGTTTCATTGCAGTTTGACCATAGAATTTAGTTTGATTATTTCATTGCTTTGCTTACGTGATTATAATTGTATATAGACTGACCTGGACTAGGGCAATTTCATTTTTTGATCAAGAAAAGAACTGTTGAAATGGTGTATGTAAAGTCAGACAGTTTATAAAGAAAATGAATTATTTCAGATTTTGAACTTTTAAGGTGCAGATAATACATGTGACCTTATAAAGTGTCTGGGAAGATAAAGCTAGATTATAGTATAAAATATCTGGGATACGTAAAACATTTTCTGTATGCTAAGAATCATTAATATCACCATTGATTTTTTATTGTAAGTATTGTAGATGTTATATTCCCTAGTCACAGATTCATAAGCAACATAATATTTTTATTCACAGCAAGCAGTTTAAAGGAGAATTCATTTTGTTGCCATACTATTTTTGTATCTTGTTTCTTCTAAACACACATTTTGTTAGAGTAGCAACAGCTGTTGAAGTAATCAAGGTGAGTAGAACTGGCCCTTATTTATACCCCTGTAAAACCTCAAAACTTATGAATTTTTAGACATTTTTATATAAAATTTACACTGTAAATAAACATTTTTTGACATTTACAAAAAATTTACAGTGTGAGCAAAATTTTTTCCCCCAAAGTACTCCAGTGGTACATTTAAATCAAATGGATTTTTTTTCTCATAGATAGTAATCTGAAAGTCCTATGACTGTTAAAAATTCAAATTGTGATGTGGGCGACGGAGTTCCTCTAGAGAAATCTTTAGGGTAAACAGAGCTGGTAGATTTTATTTGAATGATGTATTTTAACACTAAATGTGCGTCTAATGTGGATTATTTGGCTCTGTGTGACTTCTCTACAGGCCCGTTCTTTCTGGATAAATTTGATTACAAGTGCAGTAACCTTAGTACCTCACATGTATGGAGCTACCTCAAGAGTTACTCTCAATTTCTGCGTGGTGAATTGTCGTCATTCCCTTGGACTTATCCCATTATTCTCCCTTTTCTCTCTTACCCTATTTATCCCACAGCCTTGCTTTTGTGTATAATTTTTCCTGATGTCACATAACTTAGTGATGTGTTCTGATTTAGATCTTGACTTTACATCACATGTTCGTAATAAATTGCTCATTTAGCAGCTACATTACTCTGGATGTTCAGAGTATAGCTGAACACAGGCATTAGTAGGCATGTTGAGACCTCTCTATGGATGGGCTCTGGACACTAAGTTAACTGGTATCTACCTTTGCCTCCTTTTAAGAGTTACAAGAATGGGTGACCTACCAAGCAAACCACCCCTTCAACACAATTCACACAAGCATTAATAAGAGTAAACAGATAACTGCATTGAAATGAAAGATTAAAATTTATGCTGCGACAGAATAGAGATTTTATTCAAGACATACAAAATCAGATATTTATATTCAAGGGTTTGTCCGATGCTGTCCAACAGCAAATTTATCATTATCTGAATAGCGATGAGGGCAGTAATGAACTAAAGGCCTCCCATTTGTGAAATACTTTGTCATGGACACAGCGATTTTACATAATTTGCTCATATATACTTTCTTGGTGTATACACATGTAGGTATTAACTTTGATATTATGAAGGAAATGAGAATCAAAAAGTGATGAAAGTTAATATTTCAATCCATGTGATTTAAGTTCCAATTAAAACTTTACCTAAAAATTGTTACAAATGAGGCTGCAGCTTTGAATTTCTGGGAACATATAATGAAATTGGTGGAAGCTGAAAAATTCCCTCTGAGTAATCTTGGTCTGAGTAGACCTTCACCTTTTAATCTTTTTGTTACCCAAAAATTGCATTTAAGAGCTAAAGTAAACCATGGGAAAATTTCTACTATTGTATCCTGTTTCATGAAGACTGTGGTCTGGTACCAGTGTGTTCACATTTGTGGCTTTCTTGGCACTAGACTCAGGAAGGTGAAAAGAGCAATATTCTCTTTTTTGGCTTGTGTATATACACAGAACAGTGAGGACCTAGCAGTCAAGTATGATGTTTTGAATTTTAGCATTGGCCCAGAGTATATGTTAACATGTTCTGCTGCTCTCTGCTTCTGGAAATATTGCTGTCTCAGGGACAGATACTCCTTCAGCCCTGGTCCTAGTCCTGATTCGTTCTAATTCATAGTGTACCTTAGAAATTTATAGAGCTCCTTGACATAAAAATTTTGGCTTATGTAAAAAACACAACATTAATGTGTAATCAGTTTTTACTTGTTATAATAATGCATAGGGTAAGTCTATTAATCATACTTTTAGAAAATACAGTGTAATATAGTTTTAAAATTAACTATTTTAACTTTATTTGGGGTTGATATATGAATGTCATTTGTTAGTGCAATAATAGAGATTTTGATAATCTGAGAGATCTTTTTTCAGTGTCAAATAATTATATTAGAATTAATCTTTTACCTTCAATGGATATTGACTTTTTATTAATAATTTTAGTAATTTTACTTTAACTTAATATATTGATTAATGTAGGACAGATGGATATAAAATGGTTATTCTGGATATTCGCCTTCTTAACCTAGGTGTTTATTTACTGGAGTAAATAAACAGCTAATGTATATTTATACCCAGTTCTGGGAGGCTTTGGCCATTTGCATGGGGATAAAGCACTGTAAAACGATGATTGTCATAGTAAGAAAAATAAATCTATTACATGTTTTCAGAGATGTGAAAGGATATGTTTTGCAGAAAGAAAACTGAAATGAAGATACTTGGAATGATGAAGAGAAATAAAATGTTTTATTGTTATCAAAATGCCATTAGCCATAACTGTGTAAAAGCATGCCGCTTACTCTTAAAACTCTTTCTCAAATTGATTTTCACATGTTTCTTTCTTGTATTATGTTTTGTATTT
The DNA here is from genome assembly GCA_004027205.1 of Ctenodactylus gundi. Taxonomy (NCBI): domain Eukaryota; kingdom Metazoa; phylum Chordata; class Mammalia; order Rodentia; family Ctenodactylidae; genus Ctenodactylus; species Ctenodactylus gundi. The sequence continues at coordinate 84,416 of PVKB01000470.1, read as the reverse complement.
CAAGGTAAAATGAATTGTATCACTCAGAGTGAAATTCAACTAGAATTAATGAGACTTCCTTTCTTTGAGGCTGAAACGATTTATTTATGCCTAGATTGAATTACAAATAGTGTTTGTATTTTTTTTTTCTGTATTGAAATCTTCAATTCTGCATTTGGGTTTCTGTGGGTTCTTACAATTCATCGTGGAGTTTCTCTCATCTAGCAGCTGTAATCTAAAATTTCATTCAAATATGCTATAAATTTCTTAATTTTAATAATTAAGAAAAACTGTGATATATAAATAATGTTTTTCTTCAATCGACCATCACTGAAAATATCTGATTTTCTCAAGAGAATTTGAGGTAAAAATTTCCGGTTTCACAAACAAATTATAGACTTTTTCATCAGTTTGTTAAGATGGGGTTTCATATGACACTTACTTTATATGCCTACATATTATGTTATTAATTATATTTGTTAAGTACTTGTAAATCAAATATATTGTTTAGGCAAAATGTATTTTGGAAAACCTATTTGTAGTCCAGGGCTTTCAAAGAGAAATACCATGCCAATTTGATATATAAGTTTAATTTTTTGACCATATTAAAACTTAAACATTGACCTAATATATTATCTTCTAAATAATTAACAATACAAAATTACTAATATAATACTTTTTATAACGCACGGGCATACTGATTATGTCTATCCACATTTTAAGTGATCAGTAGCTACATGTAACCAATAATTGTTTTATTGACTAGAAATACAGTAGACTATAAGTTAAAAAGGTGAAATTTGGTGCTATTTTACTAATGTCTATCATGCTTTTACACAGACTCCCTTATGCTTACATATCATTATAAACATATCTATTAAATTAGTTGTTCTCACACTTTATAATTGCTAGTAACTTTCATCATAAATATTTTCTCTATATATACTCTTTTTATAATGGTCATATTCTTGAAAATATTTGTTAAAATTATACCTTAAAATTCTCCTATCAGAAAAAATATATTGCAATTTGATTCTAAAAATAACAAAAACTCAATGTAAAAATTTGATAATATTATAAAGATTTCATAAGTGTGCCAATAGCTGTTAGTGATAATAGTTTCATTTTTCATTTGTCTAAAAGGTAGGTAAGAAGAATTTTGGTATAAAATGTAGATTAAAACAGTTATGTATAGTTATTTAATTCTTAATTTCTCTGGTCTTCTGTATGTATGATGGTGTATTTCATGAAGCACTATGAAAGGCATACCACATGTAGTGTATCCAAATTTTGATTATTAGAAACTTCAGTGAAGAACTGGAAATCATTGCTGTTGTCATTTGGCTAATCACAAGGCGTGATTTGACTGTTTGACATGTGATACATAGTTTTGGGAGGGAAATGCTACTATACTTTGAGTTAATTTAGAGTATTATTTAATATTTAAAATTAGAAATAGATATAATTTTAGATATTTTTCTGTTACATTAGTCCATTACTAAAAGGGATGATGGAGTAAGGTTTCTTTTTTTCCGCCTAAAGCCCTATGATGATTTGTTCAAGTCTAATATAGAAGAGAAAATGTCAAGGAAGTATAAACTCTGGGATAGGATCCTACTGTAAGCTGAGAATTTGAAAATGTTCAAGCCACACAAAATAAACTGAGTATATGCTCATTTGGGCAATGGAAATCTGTACCTGGTCAAGCACACAGATGGACAGACCCTCCTGATGCACTTATTGGGTACAGATTTTCAACCACAAGCTTCTTTCTGACATTTTCACTTTCTTTTACTTAACTTTCTTCATAGCTTGTTTTCATTCTTGAAGTAATCACGAGGTTTGTTTTAGGTTACTACGAATATTATTTTTTATTTTCAGAGTCATTAAAAAGTATATTAATATTTTTCTGAGGATTCTTTATTCTTAATTTTTACCATATGATTTTATTTGTGGAGATGCAGAGCTCTCATCATGCCCATGTCTTTGTTCCATTTAAAACAAATCTTTGTTCTACATCAAACAACAATACCTATGAGCAATAATGGATGCCGGCAGAGAGAGTCTGTCTGAATGTCATTAAGCCTTTCCAAAGCCTTTGAGACAGATCTATTTTAAATGTATTATTCTGCATAGTTTCTGAATAGTCACACAGAATCTTTCTAATTCACTGTGATTAAATGGAGTTAATGCCAGGATGAAAGCTATTAATAAATAACCTTTGAAGACAAATTCATTTGATGTTACATATCCACATCTAATTTTCAAGTTCTGGAATAAATTAGAAACTTAAACTTTCTTTCAATCTATGTTTTGTAGGAAGCCAATTTCATGAAAATATTTTTGTCTTTCAAGGTGCTCAAATTATATCCCTTCACATTTTTCTAAGTAATATAATCTCATTTCCCCCATCATTAACAAAACAGTTCTGTTGCTTTAGATATCCGTAGGAATAACGTTTGAGTATAATAATATAAAACAACAAATGACAGGTACTGAGAAGGATATAGGGAGGTGATCAGGTCTCACCTACAAAATTCAGAGATGTCACAGTGGTTGTGGAGTTCCAGACATTGAAAACCCAGGAACTTGTTGTTGTGCAGAAGATCTGGTTCAGTGTTTCATGGACCAAAGTTATGTGGAATATGTCCCTTAACATTAAGCTGAAAAGGTCTCAGAAACATCGGATTCTGACTGGATCTTAAGCTATGTTTATTCCTTATTCACTTTCTACTGTTGTTCTTGCGCTCGTCATAAGGAACAAAAAAGGTTGCTTTAAACACCATTCTCTTTTAAAAGCCCATCAATTCCCAAATGCTTGTTTGTTTTTCTTTCTGCATGTCTCCTAGCAGTTTTCTTTACAATTGTGAGAGTAAATGTAGGTCAGTGAGAAAACCCTGAGTTTCATCCCCGGTATCACAAATATAAATATATAAATTTATAAATACACTACATAAATTTTTAAAAGTGAATGAAAATGCCTGATAAATGAGACATGTTCTGCCAAAATCGTAATCTGCATCATCTCACCATAATATAATATAGCTGCACTTTTAGAAATTGTTGTTAATATATAATTCCTGAAGACATTTGAAGTTAAGATCTACTTTTAATTGTTGGAATTATTTTTTATGTTGGATATACATCTATGACGTATTTCCAATCTAAATACCCTCAAATATTTCTGTTCTTAATATTGCCTGAAAAAGATCGGTGTTGAATTTTCATTAGGTGATAAATATACTTAAGATGCTTAGGGCGTCACCTTGAGGAGCGTATGTTCGTTCTGTCCGTCTTCCCAGACTTGTCTCTGTTCTGCCATGGTGTAGAAAATCCCTGCCTCCAGACCATCGGGTCTGGCTCTGGCCTTAGCCCCAGACCCACTGTGCAGTTTTAGCATTTTCAGCTGCCTACCGATAAAAAGACTGTGGCCTTATAAAGCTGTGAGTTAAAATAAACATTTTCTCCTTAAAGCTGTGCATTTCAGGTATTAAGTCACAGTAGCAAAAAAGTAACTAGGACAAAAATTGGTACCACAGAAGTGGAGTTGTTGCAGTGATTTTACCTGACCATGTGTTTTGAAAGTCTTTAGAACTGGTTTGTGGGAGGAGTTTCAGAAAGTTTGTGGAGGTCAGCTGCAGAAGCCTTGGAGTGCTTTGGGCTGAACTTGATGGGAGACCCCAGTCGCAGCTCAGAAAACTAGAAGGCTGATAAAAGTGTGGATTGGAAAGGCCAGGCTTGAGAAGTGCATCTCAAAAGTCAACAAGACGCCCACCCTTTACTCAGCTCAAGAGTGGGGAGGCAAATACTGAGCTCTGAGATGTGTACCCAAGGGCCAAAGGAAAACAAGTCTGTCAGAGTCCAGTCACCTGGAATCCAACCATCGGAGAACTCAGACTTCTACAGCATCTGCCCAAGGAGGCCAGGCTACTACTCAAGCCTTAAATAATACAAGAGTTGTGGGTTCACAGAGCCTTCCATCTAGATTTGGAACTTATTTTGGCCCCACAGATTTTTGTATCCTATTCCTCCCCTTGTAATGGGAATGTGTACCCTACTCTGTGCCATTATATGTTGGAAGGCAGAAAGTAGGAGCGCACATATCATGGATGAGGTGAGGCTACAGGGTACACGAAATGGAATTTGATGCAGACTGAGACTTTTGTTATATTTGAACTTGTTTTCATTACTCCAAATGAGTATAAGTTTTATAATCTTTAATACATCAATCAAATAGACTCAAGTCAGAAAATCTTTTAAGAATATCATCGAAAAAATGAATCATGTATTTTATTTGGCCAAATTGGTCAGGAAGAAGCAATATGTTGTAAATAGTCAGATTGGGATTTATAGTATTCAGAGTGATAAAAATCAGAGTTTGCCTAGATCTTGGAGAAGTCTGTGTGATTTACTTCCAGATTCGATGCTGGATTTCATAGAACAGACTGAATATAAATTTCCTATGTACCACATTATAATGATGTCATGTCCTATAGTTAAACTGCACATATGCACAGAAATACCATTTCTAAGAAAATATTTACTTAAAACCATTAATATTGTAACAGCACAAAAATGGCTTTAGGTATGGATGTGTGATTCCTTTTGCTTCACAAGGCAGAGTGGCTGGAACAGCAAATGAGGGCAAGTCATGATTTCTTTTCTATTTGCTAGATTCCTTTAATACTCGACTGAACTCACCACATGTGCAAATACAAGAACATAGTATGGATGTTAAAAGTACAAAAGTTTAGTATAGCTTTTCCAATTTGTTTCTTTGGTAATGGAATTCAAATGATGCCCTTTCACCTTCATGACTTTGTTGACAATGATTGTTTATGTTACACATTGCTGAATTATTCAAAACTTTATTGCTATTTCTCAGACTCTTCTAGGAATTGCATTTCTATTTCAAGAGTTATACATAGGTTTAAGTCTAGCACATATACCTACTATTTCCAGAAAAATAGAAAAAATGGATAAATATATATTTTTTTCTAATTATAAAACCGGGGGGAGTGTTTTTTTGGCATTTTTAGTTCATAATGGTACTAAGTTGAAGACAGTTTCTTACAAAATTTGAGAATGAACAAACTACCTGATAATGTCATTATGGCTTACTTTAATTTTGAAAGACACATTGTATATCCTTTAAAATTCTGTTTGTTATGGCTAACAATATAGATACTTAGACAACCTGGTTCTTGTCATAGTTTCAGTTTTTAACCACAGAAGACATTTATTACAGTTCCTTCATCCATTATTCACTGTTTTTACATGAATTTTCAGTTAGTAGATGTAGTAATGATTTAAAATTCCAAACATTGGATTCTTAATCTGAAAGTCATTGCATCGTAAAATCATTCTAACTGTTTTTTCTTGAGAAATATTTTATGTTGATCTGTAAATATCATACCTCTTAAATTTGCATGAGCTATTTTCTAGTATGAATGAATAAAGGAGTAACGATCTATACCACTCTTTATATTATGTCATGATTCATCTTGGCTGTGTCTGGAGAGCCAGAAAGTAGTTCGTATCGAAAACAAAAGGAATATTCCAGATGATTTTCATCTCGGCATTCACTGATTAAATGAATACAATTTTACTTGTTTAGAACGTCTTGCATCTCTTCCTTCTCTAGTTTTCTTTGTATCTGTTATTCGAAGCTCTAACGTGTTATTTTCCAACTTAATGCATATTTGTAGTTTACTTAATATTGTACCCTTCATGTGTATCGTTTACTCCAATATTCAGCAAATTTTATTGATTCTCAAGTATAACTATGTGATAATGACATATAAACAAAGATTGGTGTTTTATTATAAATACTATGATTAAAAAATGCCTGTACAAAACTTATGCCTCTTTCCCATATGTCTTTCTTTCAAAGCAGCACTTTCTGGGTTCTTGAAGGTAAGACAGGTAAAAATTCATTTGTCAAAATGTTAAAAAATGATTGGCCAAAACCTGCCTTCATGCCACATGCCACAGAATATATCAAATTTCTATATTAAAACTGATTTTAAAAGTATTTTACAAGACACTGTAAGTTCTAGCCTTAGACTTCATGAAGATGAAGGTTTAGACAAAGACGGAGATTGGAAGACCTAGAAGGGAAGGAAAACAGACGCCAAAATGGGTCATATGCAAACTAGTCCTTTCAAATTGAATGTAACAAAAACTTTGAGAAAATAAAGAGGAAAATAAAATAACTGTAGAATTCTGTCACCATTTCTAGTTTCCTTCTAGGTAGCAGAGCTGTTTTCTAGGTTTATGTGTTGCAGTTGGCAGAAGAAGTGGAAAGGTAGGAGATGGCTTTTTCTAATAATGTCCGAACTAAGAAACAATGATTTATCCTGTCTCTCTTTTTTAAATTAGTCATTGCTATTGATGATAATCAGAATTCACTGTGAACATTGAGAAATCCACATATTACTGGACTACATGAGAGTTTAAGCTATTCTTCAAATATTATGATTATAGTTTTTTTTTTTAATTTAAAATAGGCTCTTTCATTTGGGAAGTGTGTTTAATAGGAGTTCTCCTAATTTCAATAAAAGATGTTATTATGTATACTGATATTAATTCATTTTCATATTTAAAAGTTTTATCTCTACAAAATTAATGTTGAAGCTGAAGATGTAGTTCAGTAGCAGAGCATTTTTAAAATCATTTTATTGTGGTAAAAATTGACATGACATAAAATTTAATATTTTTTGTAAATACATGAATTCCAAATTATGTAACACATTAGAACCATGGGCGTTGGGGAATTAGTGAGCATCTATGTCCACCCTTTTTTCAGAGGTTCAACCTTTCCTATCTGACCACTGCCTCTCTTTCTACCCTGCCATTCGTGTTGGAGCCTTTTTATGTTATTATTTTTGTGCGTTTCATAAAAGGGACACCCATCTATAGGTAGTCCTCTAAGTGGCTCCATTTTTATTCAAACACTTCATATCTGTCTGTCTTTATAGCTGCGCACTATTTCATTGTGTATAGGTACCACATCTTTAACCATTCTTGTATGGATGGGCAGGTTGTTTCCAGGAATTGGCTATTATGAATTGTGCTGCTATAAACATGGGTGTGCATGTGTCTTTTTGGTATGTTGATTTTAATTTTTTGGGGACATGCCCAGTACAGCTGTAGAAGTATCAAGTAGATTTTCTATTTTCAGCTTTCTCATGAATCTCCAGACTGCATTCCATAATGGTTGTACCAGGTTACATTCCTTATAGCAATGGAGTAGAGTTCCTTTCTTTTCCTGCTCTCTCACAAACGGTTGTTGATGTCGAGTCCTTAATGTAGGTCGTTCTCACCGGCAGAGCATATGTGGAGCATGCACAAAGTCTGAGTTCAATCCCAGTACTGCAAGCATAGAAGCAAACCAAAGTTGAGAACAACAAAAACATGTGGCTGCTGATTATGTCTCATTACCTGATTTCTGAATTATATTTCATCTGGAAGTCACTACAAATTATTTTCTCTAAAAGAGATATTAAAAACAACTATAATCTATTCAGGAATCAACTTGGTGTTGACCTTCTTGTAGCATGTGCTGCTGGCTCCTGTCTCTGCTGTTTTTAAGAGCTGTGTGCCCTGGAAGTGGGTTGATCCTACAGGAAGAATATCAAACCAATCAGAGCAGGTGAAATAATTTTGAAAATGGGTTTCAGGATTTATTTTTCCATCTTCTGATAGACTTTGTAAGGCAACTGCTAGACTATTATGAGTACTTCACTTAGAGTTCTAAGATCAAAGTAAAAATCATATAGCACCTAAGATTCTGTTTCTCACAAACTTTTAAGGAAGTGGAAAATAGATTGCGTGTGATGAAAGCTCAAGACAGAAAAGCGAACTACTCCAAAAACAAATGGTTTTCAGTGTAGCATGTTTGTAAGAAATGATTTTTTGTGTAGATGGAAATTTTACTCTGAAAGACCATGTATATTGTGTAGTCTCTTCAGTTGTGATAGAAATACACAGACATGAAGATCAATTCAGTATTCTACCTGGTAATCCTGCCCACTTCATAAATGACATTTTATTTCATTGATACTATCCAGATGTATTTTTTTGGAATTTTACTAGATAATATAGTTTCATGTATTATTAGTTTTGCACATTTATCAAAATCTGGAGCCAGTTATGTCACATCTGATGAGAAACATTCTTGTAATATAATTATGTAATGAAATTTGTTATTTTACATTGAGAAATATTTGTTAAAATTATCTGATAAAGGCAGATGAAAGTTAAGTATAACAGTATGGTACAATATATTTTGTAAATTAAAAATTAATGATATCCTCAGGATTACCAGGTTACTCTAATTTGAAGGGATAAGTCAGTTTACATATTGTGTCAGAAGTTTAAGAATAGGAGAACATTTATTAGAAATAAATTCACAAAGTCTACAGTGGTTCTCACATACAGTATTAAATAAAAGAATACTAAAGTCGATGATTACTCCAATTTTTATAATACTGTTAAAAGGTATATGTTCCCCTAGCCTAATTCCTCTGTACTTTTAGTATATATATTCCCAGTGTTAGTGTTGATAGTTACTTCTGCAGACAAAAACAGTAAAAAATTATACTATTTTTACATGTAACATAGATTCTAGATTTTAGAAAATGTCATTTTATTCTAGAATTTTGGATTTCCCACAATTTGTAACGTCAGAAGTGTATGATGATAGAAGCATTTAAACCAAAAAATAGGATTCAGGATATGTATTTATTCTAGAAGTGTAAAATGTATATTCAGACACTAAAAAAAAAAATCAGAATCCATGATGCACAACTACATTTATAGATGATAGGAAGATACTGAAAAAAATATAATTTCCAGCGCATGTAAACATCAGTGTTGAGAGATTTAAAGCATACTGAAAGTTAAATATCCATAATTATCATCTCAGTGTTCTGGGCAGGGAACTGTCTGGAGGGCAGGGTTGAAAAGAGAGAAGGGAAGAATTTGTAACTTTGCCACGATATGTATTTGCATAAAATACTCAAGATCAATGTAAATTTTATTATCGTACTTACACATATCAGTAAAATCGGGAAAATAACAATATGGCTCAGACTCAAAGGAGAAAAACAATGTCACACTTTCTATGGGAAAAATGATTGTGGCATCCATGTTATGAGAGAAGTTAAGCAGCTATCTTCATCTAAACCTGACATCTTCGGTTACATTAGTACTATTAGAAGCTGATGGATAACAGTTGTATAAACCTCTGTTCATTTTTTGTATTACTTTCAAACTTTAAGTGAAAGACAGCATTGATGCAGTAAAATTTCACTGTTCTTATTTACAGAGCATTCATATTTTTAGAAAACATTTTCCTATCAAAATTAATGTTTTAGCATCTAAACTAGATATATTACAAGATACATTTTATTTAAGTTGTTGTCCAGAAATTAAATCTTCCTGATCAATAGTATTAGGAAATGTCCATATCTATCCTTCCTGTAATGAGACTGTAATTGTAGCAAAAGAATTTGGACATTGATAGACACAGAGCTAGTCTTTCACTTGAAATCTGATCTTCAGTTTGCAATTTTCCAAGTAGACTAAGAATGATGGCCAGATTGTGAGTTGTGAGGCAGACGTATCAAGTCACACACACACACACACACACACACACACACACACACACACACACACACTATTTAGATATAAATAAATACATCCAAATATATTCTATATAAATAAATATTGTTTTTTCTATTTGGCATGGGAAAAATTCTCTAGTGTGTCCTCTAAGGAGGAAAATTTTGATGCAAAGTGATTTGAGAAGGACTACTAGGTACTGTATCTTGAAGTATAGAAGGCATGTGCATAAGTCTTAGCAAGTGTTTTAAAGTATCTTAAAAACTTTCAAATTATGTGATTATTAGGTTCTCATTAACATTGCCTGGTCCTCATTGATCTCAAATTTCTGTTTTGCTCAAACTATCTATTTTTAACAGAGTTCCACATTCGTAATACTGTGCTGAACATGTTTCTCTGGTAGGAACCCTTTGGCCAGGCTTGTAATCCTCACAAAATGGGAGACTGGTGCATAGGATTGCAATTTCAAGGCCATTCTGGGCAAGTTAGTGAGACCTAGTTTGAAATAAGAATAAAAAGGTGGGTGGGTAGGGGAGGGACAAAAGGAGAGTAGGAAAGTCCTTGTCACCTTGACAAGATACGCATGTGCACAAAGCGCTCAACTTCATTGTAAATCTTAAAATTTGCACTTTTACATATTAGTAAAGTGGGGGAAAGAAGATGGGTTGGGATATAGATTCAGCGAGAAAGACCTGGGTTCAAGCAAATCATTTTCTCTGTTCAAAGGACTTGAGAGCTTACCAGACTTGGATCGATATTAATGATGGTGGTATACTATTATTGCAGTCAGTGCTGCCTTAGTTAATCAAGTCTTAAATCTCTAGATTAATCCGAGCACCTCCCAAACTATTTCATACCAACGAAAGTCACTGTCAAATCCATTAGCAGCATATAGATGTGGGGAGATATTAATGTTCACATCTATATCCAGAAAAGTAGCTGTGTGCTTGTGTAGGGCTTAACAGTATAACAGCTTTACCTCTAAAATACAAGCTGGAGATTTGTGTTATTCTAAAAGTTCTTGTACAGTAATATAGCAGCATGTCTGGCTACATATAACACATTGTTTTAGGCTCCATAAAACATTTTTTCATTATTACTTCTTGATCACTTTGATGTATTTCTGTATTATTTTCAAATTACTGAATAAATACATATTATTTCTAAGTATTAGTATATTCAAAGACAAGATTTGTTTCAAAATCTGATTTTTTAATAATAAAATTTATTTTAAATCTTATCTTTCCAACAAGAAGTTACCAAGATGCCTTCGGTGTTTAACCCTTACATCAGTGTAAATTCAAATCTTCCTTGTTTTACACTTTTGCAAACAGATCTAGAATTATTTCTGTCATTTAGGAAAAGTAATATCTTTATGCAAATGGTGAGCCTTATTCTATTACTAGTAACTTTTGCTTAAGAAGTATATTGATATTAATGATCAAAATTAAAGTTACTTCCTCAAAATATGTTTATTTTGAAAAACAAAGATCAGAATGGTAAAATCAACCCAGTGTGATTGTTTCTCTCATAAGTAATAGTATTTTGGAACAATTCATAATGGTGTCATTTAGGGAAATTAGATTATATGTTTTCCTTATTTTCTATCTTGATTAATTTTCATATATGATATAGTTAATCCTTTCTTGCAGTTTGGTGGCCTTTTTGAGATGAAAAGAGTTTCCTTCAAGAAACATACAGTGTCCTTTCTGACCTCTTCCTTAACAAGATACTTCTCAAAAGCAATGGCACTGCTGTCAATTGTTATGGTCTTTTCCATAGTTAATGTCTTTAGTGATTCAGTGAATATAAATGATAATTGCTTCAAGTTAAAATTTAAAATGACTTTTATAAATTCACAACACTCTTAGTAACCTCAGTTAGTGCTCAAGTTCATTCTTCCTGTGTGTGTGACAAAAATCTATAGTAATGTTATATATTAACTGCCATTTTTCTTTGTTCATCCCTAATTTGAAAATAATTTTTGATATCAAGCATAGCTCTTTTGTTCTCAAGTATGAATAAGAGACGAAGGACCTCAAGCCATGTTTTATAATCCCAATGTTTTTACTCTATTCTGTTTTGCCACTTCCTTCCTAATGTTTCATTTCTTTTGTCTTCATCAAAGCCTTATTCACAATGTACTTTATTTTGCTTTACTCATGTGCACTGGTTTGTATGAAAATAATTTGTCAGTGTGGCATCAGTCACCATAGCCTAATAAATGTTTTATTGAACAAAGCTCCATTATTTATAAGCCTATTTAGAAAATAGCACTTTTGAGATTAAATATTAAAGGAGAATTTCACCTTTGTAGTCCTCTATTTTTTCTTTTTCAATTCTTCAATTATAAAATCGAACAGTTTTTTTTTTCACGAAAGAGTGTAGAATTTTGTTTTTTTTTCCATTGAGCTCAAGAGGATTAGCCATGTAGCTAACAAATATCTGAAGTTGTTTATGTATGTATGTTTTAGAGAGAGAGAGAGAGAGAGAGAGAGAGAGACAGAGACAGAGACAGAGACAGAGACAGAAAGAGACAGACAGATTTTCGATTAGTAGTTGTCAAACCCTCACTCTTAAGAATGAAAGTTTTGAGTTGAGACTGCACAGGTTTACACCACGATTTATTATGTTCTCAATACTAAATGCTTAAATGCAAGAATGATTATGAGTTTGAAGCAAGGGGAGTATTTTAAGGAAGGTTAAATGCAAAGTGTTTTTTATTGTGTTGTGCATTTTTTTAATTCTAATGAGCATTTTGTCAATTATATTGTGCTCTTTAAAACACTGTTTTTATTTTCTGTTGTATGTCAATTCAAAAATTTAATTCTTGACGCTGATATTGGTGTTATTTTTCTACTTTCTGTAGTTCTTTTCTGATGACTTATTTATAGAGACTCATGTATTTTAGCACATGTATTATAACACATATATTATAAATACATGTAATTGTAGGCTCTGAAACACGAGTATTTCTCTTTAAGGCTTACTTTGGTTGTCTTTCAATCTTACAAATTTGAGAAAAAATTCTGTTGCCTTTTCTATGTACATTACTGTCTAATATTTCCTGTTTTAATATTCAATATATCCCTTATTTAGTGACATCTTATTGCATTTTAAAAGCATTTAGAACTTTCTGGATGAAATTTTACTGATTTCTAATTTAATATCATTGGGAACAGACAACATGTGATGCATCATTTTATTGTATATATATTTGAAGAATTTGTAATTTAACCTGTATTTTGGGAACTTGCTGTGTACACCCCCAAAATATGTCAATTTCATATGAAATGTCCCATCAATATTAATTATTTTATGTTAGCAGATAGAATTATTCTTTTGTGCCTGTACTGATTTTCTGTCTACTTGATGTATTCATTACTAAACATAATTTCTAAAATATCCAATGTTAATTGTAGAGTTTTCTAATTCTCTCTTTAGTTCTGTCCTATTTTTCTCCTCATGCTTTGATGAGTTTTGTAATAATGTTGATATATCTATATGTTTAACATTTATATGTTTAGAATTATCTAGAGCAGTTTCTTGTCCTGAAAACATTGAGTAGAATTAGTAGAGTCTCTTCTCATTAGTATGTAGAGAATATGTCTCATTCCATTTTTTTTGATTTTTGTGCATGTCTACTTTTGGTTTGCATTTATTTTGAACAACTGATGGTTTGTTCATAATTCTTTATCGTGTCTCATGTTCTCTCTGTTCAAATTGTGATAATATCAGTATTACTTTTAATAAAATTATTAGTATGTTATATTTAAGTTCATCATTATTTTATTATATGTCCAGCATGTTAGGTTTTTTTCTGCTTTTCTGTTTTTATTTTTGCTTTAATTTACCTAATGAAGTAACTCATTGCCACTTTTATTACTAATGTGTATTCCTTATTATTTTTACTATTGGCCAGTTATCCTCATGTATATTGTGTAATTAGTGGTATATATTCTTATTATACCCCAGTCTCTATTCAAATAATGTATCATGATACATTATGCTAGTGTAGCTCTATATTTTTCTTGCCCCACTATTACAATAAGTTGACCTTCTATATGAATTTAAAACTGCAATATACATTTCTGTTCCCTTCTTTCTTTTTGCTGTAGTCAACTTTTAAATATCAAGTAAATATTTTATATTTACCTTCTTATTATGCTTTTAATTTTAAAGACCCAGTTTTCTTCAGGGTATAATTTCCCTTCTCTCATAATGTTTCGTCTTACGTGTGTTAAATATAGGAACTCATTATTTCACCTTCCTTTATGTATTTCATTATATGCAGATTATGTTTTGACATTATAACTCATCTCTTCAAAGATCCCCTTCCACTTTCTTCTCTTTTGCACTCCATTCATGAGAAAATTGGTATCTTTCTTTGAAATACATAATTTTACTCTCGCTTATGTTGACAGTGTCTTTGAAATTAAAAGGCTGTTCTTATGTGATTTTTTTCTGTATATTTTGCCCTGCTGTAGTGATCTTTCTTAATCTTCACACTTAGAATTTTATTTAATATCCTAAAATATTAATCATTATGTCTGTGTTATACATGATTGAAGCCATTTGACAGCATTACAGAGCATATTGATATGTACATTGTTTTCTTGAGAAATGGCAGCAGAAGCCATGCACATTGCACTTTGGCAAGACTGTTTACATTTTGCATCGTCCTGAGATTTTGGCGGCTATTAAATTTAACCCACTTCCCATTTTCCCGGAGAACACTCGCTGGTGGTCCTCGCAACTTCACTGTTTCCTCTGAGATAACTTGTGCATTAGAGTCTCAACATTACCCCCACAGTTGTCATGGGATGTCTCACTTCTAATCTTTTTTCTATGTGTCTAGTATATCAGCAGTCTTTGAAAACCCAGACATTTTTCTGTCCCTGGTAGTGGTATTTCCAATTATGAGATAACTATTTTATGTTAAAAGTGTTAAATCCTAGAACTTATGGCATTTCTACATATAATTTGAAATCCTGGTCATCACAAACATCGTTGTTACACTAGAATTAGCTCACTGTTTCAGAAGATGTCAGTTCACTCATCAGCAATGGTGGAAGCACGTGGTAGAGGCCTAGTCAGAGGAAAGCTGTTCATGGTATTGCACTGGAAAGCAGAGTGATTAGGAAGGGTAGAACTGATGTGCACCCTCCAGGCCATGGCAAATCAAGCACTAAGTCTCTGCCTCTTGCATCATGCTCCTAGTATATCTGTCCCTTTCAGCTAAGCCTCACCTCTAAACAGTACATGGCATCCACAGATAATCCACAACATCCCAACACATGGGGGGATGGACATTCCTGACCCAAACCATGAAATCATTGTTTCTATAATCAATTGAAATTTGTAGATATTGCTAAGTATGAATGCACTAATACCTAGGTATATGTATATAAGCATGCAGATATGAACACCCCCACATTCACCATAAATATATATATATATATATATATATATATATATATATATATATATATATATACATATATATACATATATATACATATATATATATATAATATGTACATATTTTGCATATTTCAGAATAGTATCTTCAAAGTAGCTTTTCTTGTAATAAATTAAAAAGGGACTTTAATATTTCTGTTAGGTCTTACAAAATATGTAGTCAACTATGTTTCTGTCTTCTACCATCTAATCGTTTTCATTTCATTAATTAAGCATTTTATATCCCACCCAATCTTAAAACAATGTGCTTACATTTCTAATTTTTACCTTTAACCTGTAGGAATAATGTTTTATTATTGTGGAATGTGAGGACTTAACATCCCACATCCATTCCGTATAAACTTACCATCATTTATTTTCCTAATATCAGTGTCTTGTGAATTGATCACTATGAATGCTTTCCATGAAAAAAAAAATAAATGAAGGGTACCTTTGGGTCCCTTTTTAATTTCTTTCACAAGAATTTCTTTTGATAATTACAAGGTTTTATGTTTTGGTTTTCCTTTAAGCTTGTATGTCCTTATCTTGAATTCAACCCTTGACTCAGTTTTGTTGAAATTTTACAGACACACACACACACACACACACACACACACACACACACACACACAGTGTATTAATAGAGAGTTCATTTATTTATTTACTTAATAAACCAGAGTCCTCTGCCCAATCAAATCTTTCTGTGTTAGGCCCTAAATTTGATGCAGATTTGTCATATTGAGTTAATCTTTTACTATAATTAAGAGAATTCTCAATATGTGTCATCCATTGTTGTTGTGTGTTTTCAGAAACCTGTAGCATCTAAATTTTTATTTATTTATTGGTTTTGATGGAAACATCTCCTAGTATCTTTTTGAGCCTAGGTAATGGAGGAAAAAACTTCTGAAACATCACACAAATCAAAATATCCCTACATGTTAACGCTTATAAATATGTAATAGCAATTTTGCTGGGCATAGAATTCTAGTTCCAGATATTTGTCCCACAGGTCATGGATGTCGCCCTCCTTTTCTTTCTAGACCCTCTTGCTGCTGTAGCTCTAGTGCCACAGTAGAACTCTAATTTATGTTGCTTCATAAGAAATTGTTAAATCTTTTCTTTTTTTCAGTTCTGAAATTTTGTGTTGATTAAGTATTATGGACATGAATTTATTGTTTTTTCTGGTAATACGTTTATCATTATAATTTTAAAAATGCCTACATTTAACATCTGAAAATGTGCTTTATATGTATTATCACTTATTTTAACTGATATTTTTAGAGTAAATTAAAGGCTCTTATCTTTAGTAATCCCATACACACCTACTATCTTTTCTCTAGTGGTAAATTTTTACAAAGCTTTAATATATTACAGTCAAAATGTAGACATGGATAAAATAAGCTAATTTTATGTACATTTTGCAAATTTTGTATTTGTGTGGAGAACTTACATATTTGTGTGTGTTAAATTCTGTTCTGTGTCCATCATCACTTGCTAAATAGTGAGGATTTCTATAATCACAAGAAGCTTCTGTATTTCTCATTTGTAATGGCATCGACCTCTACCCTGTGTTGCTCCTTACTATAACATTCATCTACTAAGAGCTTAATCTTAATTTCAAAACTTTGTCATTAAGATGGTACATAAATTGAATTATTCCATATATTACCTTTAGAGATTGACTTTTTGTCAGTCTCTACCCATATAAAAGAGATCCAAAATCATTAAGACAATATGGGGTCTTAATTAATAATATCGTCTTAAGAATGCCTAATGTAGTAATAATTTAAACAATCTGATATCATTTCATGCGAGTAAAGAATTGGTGAAACTGGATCACTTGTACAGTGCCAGTGAGATTGATTTAGGGCTATCGCTAAAATTGACTTTAGAGACTGACTTTTTGTACTTAGCACAATTCCCTATATACTCATATAAGTTGTTGCATATAGTGATAAGGTTTTTTTTTGTTGTTGTTGCTTAGTAGTTGTATAGGTATCAGAGTTTGTATAATAATATACCTATTAAAACATGTCTGAGTAGTGTCTAGTTTGGAGCTATTAAAATAAAAGTTGCTGTCAACATAAATGTGCAGTTATTTAGTTTGGATGTAAATTTCCACTTCTGCAGAACAATTGCTTGGTCGTTATGACATTTGCATATTTAATTACATAAGAAACTGCCAAACTGCCATGATGGTGATAGTATTTTACGTTCTCACTGGCACTGTCCAAGTGATCCAGGTTCACCAATTCTTTACCAGCATGAAATGATATCAGATTGTTTAAGTTATTGCTGTGTTAGTCATACATAAGGCAATATTATTAAGACCCCATATTGTCTTCATGATTTTTAATCTCTTTTATATGAATAGTTATGTATAGGCTGCTAAATTGTGTGTCATAACACATGTAATCATGTGGCTAGTATCCTCATCATGGACTTGTTAGTCTTCAACTTTAACAAGGGAGAAAAATTAATTTGTGATTTTCAGATATCTGCTGCTTACTCTAGTCAATGCTTGTCTAAATTTAGGCTCAGTCCAAAGTTCAGTTTCTCATTTTCATTTATCTACTTTCTCAGGGTGGTATAAAATAAATGAGGCTGCCTCAGGGAAGCGACACAGGCAAGCTAATGCTCTCAGCTTAGTAAGGCAGAGTAAAGCTCTTGCTGTTTTCCAGAAGAGCCCTCAAACTTAACAGAGGTATGCTGTGTTGTGGCAGACAGACATTGCCTTCTTATCAGCAATTTAGAGTCTAAATGACTCCTTTGAACATCCAGAGAGCAGAAATCTATGGGCTTTCCCAAGCTAAATAAGAGCGGTTTCAGTTGTCCATTTGATCTTATCAGGGCATCTTTTACTGAAGTATTCCTTGCCTTTTATCTTCAAAAATTTTTAATCTTGGTAAAGTGTTAAAAAGGGGCACCCACAAAAAATTAAAAAAAAAACATTAAGTATAACCTATAAATCATGGTACAGAAGGAAAAAAAAAAAGATCTTGGCCTGTTTCCTTGTGTTGCCAGATATCTGGCTTCTTATCCCTGGCATAAAGTGATGTCATAACAAGAAGAGCAGAATTATAGGATCAAGAGGATGTAAGGACATAATAGGATAAAGCACATTTTCTGTTATATTTTACATTGTCATTGTTACATTATAGAATTTGCTGGCTGGGGGTGTAGTTCATCCATTGAGTGCTATTCTAGCAAGAACATTACCCTGGATTTGATTCCCTAGCACCCCATAACCCATGTGTGGTGGTGTACACTTGTATTCTCAGCAAGTGGGAAACCCAGACAGGATAACTGCAGTGTGTGCAAGGCCAACAGGGCTAAACAGCCAGCTCAAGACCAGCCTGGGCTACAGAATGAGACCCTGGGTAAAAATAAATAAATAAATAAATAGTTTACCTTGAAATTGAACCTTACTTGTCCCCTGTATCAATTCTTAAATAAGAAAGAGGACGTTGATAACAGCACTTTATCCATACACTGGATATTCTGAGACATATTCTCAAAGTCAATGAAGTCAGGTTAGTCGCCTAGTCATCCATTCAAAAAAGTATACTCACTGCTTTTCTTCCAATGAGAAAATACCACAAAATATCCCAAGCTGATGAGTCCTTTCATACTTAAAAACAACACAGGAAACTATGACAGTTTGCCTTAGTGGTTCTATGACAGATCTTCCTGTCATATACAATTATATCATCATGAAATGTAATTGTGGTATGAATTTTGAATGTCTCCCATAAGTCTCATGTATTTGGTAGGTGACTAGATCTCAAGAGAGTTAATTGGGTTGATCACTGATGATTTCATGAGCTGCTAAGGACGGGGCTTGGTTGGAAGGGCAGATGACTGGGGGGATGGAGTTCCTCCTCTGCCTTTGGCTGCCATGCTGTGAGCCGCTGTCCTGCACTGATGCCCTCCCATTCCCTTTCACCGTATGGTGCGCTGACTGTGGAAGGTCTGAGACCTGGGAAACACTTTTGCTCCTTTAAGCCAGAGGTGTGGGATATTTTATCCCAGTAATCGAAAAAGTGACTAAGATAGCAATTACATATAAAACTATAGAAAATTTGAAATTGTTTGTTCTAATGTAGGTATATTAAAAACAATTTCTGAGGGTAGACCTCCTAAAACCGTGTTGCTGTAAGGTTCCTCAGATGGCATACATATCTGTCCAGCTTTGGAAAAACGGTCTCAGAAACTGAATGGGTGACAAAGTCTAGACAAAATGTTGTTCATATGACATTGAAATAATAGAAAAAATCAAAATTATAAGCTGAAATCTAGAGCATACAAAATACTGTGTTTTTCTTTTCAAATCATTGGGTTATGATAGTCATTCTGTATGTGTTAGACAGTGTGGGGTTTTCCTCTCCCAAAATGAATGACTTTCACAACAATGGCCCTTCATCTCAAATTCTACATTTTATCATAGATCAGGGTGTCTGTTGGAGGATATCAATCATTATTGTTTAAGAGAATAAATGCCTTGTATGGGCTGGAAATGATTTCTTAGCTACTTTAATGTATTAGTCTCATTTTGGCTAGGGGAAGACTGCAACAGTTTGGGAACCACGTGATGGCTTCAGCTGAAGTAGCTGGCTCTCATGCCACTAACGATTGCCAAGTAGCAAGAAAATTCGCTGAAGTGGCTGTCCCGAGGTCCCATACATCTCAGTGTTCTCCATACGGACACTTTTATATCTTAAAAACAATTGCAAAAATGTGCTCGGAATAGCCATATCTCTTTAACACAAACACACACACACACAAATATAATCACACACAAAAGTATACACACAGACTTTAAGGAAAATTTTCACTATAGTTCTTTATTTTAGTTTTTATTGACTCCGTTGTATCTATGCATGAGCACAATGTGATGATTTGATTCATATTCTCATTATTTAATGAAAATCTGGATAATGTTTCATGTATTTGTCATTGTAGTGAGAACATTCACAAATTTTTGTTTTGCATAATATAGTATATTATGAAGGATTATTGTTTGTTGTAATTGTGCTAAGTGGCAATTAGCACACTACTACTTATTCCTCTATTTATGGGTAAATTTGTATGAGTATGTCAATCTCTGTCAATCCTTCTCTCCTGCCTGTGCTCCAGAATTTCAAGTAACCACTCTTCTTATCATTTATTTCTGTGCAGTCAACACTGTTAAAATCAAACATATGTGTGAGCATCTGTGATATTTGTTTTCCTGTGTTTCTCTTTCATAAAATATATTCCTTGGAACATATTATTTGTACATATTGTATAACATTAAATTTTATAACTTGCTCAAGGAGAGGGAGAATTCAGAGATACTAATCTCTATATTTCTCAAAGGAATCCCTATCAGAAAACTATGTTTTACCTTTTTATTTTTTTAAATAATGTCCAACTCTGTAATCCAGGCTGGACTTGGACTCACAGCAATCCTCCTGCCTTTGCCTCTCTGAATGATAGGATTACAGGCATGTGCCACCATGACTGGCTTTTTGTAGTGTTGGAGGAATCTAACTCAGGACCTTGAGCTTATAAAGCAAGCATTCTAACCGCTATGCCATTTCTTCAGCCCCCAAAATTCTACTATTACATTTGGAGTTATGTAAATGTATGTTTTCTACCTACGCATTACTCATTTTATAAAATATTTTCTTTCAAAATACAAAAATAACCTTATCGGAATGTATACAATATGAGGGCTTATTTTAAAAAATAACAAATAAATGGGGTGTATTTTGAAGAAAGTATTATCATTCTCGCCAGAATGGGACTACACTGACTAACAGCAATAGCTGGCGAATTTGAGGACGACCTAGGTAACAGTATGACAGTGTGATTCACGCCTATGGCTTGTTGTCGTTTTCTAGCTGGAGGCAAAATACCACGTTACCGATTTACTTCTTATCTATATTTAAAATGCATTATAAATTAATTCTGCCTAGAGCATAAATGTTGCTTTATTTTATAATGTATAGTTACCACACACACTTAATGTTTCAAATTAATTTCACAAGTTATCTGTTTATTTAATGTCTATATCATCAATTTGACATATTTTTCTTGTTTATGGTAAAGTACATCACTAGATTATATAGCCAACAAATATTATACTCACCACAAAGACCAATCAGATAATTAACTCAAGCAAGACATTACAAATAACTGTCAAACTGTCAATTACTAATATATAAACAACTTTATAGAATCATGTCAACCTAAAATTAAGCATTGAGATTCTGCCAAAATCACAAAGATGAGGATTCTAGGAGATGTATGATGGCAACTGCCTAATAGTGAGGTTTGTGGATAAGAGCACAGATGTATGTTTAGTTTTTTTAATTTTTTTATTTTTTAAGGTTTTTTTAATTTTTTTAAACAGAACACACCTTATGTGAGTCTGGTGTTTTACATCCACCTGAAGCTTTCTTTTGCTGCTCATCTTGTCCAGTTTGGGTGTTTCTTTATTTTTTTCTTTGTGCACACTTTACTTTGTCCTACTTTTTTAAGTGTATGTGTGTGTGTGTGTATATATATATATATATATATATATATATATATATATATATGCAATATACAATGGTTATATTAAGTTTGAGAAAGTTGTGCCTGTATTTATTGCGACATCATTACAATCCATTCCCTCCCCCTGGACTCCGGACATCTAACACCTTTGGTTGCTTAGGTTACTAATTCTGAATTTCTCATGTTAGAGAAACCATGCCGTATTCACACTTCTGAGTCTGACTCAGTTCACTAAGAATGATGTTTCTAATAAATTTTCAAGTAAGACACTTCAACAAGCTTAGAGTAGTATTTGGTGTTGTTTTTTTTTTATCAGAATTTACCACATATATTTCATTTTGAATATCTTCTCATCCTTAACTGCCATATGTATATTTTATTTTATATTATCCATTCAAATTCTTACACAACTTCCCACCAAACCTGTTTTTTTCAAATTGAATTGATTTTTCAATTCAAATTCCTCACTTTACAACATAATGTGCTTTTGAATTTATTAATAATAAACAGCTCATATACAAAATCATTACTCTGATATTATAATACGACTAGTGCCTAGTATTTCTTTAGCATTGTATGTAAAGAACTGTGGTAGAATTTATATGTATGATTCGTTAATCTGCAGCCCCTGTTGAACCTACCATATGTGAAATCCTAGGATATGCTGCAGATATATAAGGGCAGACACAGAAGAAAAGATTTTTTTTTTTCAGATTTTGTTATTCAAGTTGGAAGAGGTGTCATCCAGGTATGAAAGTGACTTTTATACAGCACTGTACTAAAAAAAAAGACAAAACGAATGTAGAAATCATGACCTAGAAAGTACATTTTATAGTATTTTTTAACTAAGATCTTATATCCAGAATATATAAAAACTATTATATCAATAAGAAGCACATTGTTAACTGAGTAAGAATGGTTTGGGTTATTTTGACCACTATCTCAGTAAATACCATGAACAGATAAATAACAAATTCCTGGGAGATATTTATGAAAATATAAGTTTAAAAATCTATATATACAGTCTCTATCCATAAATTCTAAATACCAAATAAGATTTAAAAACAATTTCCCACCCTCACATTAAGCTAAGTATTACAGGAGAATGTTTTATCAAAAATTCTAGGGGGATTGTGTTAGGTAACTTATCCATTGCTGTGCAAAAATGCACAACATCCACAATTTGAGGGGGGGGGGATTTATTAGCTCACAGTTTCAGAAGGTCTGTCACACACACTGTTTATTCATGGGGCAGCTGCAAATGGTGGGGCTACAAGGCAGAGGCAGAGTATGATGATCGTTCCCAGGAAGAAGCTGCAATGTTTACTCTTCCTTCCTTGAAGTTCTTTAAGCTGCCAGTTGCTCCCCTTCACTTCCTGGTCCAAAGTCAATAACAAACACCTGGATATCTGTGGACACTCAAAATCCAAACCATTGTAGGGGTGAAGTTAAAATCATAACCTAAGACTTTCTTTACTTAACTGAATTTTAATGTTACAGAACTCCCCCCAAATAAAGGAAGCAAAAGTAAACAGTGAAAGAAGCACAGATCAAGTTTGTGTTGTTTTCAGTGTGAACTTTTTCACTGCCATAAAATAAACCAGAAACAGTGTGGGGCATGATTGGCAGTGCTTGTGAGAATTGTATTATTTCACTTAAAAAATAGAGGACAAAAATTGTGGATTGAACCAGCTTTCGGTGTAACAACAGGTGTGGTACATTAAATCCCTTTTAAGTGAATAAAGCCTTTTATAAATTTCTGTGAATTAAGTGGGAGAAGAAACCCTAGTTAAATCTCATGGGGAATAGAAAAATGGACAGTTTTTCCTCCTAGCGTGTACATGATCATACTGTTACATTTTATTTTCACTGTAGCTCAGATATTTGTCATTTTTTTCTATAAAGCTGTATCTCCAGCCTGAATACTTGTAGCTTGAAAAACAAGCTTGTCTTTTGAGCACCTCGTGTCTTTAGTGCAGTCTCATAGTTCACATGTGGGACATGCTCAAAAATGTTTGTTAATTAAATGAACTACACATATAAATTGTAACCTAGCACTATACTAAGAATGTTATATAAATAGTAAGCACTCATCCTATTATAATAGCAGAAGATCAGAAGAAAACATTGTATATGAACTTTCATAAGTTAAAGAGTGTTTGATGTTGTAGATAAAGGAGTTTAGGTTGTTTTAAATGCTTAATCAATATGAAAAATTGAGTGTGGTGGGAGGGAGGAATCATTGAGATGATTTAACTCTTTCAAGTAACTTCATAAAACTAAGAAGCGAAGTTTTAACCTTTTAAGTGCTAGAGACTTTGTTTTTTTAAATTTTCTCACCATTTTTACATATATATATGTATGTATGTATGTATGTATATGTATATGTAATACATAATGTTAACAATGAACTTGAGTATTTTATACACACACATACACACACACAGACACACACACATATCTCACATCAACATTAAAATAACTTCCCCTCCTCATTTTTGGGCCTCCCACATCCTCCCCATCTTCCCATAACTCACACTATCACATGCATTTGGTTCTATAAAATGTCTGTATTCTGGGTTTCCCAAATCAGAGAAAACATGCAATACGTAACGTATTTAATCGTATACATCTGACTAACTTCACCACTCAAAAAATCACTCTTTTGCTCAGCTTTTTCTTTGTTTTTTTTTTTTTTATCAGAAAACCTAGCACTGTGCCTGAAACACAGCAGTAATTACTTATTAGGACATTTTTATGGTGGGAGGGATAAACAATGTGTGTACATGTTTTTGCACATGTTTGAAGTATGTCTCTAAGAAAAATGAAAAGGTGATTTGAACAAAGCTATCAAGAATTCTAGAGGCCCTTGTCAGTAACCATTTTCCCAAAGATTTTCTAATCTTATTCTGTAAATATGTTTAAATTCAATAAACCACTCAAATAGAGTCAAGGAGACAAACTAATTTGAGTCAGACTAGTACAGTTTTAATCATTGAAAATAAATTAGGTACTGGTAGCAACCAAAGCTCAGGAAATTTAGAAAATTGGCATGTGTCTCATATTAGACTTCATTTTGGATGTTTAATTTGGGTTAAAATTGTCAGTATATGCTTTTGCTAATTGATGTGCAAGTGATTTGCAGAACTTAGGCAATCTCTTTAACAATGTCATGCCAACAGTTCACGGCAGAGTCGTTAAAAGTGACAGAGTTTTCACTCTGTTGAGCTCTGACAGCTTAAGCCAGGTTCTGCCAACATTTTCATTCAGAACCCTGTGTTTCCTGTTGAATGTGCAGAACTGGGTGGAATGCAAACAGAATGTGTCAGCTTCCTGCTTGATCCCACCGGGTAATACATCAACTGCCAGCGTTTTCTCTGTCCACACTGAAATAGGTCCAAGGGTAAAGAGTGCACATGAGACCCAAAGCAATTAAGATAGCAGACAATTATTTTGTTTTTTATTTTTTTTCACCTGCATCAAGTGAGATAGAAGGGCATGCTAATGAATCCACAGTGGCAACCTGCCTTTGCTCCTTATGCCTGGGCAGGTTGGATGGAAGCTTTTCTCAGAAGAGTTAAATGTGGATAATTTTACACTTTTAAGAACATAGTTATCCAGTTGAGTTATTTATAAATAAAAGCAATTACAGGTTTTCCAGACGCTGGATACCCATAAGCAGTCTTACCTGCCTGATAGATTGTGAAACAAGTTTTGAAAAGCAATTAGATTTTCTATGTAAAATAGTCATTCAGGTAAAATTGTATCTCACCTTCTCAGTCTTGCAGTTATTAATGTGGAAATCTGCAAATCACTACCACTGTTCTCCGCATTTATATGATTACATGAAGTTGTGTAAATTATGAAGAAAAAGTGACTCTCTTCCATGCTAGTATAATAATGGAGAGAGGTCAGATTATTTACTGGGAAATTTTCTTTGGATGACATATTAATTTGAAATTTGATTTTTTGTTAGCTGCTATTTATTAGCTACTATTAATTTCTATATATTGAAAAGGATCAAGATGAAATATGTAAATTTACCGATTTCTCAAAATGATTATTACATATCTCAAATAGTAATAAAAGAAAAAAATAGCAAAATTATAGAAATGCTTTTACATGTCTCTTTTCAATGAGTATTGATATTGAGTGGATCAATAAAGAGCTACATAAGTTTTTGTACATTCCATTGGGAGTAATTTAAATATTCAAAGCTACATTTTGTTTTAAAATTGAAAAGAGCATGTATTAAAAATCTTATGAAATTTCTTATTCTGCTTTTTCTCCTAATTTTACTCTTCTGTACTTGAATAGTAGGCATTCTTTTTCTTGTCCTTTTTTGTCTGCTTTGTTTTTCCTGTGTCTGAAAATGCTCTCTAATTCTAAAATACATATAAGCATTATGCTTAAAGGCAAGAAAGTCTGAGTGGGAGAAGGAAGTTTTTGCGACCTAGCCAGTTTATCTCAGCAAGTCCAATTTCACAAGTCATTAATGTTTTGAAAAGAGAAATTAATTTAAATGCCAGATTCATGAAAGAGAAACAAAATATTAGAATAATATTGTTCAGCTGTTTAGAAGAGGACAGTCTGCTGGAAGGCACACCTGTATTTATTTAACACAGAGTTCTATAGAACTTAATAATGTCAGAGCATCGACTTTATTTTTGGGAATTTACAAGGATAACTTAGAGAATGAGATGAAACTGCGCAAGAACTCAATAATAAAAGGAACAAATCAAAAAGACATTTGACATGTGTATTTAGATGTATGTAACTAAGGAAAACTACAGAGCAGAGTGGAATTAGCTTCAAGGATACTACAGCATAGAAGATAAGCCCAGGCCACATTTCATATGCACTGAATTGAACTTCAAATGTTTCCAGTCAGATAAGAATAGCCAATGCGTTCATCAGGGAGATTCTTGAGATAGCCAAACACTGATATCCGGTATTACTTAAGAAGTAAAACATATAAAAGTGTGGGAACTGCTGATGACAGAATCCCTTGTGGAATTTTTACTAACAGACTTGTCCGTGAGGGTCTCCAGCAATTTTTCAAGTTTAGGTTTTCCCCTTCAAGTACTAGCTCCCACAGAGGTTTCTGCTTGTGTGGTTGATTTGCGGTTAAGTAATGAGGCTCTGTGCTACATCCCTCCATCATGGACGTGATACTGTGTTCTGTAACCTTATTTCTTTTGTAGATCTAAGGAGAGTTCTTTTACATTCTTCATTTTAGTTTCTACTCAGTATTAGGTAAAAGTAGTATCATCCATGCCAAACTGGAAACAGGAAATCCTTGTTCACTTTTTAGGGATTTACAATAAGTAATATTTTCTTTTACAATGTTTGACTTAAATTTCCCTCAGTATTTTATTTGAGGAAGTATGTTAACATCTGTCATAATTTTTCTGTATGAAGTATTAATACAAAATATGCCATTTTATCCCTCTTAAAATGACAGTGATTGATGGTCAACTTAGCCAATGTCTGAAAAATTGTTTTCATCCTAAATTTGTTGAGTTAGTGTCTTTTTTAAATAATATTTAGTCACTGAGAGCAAATTTCCTATTTTAATTAAGCCTCTTTACTATTCGTAATTGAGTACTCCCTACTGTAGTTCACTGTATTTTAATTCACATTAATTTTTTCATCTTCAATGTACATCTGCAGTAGTGTTATATTCCTATGAAATTTTAACAAGTTTATGAATAACAAAATGTATCCTCTTCTCTTCTTTCTCCTGAATCTCTTCCTTCCCCTCTTTCTTCTTGTTTTTATATTCCTCGTAGAATTTATGGAATCCCACAGGAAAAATTTTAAATAGACTCGATGAGAGACTATAATTTTATTTTGCACAGAAAACAGCTGCCTGATCAGGTGACACTGGAGCACTTTTCAGTAAATGAGAAATTTAAACTAGAAAAGATTGCTTGATCCACACAATTGTTGCATAGGAGAAAAGTTTGAATCCCACTATATCGAAACAGATTTAAGGAAATATAAGGATAAAATTTGTAGTCCTCAATTTCCAGTTCTATCTGATTGTGTGAGAATGTTTACAGCATTGACATTCCTTGTTACATAATAACATTGTTTGAAGTTAGCCATTTAAACGTTGTACACATTAATTGTAGTATCGTTGCCTGCTATTTGTTATATATTCAGCAACAAATGGAGAAAGCACATTATTTTTAATATATTCAAAGTAAGGGAACTAGTAATAACTGACTAAGGAAGAACCATCATCTAATTATTTGAATATATTTTAAGATATAAGTTGAATTCACCAACTTTTTTGACTTAAAACCACTTAGTTTTATGATAAACAGTAAGCCCCAGAAGAATAGCTCAATAATATTTGATGGGAATTATTTTGATTCTCCTGGACTTAAAGTGTTTTCCAATAATTCGGTATTTCAGTAATCTTGGGATTGAGAACTACTGGCTGTGATTTTGTCATGAAATTTGAGATTTTCTTATTTCCACATAAGATGCATAATTTTGGATTTTAGCCTGGAATTTCAAGTATTTTGTTTTCACGCTGATACCTTGTTTTGCTATTTTTTTAATGTCTCAACTATCTCTGCATTTACTTCACAGAAGTATTTTTATATTTATCGTTATTCTGATACAAAACATAAATTGTGCATATTAATGTGTTATTTTGATACATACGCGTTGTGTCATATTTAAATTATAACAAACATCTTCAAACATTTATAATTTTCATCAATAGTGGAAAGGTTTTTGAAATATACAATATATTACTGTCCCCTGTAAGCACTCTCCACTGCAATAGCACACCAGAATTTTGTCCTTGTCTAACTGTAACTTAGTGCTATTCATTAACATTTCCTGAAACCTCGCACTCTCTCTCTGGTCTCTGCTAACCTATGTTCTTTTTTCCACTTTAATTTTTTAGATTTCTTGTATGTGTGAGATCATTCAACATTCATCTTCTGTGACTGAGTTATTTCATCTAAGATACTGCCCTTTAATTCTATCCATTTTGCTGCAAAGTATAGGACTTGATTAGGACTAAATAAGATTTCATTTGTATAGGTCACATCTTCTTTCCCAACTCTTCTGTCCATGCTGTCTATGTTGACTCCTCTGTCTTAGCTGTTGTGGCTAGCTTAGCAGTAAAAATGGGTATGCAGATGTCTTTAGTGTGCTGACTTCATTTCCTTTGGCTTTGTACCGAGACATGGGATATCTGGTTAATGTAACACAGACTCTCAAACAGGTGGAATGTAATCATTTCCCAAAATAAATCCACACAGGTACAGTGAACTGAGTCTGGACAAATGTGCCAGAAACCTATATCAAAGAACGGACAATCTCTTTAATAAATGATGCTGGGAAATTTGAATATTCAAATAGAGAACATTGAAACATCGCCATTGCCTCTAACCCTTTTTGAAAGTCAACACAAAATGATTTGAAAGCTTATGAATAAAGCTTGCAACTATGGCACTACTAGAAGAACATTTAGAGAAACACTTCAAGACATCGTTATAGTTTTATTTTTTTAGATATAACCCAGAAAGCATGTAATATTGAGAGAGAGAGAGAGAAAGAGAGATTATCTTTGCCCATATTCACATAATTTCTACCTCAGACATTGATAGTTTTCATGTGAATGTCTAAAACCTATTGGACACCTTCATCTCTGTCTTAAAACCCTCTGTCACCAGAGCCTGGAGTTTTATCTCTGTAGCCACAGCCTGTAGCACAAGGTAAGCAATGCTTGGCCTAGGGTGCCATGTGGTTCATCTCAGTCAAGGCACCTGTCACAGTATGAATCAGTTAATTACATATTTTACCAAATATAACAGACAGTTTTTTTTAATTATACTTCTACATGACCGATACATGAATTCGTAAATACCCAAATGACCATTTGAAGACAAAAGGGTCCCCCCACCCCTGCTATGGACCATCTTTGAGAAGTCAAACCAAATAGCTAAATACTAAAATGGGAAACAATGGAGAAAACGATAGGCAGATATTTCATCAAATATATAAATGTCAATGTAATAAAACTATGCTGTGTTGTAAAAATATAAAATGACAAACTTCTTTAAATATGGCAACATAGATAACATGTAAATGGTTGGTGTCCTTTCTGTAGAAAGATTCCCTGTGCATCAAGAAGGTAGACATGAGCAGGCTAGTGGAAAATAGCCAGCAATGTTCTCTAGCCATTTATTTGTCATTTTGTATTATTAGTGAGTACCAAGTGCAATTTAAAATTGTGACATATATTTTTATTCTATTTACAATATTTCTAAACATAGACTTATTTTTACGAGTAAATACATGAGTTTAGAAAAGCACATTTTCCCCTTCAAAAGATCTAGCAGAAAACGTTCTAAATACAAATAAATGAATCCACCAGTTCCAGCATAAAAAAATACATCTTCAAAACATAGTCATGGAGAGAATCATAGTGTATCCTTTGTATTTAAAAATACATTTATGTTAAAGGAATTAGTTAATAACTGTAAGAAATAATTTAGACCATTAGAATAGATATTGGTAATATCCCAATCCTGGAATTATTATTTTTTAACAACATAAGAAAGTAGAGTAGTTGAGAGGAATGGAATAGAGATATGTTTTTAACCCTAAACAATGGCAAATACATATTAATTAAAATGAAAGGTAGTTTATTAAGTAGCTCCTCTAACTTTTTTGTAAAGGAGATTTTTATGAACATTTGCAGCAATACATAGACAAAATGCATAAATTTTAGGTTTGTGGGATATTAGTTTTTATTTGTAATTTTAGATAATTTTAACTAATATATATATTATATAGTTAGTATAGTTAGTATATATTTGTGCAATTTATATTTCACAAATAGTATATTTTAGAGCTTTATAGGTATGTTTTTATTTTGAGAAACAATATACAATAAGATTAGTTTACACTCAAATAGAAAACACGTTAAAGGCATTAAATTTGAGAAAAGAAGTAACTTAATTCTTAAATGTAATGAAATCATGATCATACTGCCCCCTGTTAATCTATATATTCAAATTGACATCCTTTTGTAATCTTGATCATCTTGTATTAGTCTGTCTAATCATTGGATCAACACAAGGTTTGATATAAAAGGACAGTGAAGGGTTGTTTTTACATAAAATAATACAGTAAAAATTGACATTAATCCTCCGTCCTCAAACACACTTTTCTCATAGTTCTTTCCACTCTCTGGAGCACTCCCAGAAGTCCTCTAGCATGAGTGCCCTCAGTTGCTATCTTGAGAAAATTAAAAACCTTTTCTTTCCTGTCCATTTTCAATTTGAAGTAAAGCTAGAATCTGCACGGGGCAGATTTGGTGACTCAGTGGATTAGAACATATCCTAAGGTTCTTATGGGCCTGCCTTCCAGTTGGGTGGCACTTCTGTGCCTCATAAGAGGACTTCCATATCTGCATGGATAGTGGCAAGAATGCTAAAATAAGTGTGTTGGATATGGGGGAAGTAATTTGAGGGAAATAATGGAATTTTTATTTTACTGTAATATTTTAATTTAAATATTTCCTACACAGTTTGATCATAATTTATACTAGAATAAATAGAGGAGTCAGATTAAAGGTATAATACAGACTTGAAGTAGAGCATATATGTACTCTTTAAAATCAGTTTTATTACTTTTATACTGTATGAATGCAGACTGAAGGACTGAATTAACCTGACAATGTCTCAGTTTCCTCAGTTATATTAATAAGAATGGTAGAATACTATTTGGTATTTAATAAATATTCAGGAAATGTTAGTTTCCATCTTGACTTTATTTTTTGCCTGCTCTGACTGCTGCTCATGTGCTGTTCTTCAGCCTAGTTTAATTACTTGGTGCCTACGTAGCCCTCAATTCATTGCATATTTAGACCTTTCTAGATCTTCTGTATGTTGATCCATTCACCTTGCAGTACAAAGTTTGGAGAGGTAAAGACAGCTATAATGAATAGGGGCTCTCTAACACGCTATTAAAATTCTGGTATTAAATAATCTTTTATCTTGATCTTGTGCAATCGTTTTGGTCTAGCTCAAAGGTGTTGTAAAAGCTGGAAAGTAAATACTCCTAAAATAACTTCTCATAATGGCCTGTGAATGTGTTCTGATAACTAGTAAAATTTATTATGACTATTCAAATGCAGATGAATTGCTAAAGACAAAATGTGCCAGCAAATATACCTAACAGGATTACAAAAGTGTTCTTGAATACTTACTAGAAGCACAATTGTATTACGGGTCTCACAGCTCTTTAACATAATCTATTGCGATTTCCACCACAGATGTTATTTGGGCTGAGATTTTTCTTAGAATATCATATGAAGAAATGACCAATTAACATGCATGAGTTTCTTTAAAAGAATATAATAAGGTTAAGACGGAGTTCCCTGATGACTTTAATAAGTTGTTAAATAACTGGAAACCTGATTATTTCCAATTTTATGTAGAATTTTCTCATAATGATTGAAAAATAAGAGGCTTTAGTTTTTAGACTTGAGTGTTACACACACACACACACACACACACACACACACATACACAGAGTATGTATTCACTGACACATTTCTATGGAATTTTCAGTACAGAATATACACTCTGAAATTTTGCATGGAATTGACATAATTTGAGAGACATATATAATAAGTGTTGACTTTTTCATTGTGAAGGGATATCTTTAGAAGTTTCAAGTATTACATTCATTTCTATTTACACATCATGAAAACACCTAAACCAAGGAATGATTTTGTTGTTGTTGTTGCTATCTATGATAGATGGAGAGAGTTCATGTAGCTGTAAAGGGTTCAGAGCATATCCTCCAGTGAAAAGAAAGGACTGGAAAATTAAGTATGTTATGTAAAAGTTAAATGAATTTTGATTAGAGAAATAAAGTGGATCTTTAAGCAGATACTGCATACATGGACCATAGAAGAACAGTGAGGTCACTGTTCTGCCATATACCTTTTCAAAAAAATAAGTGAAATGAAAATACACATGAGACAAAAGATGTAAAATAGCCCAGAAGCTGAGAAAAAGGCTTTGTGATGGTTATGATATGTTAGGTTATAATGTTTCAATTAAGAACATTTCAACTAGCAATAGCTTTGATGGCATTGTATTCCTACAAACAGAATCTACTTTTTTTAAGACAAGAGGAATCAGTTGCGCTGACAAAATTAAAACAAAACTGAACACACAAAAACACAAAACAAATGAGAAATAAACCAAAAAAATCACAATTTCTAGGGCTCCTTTGCAGCAGAGAAGGCCTTGTATCATAATTCTAATATAAAGAAGTAGAAATACGAAGCTATAAGTGTTTTGTTCTGGATTACCTGACACACAGTAGGATACACAAATTAGATGACCCATCATATAGACACCCCCCAAGACCTCATAAACACCCTCAATCCCAAATGCTAGCATGCTTATTTTTTATTTTATTATATGTTATGTGTGTGTAATGCATAGTAATTATATTCATCTTGGGAACTGCCATATCCACATGTTGCCACTTAGGCATTTTTACTTCCCTTTCCCTCTGAAGCTCCTGTCCCCTCATCCTCGGAGCCCTCTCCCTCTGCATCCTCATTCACTTCACTGCACCCTCACAGCTGGCTATTATTTTGCCTTGGATTACTTATATTTCAGGCTCCTCATGTGAGAGAAACCACACAATATTACCTTTGTCATTAAATGCCCCTCATTCTTCTGTGCTATTTAGTGGATGTATCCTATTATTTAGAGGGTAAAATTAAGAGGTTTATCAGGTAGATCATAACAGCAGGGTAAGAATAGTGAGCGCAATTTATTGTGAGAAGGACAAAAAGCTGAAGGACATGCATGATGGAGTGTCTCTGTAATTCTCCCATGTTGGTATTTTCAATCATGAAAGGTAAGAGGACATGCAAGTGGCGGATCAATGAACCCTGTCTTGCCAAATTTTAAAACAAATACTCCCTAAAAATGCGTGAACAAAGCACTGACTCAAAGTTTTAAGAAAATGAAGAAGACATGTAGGAAATGGATATCAATCAACTGTCAAAGAGATATCTGTAAGTCCAAGAGTCACTTTGGTATACTTTTTAATAAGAGCTTTCTGCAAGTCCCTCACTGCTTCACCAAAATCAATCAATCAATGAATCAATCAATAATAAAAATCATGCTTTTGCTAAGTAACTGGTTAATGTCTTAAGGTCCCAGGTGTTTGGTTGTTCTCTTGTCCTCTTTCTCGCCAGTGAGCTTTATGTCATCTCTTCATCTCTACTGAATAGAAATTTAGAATTTACCTTCATGAACTTTGAGAGCTATATTATAGCTAAGGTAACAGCAATTCTTGATTAAACAAAATAAGAATAAAATATACAAAAGATAGCCTAAGTCCTAGTTGAAAGAAATTTCTAACAACATTTGAGAGGCACAGTGTTAGTTTTTGCAAGTATCAAATCTATTTTTGAGGCCTCCTCACAAATGAAAAACAGTATGTAAAAATTGTAAATAAGGATATGTAATTATCTGGAAATTACATGTCTCCCCTCACTTTTGCATCTCTATTCACTGAACCTTTAATACGGTGCATAAAACAATCACAAGTTGCATGCCTACAAGAATCAAGCATGTAGTAAGTTAAAAACAGTTGTAAGTGTGAATGTTTATGTGTGAGTGTACATGGCAGGCTTTAAAGAAAACTTTAGTATGCACATATTTTCCATGCCAATGCTTTAAGTCTTTCTGTGGCCATGCTTCCTTGAGAATCTTATTATTTATTCACTTATTCAAAGCTCAATCTATAGAGATGTAAAGATACTTAGTGATTACTTCTGAAAGTAAAAGATGTTCATGTGTTTAAATGTAAATGTTCACTTAGGTAAAAAAATGAGAAAACCTAGAATCTCCCTTACCAAGGAGTTACCATAGTTATAATTAATTTGCCACGGTTGTATTGACCACTGAAATAGTAAATCATAGAAAAGTAAATGAGACAAAATTCTCCTGGATGTTTATCCAAAAAAATCTTACTGTGTTTTGAGTACACAACATTTTTGCGTGGCCCAGATTGCATTAATAACTCTTGCTGACTATATACTTTTCTGATCACTAGTTACTATCCAAAGAGTCACAGCATTTTTAATATTTAGTGGATGTAGATCTTATTGATATTCATATGGGCAAATTAATTAACCTCTAAAGTTTTGGCATCCTCATTTTTTTTGTGTGCCAGGATGCTCCAATTTCTAGCATCCAGTTCTAAAAAATGATTAAATATGTGTGATCATGAGTAGATGATGTTAGATATCTCTCATTTTTGACAAAGGATTATAAAATCACAGCAAAAATGTCATTTTTTGCTACCCCTATATTCCTTCATACTAAAGTAAAAATAACAATTAAAAAATCCCACTTTCCTGTCATGTATAGTACTTCATTTCCTCAGAAAAGTAGACTTTGTTAATGTAAATCTTGAGATGAAACTCCTAAATGATCTGATTGGAATAGAGTTGGAATAAACATTGCATATCAGGTGATTATGATAATAATGCAACGATGCATGCATTCAATAAAGTGTTTCCTGGGTGTGTAAATGCAATTTATAATGATCTTGGTATGGAGATATTTTGAATTTGTAGATTTTCAGTTAGATTTTCATAGTTAATAGGCTTCATTCATCAGAACTATTCACTGTTCTATTATTCTGTCTGGGGTTTTTGTATATGGAATTTGTAATTTGAAATTTATGTTTATAAATCGTAATAGGTATGAAGAAGTCATTTGAAAACAAACTACAGTTATATTGCATAATGAGCCTTTTTAAAAGGACATTATATCATTTTAAAGTCTGTCAGTTTGAATAATGCCTTCTGAATATCTACCTTTATCATACTATGATTGCAAATTTTCAAGATATGAACATTGTTTCAATATGAAGGGCTTAGTTTCAAAGATGTCACTCAAAATGTCTTGTCTTTCCAAGAAAAACAAATTATCTTTCTCAATATACTTTTTTAGTTTATTTCTATAAGCGAAACTAGTAGTTTTTTCAAAAGATATGCTATAAAATTGCAATTTGAAGAATATTCTTTTCTGAACACAGAGAAAACACTTTATTTGATCTCTACTTGCATGTATAATGAGAGCAAAAGCTGTATTTGAGACTTTAAGGTTCTTTAGATCTCGGTGACCTTAATAGACATCATGATTTACATTTCACTACCTCGCAAATAACTTCACCTCTTCCTTTTCCCAATATGCTAATTTTTATGTAAAATATAACAAAAAGAAGAATTCATTGCTAAATCCTCTGATATTTTATATAAAAGCCTTTTGTAAAGATAAATCATTACCATAGGAATAATGATAATGTACAGAGAAAACCAGTTCTATGGTATAATTACCTTAGTAAAAAAAGATCCATTTATTGTTTCTTATAACATCACTAACTTATTTTTAAATTAATTCCTCCCTCAACCTTTTTTTCACAGTACCTGAACTTTTTAAAAATTCTGTAGCCTGAGATTGAATCCTTTCGAACTAGTGAGTCTGTGCCTTACAATATTTGATTTTAATGTGTGTTTTGATTGTCAAATGCATGATAAGTTGATTTGGAATCTTAAATATCGCTAACCATCTATGTTTTCATTTTACTAATCATATCTATTTATTATATATGAAAGAAATAAGTTGAAGGCCCAAGTTTATTTTCTTCTTTTTCTGCCATTTATTTATTCTTCACTATTCACCTAAATCGTGAACATACACACATGGGTACACAAACACACAGAAACACAAACACACCCTCTTTTCTCCTGTAGTATTACTAGAGACATTAAAAACTCTTATGTATGTGATACACAAAGAAATTGGAGAAGGTGAATGAATCTTCTGCTTTTAGATTCAATGTAATTTTATCAATAAATCAGTTTTATCTCTAGCTAACTGTGATAAGCTTAGTGCTATCCTGGAATATACCATCTAGGTAAAAGTAACAAACCTCGTTTATTAGGAATAGAATCTTGTCTTGTTGAAGAGTTAGCTATATAAAATAAACAAGGAAGAGATCATGCTTGTACTAGTGAATAAATTTTTAATTTGACTAATGAATATCTGCCTTCAACACACAAATATGCTTACACACACACTCCAGATTTTTATTTGATAAGTTAGAATAAGCAGAACTGAATTATAAACATGTGAAGTAGATTTATTGGTATAAAGGTTCTTAGATTGAGAGCTGGAGAAATGGCACAGAGGTTAAAGTCGCTTGCCTTGTAAGTGCAAGGTGCTGAGTTTGATTGCCCATTACCACATATAGCCAGGCATGGTGGTACAGGCCTTGTAGCTTTCTGTCTCGGCCTTCCATGTACAGGGAGTACAGGCATGCACTGGCACACCTGGCTTTATGTGGTGCTGGAGAATTGATTTCAGGGTCTTGCACTTGCAAATAAATCTTTTTAACCGCTGTGCCATTCCTCCAATCCCAATTGACACAGTTTTTATGAGGGGAAAGGCATGTTCTTTTGTAAAACTCGATGGCATACTTTATAAGAATCTTATTGCTACATAGCATTGATCTCATTTGTTCAAAACTATATAAATGTGGATGTTTTTGCTCATAGTTTTCAATGTATTTTATATGCTGGAACTTTACATTTTACCTACTTAGGGTTTAAAATATTTTATAGAAAATATTTCATTGTTTTTAGGAATAAAATAAATAAATCAAATTCATTTATGAATGCTCTTAAAATTTTTCATAATTGTTCAATTTGTGAACTAGGGAAGTCATAAGCCATATCATTCATTCATATGATTATATTAATGAAAAGTTAGTAACCGGTTTGTTGAATTCTATTATAGTGGTCAATTCTATTATAGTGGTCAGTCTGGGTAACATTTTAGCAGCATGATAAACATCATTTTTTTTTTAAATCTGAAGTGGGGGTGGAGGAGTAGCCCTGCAGTTGGAGCGGTAGCCTGGTAAATACAAGCCCCTGAGTTTGATTCCCCAGCCCCTCACAAATTGGGCCTGGTGATGATGCTTGCCTGTAACTCCTGCACTCTGGGAACTGAGGCAGAAGAATTGCCTTGAGTTCCTGGCCAGTTGGATCTACATAGTGAGTTCAGGACCAGTGTGGGATACAGAGCAAGACTTTGTCCCCCTAATGAATAAGTAAATAAAAATTTAAAAAGAAATAAAAATAAAAATCAGAGGAAATCTTACGTAAGTTAATGATATACATCTCTATAAAACAACATTTCTCAAGGTGTATTTAAAAAGAATAGCCAAAACTAATGTGGCATCATCTGTCTCATGTTTGCAGTTTGTTGGATATGGAGGCTATTTTGTACATGATTAAATAAACATGAAGGGTCATTGCACTGTTGAGGTGAGGACACTAATCCCTGAGGGTGAACTCTGACTCTACCAGATTGTTAGAGTGGATAAAATGGCTGCGTGTATTCTAAGTGGAAAACATTTAACGAAATGTTGAGTAATTTTTGTCCTCCTTGGGAACTGAAACGTTCAACTGAAGAGTAAAAATATAAAACTGAAATGTCTATAAATTACAAGAATTGGAAAATAGAGCAGAATTACTAATATGTGTGAATATGTATATGTGATATTTAGAAAATTGGGTTTTATTTATTGGGTACTTCTAAAAAATGAAAAGGCATTTTTTTTTGTATGGCTAAATAGTTAAATATATACCTAGTATTTGCTCCAATAATTGACCTCTTTTTACTGAGAAAAATTTCTCTACAAAGACTTGTCACGAATGGTCACAGTGAGCTATTTGTACCAGCTAAACTCTGAAAACAGCCCAAATGACCATTAGACGGTAAATGAATGAAGGATTTAGGGTGTATTCATCCAAACCAATGCCTGCATCAATAATTATCAATAATTAGGAAATAGTAAAATGTTGGTAAATACAAGAGTACGAGAGTATATATATATATATGTGTGTGTGTGTGTGTGTGTGTGTGTGTGTGTCAGAATCATCTTGCTCAGTGACAAAAGCTAGAACTTCCTAAAATTATAGTCATAGCATTATTAACATAGATTCTATAAATATTAAATTAAAATATAGTATCAAAACAAATTTGTGAAAACTGTACAAGTGGTTTCTACATTTGAAAATTATAATTTCCGCCATTTCACTCTGTTTTTAGCAGGAAAACAGGTTCAAATAAACCATATTTATGGACCCACCAGATTGCCTTCATTAAGCCAGAAGTAATTAGTTTTCCTTTCATTTTATGGGAAAATATTAACTCTAACTGTAATTATTGCATCCACTGAAACTAGCATGCGGAAAAATTGTCACATAAATGAACAGCTTTGAAGACACTTGTTATCTAGAAATTTATCCAATAAATTATAATGAAATATTTAAATTCAATATGTAATTTTTAAAATGAACTATCAGGGAAATGAGAATGGTGCAAAAGGTTGTCGGCTACCCATCCCGTCCTGCCCGTATTTGCACACATTTTTAAGTCATGCTTTCAATTAATGATTTCCAAATTAAGTTGATAATTATTGATCATGTTGGGAGGAGGAAGTAAACATGTTTATATGCATTTAAAGTAACTGTTTTTAAGTTATGTGTGAAATCCAGTAGAACCTGCAATAAAAATGAACAAGTACAACAATAAGTAACTAAAGAGTAACTGAAATTTTCTTCATTGAAAATTTTGTGATCAAGTTACAAAACCTTACACACTTTCTTACAGGGCCCCTCTCAGAGTCCCTGCCTCTCAACCTTTCCCTCTTGCTTGCTTGTTCTGACTGAGCTGTCTGGCTTGTTTTGAGAGGCTCTCCTGAGAGACACGTGTGTAAGCAACCTACACAGGTATCTGGTCATAGCTACTGAGGAAAGGAGGCCTTTGTGTCACTTGCTGAAACACAGGCATGCATCAGTTATACTGTCCTCAGATTGCTGACTCACAGAAACTATGGGATGATACATATTTGTTACCTTAATCCATTGAGCTTAAGAGTCATTTGCATTTGTTATACAATAAAATAAATATTATTATAAAGAATTTTATAACATGTAAAAATATACCTTAACAAGCATTAACTTGGGCTGTCTTAATAGCTTAGTAGTGTAAAGCACTTGCCTAGCAAGCACAGGCCCTGGGTTCACTAGCACCACATGATTACGGTGGTGCACCTGTAATCACAGCACTCAGGAGGTTGAGGCAGGAGAATGCCTGCCTTGTCAGCCTGGGCCAGTCTACATCCACGGTGTGGGGGTGAAGCCAGGGGAAAAACAGGAATTTGTAGCTCTTTACTAAAAAAGAAATGAGAGAACCATGAACTCAGGAAGTTAGTAGTAGTATTTTGAAGAAATGAGTAATGCTTTTCCTTAGTGAAGGCAGGTCAAGATAAACTCTATCAGAAAGGGTCTGAGTAAGATCATCCAAAGAACTTCATGATCTTCCAGGAAGTTCATCTGACTATTTTATAGTGTCCTTTAGGCAAGTGCTGTGTCCGAGACAATCATTAAGGAGTCCTGTCAAAAAAACTTTATAACCTTCCAGGAAGTTTATCTGTTTTACAGTTCGTGGTGGCCTTCTAAGCCAAGTGCCACTACTGAGACCATCACTAAAGGGCATTGTAGGTCCATAATCCCCAACCATTTTGACTCCGGGAGCAATTTAGTTGAATACTGATGAACCAACCAGGCACGATTGGCCTGATCAAAGGGCCAGGACAGAGTGTTCTAGTGGCCAAGGAAACAGATGAGAGTTTCTGCTCCCCCCATTCTAGCAGACCTCTGAGATGCTGCCAAGACACAGGATCACAGAGAGAGTAACAAACTCCCCGTGTCCCCTTCTTTATCTTCAATGAATAGTAAATTTAGCTGTATGCCAAGTGTTTCTTTTTTTCTTTCCTTTCTTTTTTTTTTTTTCATCTGCAGCTTGCCACTGTAGAAAACCAAACTGCTGTGTCTGCAAACGGATAGACTTTTTATATAGAATCCAGTTTACTATACCGAGCGGGGATTCTCAGTTGAGACCCCCCCCCCCCAGCTCCCCTTGAGAGCTTTCTCTCTTCTCTCTCTCTGTCTGCAATAAACTTTCACTTGCTTTGAGCCTTCCTTTGGGCTCTGAGTTATCTTATTCATAGTCAATTTGAGAGTTTGTGAACAAGTGAAGAATTGTGGCACCCTCAGTAACAAAGATCATTCTTCCTAGGGCGGTGTTGGGGCATACTTACGTATTTGTTAGGCAACAGGTGTTTAGAGGATATCTTTTTTTCCTCCAACATTTTATTGATATGTATGTGTGCAAAATCCAAGGTTTACAATGGAGTTGAGCATTTTGTGCACATATGCATCTTGTCAAGGTGACAAGGGCTTTCCCACTCTCCTTTTGTCCCTCCCTCTGCCCACTCTGCCCTCCCTCCTCCCCCACCCTCCTCCCCTCTTTCACTTTGTCTTTCGTCTTAAGTTCCATAGGTGTTGTGATAGAGGATATCTTTGAAATGGCCTGGAGCAGCTTAGTGAACAAGGCAGCTAAGCACCACCTCCCATCAGATCAGCGGCAGCAAGTCTCATAAGAGAGCTCTGACAGGTGGCTCAGATTCTCTTGCTGTTTGACATCTGCTGGCCAGCTGACCTATTCCTGGGATCTGGTCCTTCCAAAGCCATGGACCAGCACAGGCCCACAGCCCAGGGATTGGGGAACCCTGCTGTAGGAAACGTAGGAGGAACAGAGGATGTGGAGGGAACAGCTACGAAAAGCACAAACTGTCTAGCTGTGTATGTATATACATTCCTGCATGTATAAAGTTATCTCTGTAGATGCATATTTATATAAATATGGTATGACATGCATGTATTTGTACATATATTACATATGTACAAATACATATAGATAGATAGATAGATAGATAGATAGATAGATAGATAGTCTCACTGCTTTGTGACATAGAGGAGTTGGTTCTTAAAACTGTTCAAGAGCAGCTCGTATCGTTTTTGGTGTTTAACAACATTTCAGTGTGTTAAAGATTTTCTGCTTAAGTCATTATGGAAAAGGTAGTAGATAATAATTCACTAGTACAGGGTAATAGTAGATAATTCACTTATGTTATTATGAAACCTGGCAAGTGTAGTATCTATCAAGTGGTAGTAGCTGACCTCGATCGCTTATTGTTTCAGGTACTTTCTTGTTGCTGACATAATACTTAACACTCACAACTTACAGGAAGAAAGGTTTATTTATTTCATGGTTGGCTGGTAGTGGAAGTATAATTGAAGAGTCTAACAAGAATAGATCCTCATAGCATCTAAAGGAATGGGGCTTGAAGAGAACCTGGGGCAAGGGTATACCGTTCCAGGCCATATCTTCAGTATTCAACAAACACTAAAAAGTTCTCCCTACCCGGCCCCATATTGTAAAGGAATGAGAAGACCATACATAATTCACAATGTCCATGTACATGAGGATTTGGGGGAACATTCCAGATCCAAATCAGATCACTGATGTTCTAAATTCAGTCTAAATTGTAACACACAGAACAAAAAAGAACCAATATTGCAGAGAAAATTCAAACATAATCTGAAAGAAAAAGTCTCTCTCTCACACACAGACAATTCTGGCCTCTTTGTTGTATTCAGGCCTTCTATTAGTTGGAAGAGACCCACATTATGGAGGGGGAATGTACTTTACTCAATATTTCACAAGTACAAATATTTAATCCTACACAAAATATTTCTCACAAAACCACAGACAAAACCCTTCACCAAGTATATGGCTAGCTAATTATATTCCATAGGCTGGAATATAATTATTCATTGCATGCCTTGAACACACACAAAAATAATGAATTTTCTATGAATGAGAATAAAATTTCATTGTGGTAATTCATGGGCTTACTTTAAGTGTGCTCAATTTAAGTGATATTGAAACACTGTAAATCACACTGTCAACTGCGATGAGCACAAGATTAAAATATAAAATTACTATTTCAAAGACAAGAGAAAGCTCTCACTGACAATAATATGCTTTCTTTATATTTCTTCAAGGGTGGATAGAGATTTCAACTCAGAAGAAAAGTGTAGGTATAATAACTTAGATTTTTCAAGTAAAACTTGAGCCTTAAAGTTAAGAATGTAGTGAAGACAAAAGAGAAAAACTTTTAATAGCACATAAAAGATATTACAAATATTAATGAGAGTCATAAAAATCACCTTAAACTTTACATCTTGATGAGCTTATAAAAGGCTAATTATAAGAAGAAAATAGGGCATATTGCATTGTATTTTTTGTTGTCATCCACTGACCTGTCTCAGTGTATAATAAAATCACAGACTAATTTACATGAGTGGTTTGTATGTGTGACTTGTGTAGTAATTTTTTATCAAAGAACAGGATCTTTGCTAGCTCATTTCTCATAGAATTCACAGAACTTACTGCATTTATAATAATCCTCTAATCAGTGTTAAATTACATAAAGCTTGGCCCAAATTTGTCATGTAAATTCTAAACTTTTCTTGTTTTATTGTATTAACTGGTTACTTAACTCCCATTAGAAATGTGCTGCTTATTTATTTATTTTTTAAGAAAAGGATTCAGAGATAGCACAAATGAAAACCATCTGATGAGAGCCGTCTGAGTCTTGGAGTGGTATACGGATGCTTCCACATCAAACACGCCTGCTAAAAGTTTAATTTTAAAGCTAAACTAAGACTTTTTTTTTGCTCATGAATTTTTAGAATATATCATAGATTGCTGTTGATTATTCTGCCGCAATTTTACAAGCATAAAACATGTTCTTAACCTTTAGTCAAATAAACTTTATGGTGATAATTACTGTACTATATTTTAATATCTAAAATTATAGTAGAGTTCTTTACAAAATTGCAAAGTATAAAATTGAGAGGAGTTACTGTTCATTAATATTGCACTAAATTATCTAAATTTAATGTGCTGCAGTTTGGATTTTATTTAAAGCCTAATTAATTATTAACATTTTGAAATCAGCATTTATTTTTTTTCTAATAAGGGTTCTAAATATAAATTGCATTTTCTATGCTCACAAGCTTCCTATATTGGGGGTTTTCTTTAAAAAATGAAATTGAACCTGGGCTTTAAGCAAAATCATCAGTATGGTCAAGTAGTATCAGTTCAGTCTACCTTCATACTTCTGCAGAATAAATCATGGTGACGTTCTGGTTCCAACAGGTAGTGATTGCTATAGTGTGGACATGGACAGAGGATATTTTTCAAGGGTTCGTATTTTGGGAGCTTGGTTCCTAGAATGGCAGAGTCGAGGGGTGATGTAGACTTTATGTAGTGAGACCATGCAGAGGTTATTAGGTCAACAGGTGAATGGCTCGTGGGTTTTTCGGGTTGTTCTTGGGGATTCTTGAGCTCTTTTAAGAGTGAGTTTCTTTAGGGTCAAAGAGACCAGTGAATTCTTTTCCACCTTTCTGTTTTGAGATATGATTCCTTCTGTATGTTCCTCCTGTCTATTATTAGCCATCATGATGTGATACAGCTAGTAGGATCTTCACCAAAGGCCAAATATGTGGGTTCATCTAATCTTGGACTTGCAGACTTTGCTGCTAGGAGCTAATACACCTATTTTCTTTAATGTCATAATCCTTGTGAAGTTGCGTTACAGTAATAAGTAACTAAACATATCATCTTGGGATGCTAATATTTGAATAGTATAAGCAGAGAAAGATGTTCAGCCACAACTTGTATTTTTAGACAACAAAGTCAGTTGGTGCTATTGTGATTTAGCAGTCGTAGAGCAAATTAGCTATACAATAATCTAAAGATTAAGTACATTAGTTATTTTTATTCTGTTTCTACTTCATAGTAGATTTTTAGGGTTTTTAAGTGAACTTGCCTTTCTTCTCATTAGACTTAGAGAATTTATAACAAAGGATTAATTGAAATAAATATCTAAGAAATATTGCATTGCTTTCATACTATAGAAATAAAATGCACATTAATAGATAATTCTTACCTTTATATTTTTTAGACTTCATATTTCCTTATTCTGGCACTGGTGACTATCTTCAAAATAATTTTTCCAATTGTCACTCTTATTAATGCAATTTAAACAAAGAAATCGCATAACATTATATATATACAAATATAAATTATGAAAATACTTATACAAATATGTGTAAAATTTAGTCATGCTTTAAACTTTTCAATGGTAA
The DNA here is from genome assembly GCA_004027205.1 of Ctenodactylus gundi. NCBI lineage: Eukaryota > Metazoa > Chordata > Mammalia > Rodentia > Ctenodactylidae > Ctenodactylus > Ctenodactylus gundi. The sequence goes on along the minus strand of PVKB01000470.1, from coordinate 39,598 downwards.
TTTGAGTAACTATCTGCTCCTAGTTTTTCACAAGTAAAGAAGGTCTCATTTTTTTTTTTGGTGCTATTTTTCTTTCTCCCCTTGTTCTTATTTTCTCACAATTGTTATTTGCACAGTAGTTGGTTACAAATGAAATTCTAGAATTGTATATATCCATAATCACATTAGGAAAATAGTTAATATTACCATGCTGCTTAAAATTACTTGTCACATAAAGACTACCGTGCATTTTTTGTGAGATAGATTTCTTATGGCTCCAATATTCTGACCTTCTAATTTATTAGATCTTTTCCTGAAAATATGATGGTGACTCTGATACTATTTATTTTATTATAGTTTTTTGATGTTGCTTGACAAAACAATATTGACTCTTCTGCCTTTTTTATTACTTAAAGAGTGTCTGAAGTCTAATACTCACAAAATTAGATTCTGTGCTAAAGTTCTTTTAAATATAACTTTTAATTTTAATTTTTGTAAATAAGGTCTTACTTTCTGGTTCAGGCTGATTCTGAGCTCACTGTGTTGCCCAGGCTGGCCTCAAATTCATGACCATCCTCCTATCTCAGCCTCGTTATTGATGGGATGACAGATGTGCACCACCACACCTGGCTTGTGTCTTAGTGGGGAATGAAACTCAGGGTCTTGCTGAAGTTAATTTTTTAGAATTTTATCATCCATGTTTTATTTGGAATTAGTCTGACAACATTGCAGAGTTACTGAATATGAGTTCTAATTTACATGCCATCATTTCAAAGCTTCAGAAAAATGAGCAAGGAAGTTGTTATATAAATCTAGGTTTCCTTATTTTTGAAGTAGAAATATTAACTTCTTCGTCCACAATAGGATGAATTCCCAATTGAAAATATTTATTTAACCTGAAAAAGCAATCATTGCAGTATAGCAAGTGACTAATCCTTGCTCTTACATTTTTGACTTGACTAGTCTACAGTTGTCAGTTTGTGGGGAAAAAAAAAACAATAATTCTTGTGTTACGATTAGTTTTTGTGGACATGATTAAAGTCTATTATGAGTTGACTCTAGGAAAGGAGAATTGTTGTAGATAATCTTGGAGAACCTGATTAAGTTATTTGAAAGGTATTAAAAGAAGACATGACTATTCCCAGAATAAAAGAAACTCTGCTAATGAAAAGTAGCTCCAGCAGTGCCCTAGAGTTTAAATCTCTCCCAGTAAGTCTTTATACATGTTTTTACAATTCTTACTAGACCTGAATCTCTGCCTTAACCCGAACTGATATGTATGATTTTTACAGGAAATATGCAAGAGCTCAGACTGAGAAAAAGGTTTGAAAAATACCCAGTACACTTCCTTAGAAAGCCCTATCAAAACTGGGAAAAGACAAGTTATCCGTCAACCATATAAAGAATGCCTGTAAAACTCCTCAGTTAACATCCACTTTAATACTCAAATCTCACCTAAGATCATGAACAGTATCAGTTATCATGTCATAGTGCTTCCATTTACCATTTTTCTGTCAGTTCTATATGAGGTAATTAAGCAAGAAAGAGTAAACTAAAAATAGTTCAGGTTGCATTTAGAAAGTTGAGTGGGAGATGTTTGTTTTTTAAGTTGAAAGATCTAGAAAAAAATTGGAATAAAACTTACTGAAATTCAGAATTTTTCTTTTCTGTTTCTTTCTTTTTTCCCCTTTTGTCTCTTTCCCTCTCACATTCCCTTTTTTCTTTTCTCTTTCCCTGTTATGTATCCCTCTTTTTTTTAACCCTCCATTAGCTGTTAAGTCTAAACACATTCTTGTGTTGGTCTGAGTTTAACACTATATGTTTTTAGAGGAGTTTTATTAACATAGGGTAATCCATATACACGTTCACATATGTTTCAAATTAGAATACATTACTGGTTATCCTTTAATATACCTTGTGACTTTTATGGCTTTTAATTAGAGTACCTAAAGGTTAGAAGATCTCAGTGTTAATTAGAACTCAAGATGTAGGTTTAGCAATGACAATTGTTCATTTCACATACTAAATTTATAAAGGGGGTCTCAGCATCGGATGCCATGTTTTCTATTTCTGTGTTAATCCTTTTCCTTCCTTTCAGATTTAAAACAAATTTAGTACTACAGTGATATTAGAGATGAAGATGAATTTGAAATTTTAATACATTATTTTTATAATTGGTGATTAACTGGCTGTTATGTGTTTAGAACTTTAAATGAGTGGAATATACTATAAATTGTAAAATGGAACATTTTAAGGAGAAATTTTTAATTCATACACTTGCTAGTAAAACATTGTACAAAATTTAAATTGTATGTTAAATATTGTAAATTATTCTGATAAATAGCTTAAAATTCAAAGAAATTACATTTATTGCAATTTTACATGATTATTACTGAAAATATTTCCATGTTATATTGTTAAGTATTTTTGAACATTATCTACTCCATGTGCCAAAATATTGGTAAACCACTAGTAGGCAATGAAATCATTTGCAGTGAGTCCAGAATTAACTGGTAGCAGTTATCCCTCATGTAACCCACATGTGGCAAGTTTGGTTTAATTTTTGGTTGATACCTAATAGCTTTCTGAAGAAGGTGGGCTGGGATTATATAATTATAAGTTAGAAAAATATGATATTGCTTTTGGTATACTAAGAGCTTGAGGCTTGCTTTCAGCACTGCCGTATTTGCCTTCAAAATCTTTGGTCTCTGACATCATCCACCATGGCTGAGGATCAAAACAGTGTCAGCCCTTAAAGGCCGCAGTAGTCAGCAGCTAAATATGCTATGATTATATCACTTCCTAAAGTAGATATGAAAATGTAAGACCTAAAGTATTACTACTACCAACTGAAAATTTGCTAAAAATAACTTCAAAAACAAAACCACTAAGTATCAGTGTTAATTAAATTTGAATATACAAGTTACATTAGCATTTTTAAATCTCAAAGGCATTGCTCACATACAGTACTCATCACTTTTTACCCAAGTGACCTATTAAAATTAAATGTTCTGAAAATGACTTGTCCTTTACTCTCTCTGAAAGTTCCCAGGGAGTTTGGTTCAATAATTATCTATGTTTTATCAAATGATATTAGAAAATAATAATAAAGCAATTTCATCTAAAATGATTGAAGGTGTGATTAGATATCAGATGAATGACTGAATGTCACTTCGATACAGATGACTAATGAGAAACCTCTCTTTCATATACAGATACTTAAATATATCAAAAATATTTTGAAATTATATTATTCTAATCACATCCACTGAATCTTATGCTGGACCAAAAGCAATAACCATTGATGTCCTTAAATGAGACCCTATGAAATATTACCCAGGTTACTCAAATGTTAGTCTTTTGGAAAATTGTAGAACAATATTAAAACCATCAAAACACACAGAATATTCTACTGTGCTCATCTATAGGTTTTCCTGCTTCTCTCCTTCTGTTACCCCTTTCATATAATCACTAAATTCTTCTTTTTTTTCCATAACTTTACCATTATAAGAATATTTTCTAAATGGAATCAAAAAAGTGTGTATTTTTTTTTCTTTTTTACTGAGCCTTATCTCCAAACCCGTTACTAGTTTTTGAATCAGCTTTTATTAAATACAGCATAATTCCCTGGGCATTCACATATCTCTTACATATGTCACTATTTTCTTTCCTTTTGTTGTAATGTACTGTTCCATGTTATGCCTGCACTGCAGTTTGTTTAAGCCTTCATTTGCTAAGGGGCATCTGATTACTTCCAGGTTATGGACTGTGACTAGTAAACCATTCTAAGTATTTATTAATGGTTTTGTTTTATTTCTGTGAAACAATGGAATAAGTGTTGAGTATTATTATGGAGCCATATAAGCAGCAAATATACTGTTTTAAGAAATTCCCACAAAGATATGAGTGTCAAGCAATTTTATTTTTTCTACCTGATTCAGATTGGATGAACTGTACCTTTTATGACTTTTGAAGTATCTACATGTAAGTTGTTTATATATTAAACAAAGGTTTGCTATTTTATTTTCTGTTTTACAATTTTTCTTTTTGTTGTTCATTCTGTTCACTATTTCGTTTCCTTCTGTTGTATTGTTCAGTTTATAGAAATCTACTTTGTTTTACCTATAATCTTCTTGAGTGTAGTCCTTTTGTCATTTTTGAGTAGTTGGTCTAATATTTAGATTCATAAATGTGTGTGTTTGTGTATGTTGATTATGTAGACTACTGCAGTTTTCTTTTCCATACATTGCGCAATGCAAAAAATTGTCTTTGCTTATGTGCCTTTGCAATTCCTGTCAGTTTATAATTGCTTTTTTTTCTCTATGCTTGTTAGAACCGTATCAGAGATAATTACAATTTTTTCTTTCTCAAACTCTGTAGAAAATCCAGAGAAGCGCACACTATCATATCTACTGATGTTTTTACATTTGTGCATTTTCTTCTTTCCTGATATACTATGGTTCCCTAATGTTTTCTTTCCATTTTTAGAAAACTCTGTAGGTATGTGTTGATTTTAGGTCTGATGGTAAGAAATTATGTCACTTCCCCAACTCATCATTAAATCTTCATTTCCCATTCTTCCTGGAACTTTTTTTTTTTATTGCATAAAGAAATCTAAGTTAACAACTATAGTATTTGAGCCTGTAGAAAATTTTGCACGACTTTCTTTGATATTCTTGATTCCTTATGTGAAATCTCATGTTGTTGAACTTGTTATTCCATATATATGGAGTGTCATTTTTTTCTTGTTGCTTTGAAGACTTTTCCAGTGTCTTTTGATGTTAGCTGCTCAACTACGCTGTCACTTGGATATTTTTGGATATGTCCTATTTTATTTCACACACTTTGGTTTCCCAAATTTGAATCAATAATCAAAAACAGCTAGATGATACCTTTGCAAGTATTTTTTCAATCTTATTCTTCTCTCCTCCTGGGACACTGTTACTGATATTTATTAATTAATATTTATTGATATTTATGTTATCTGCTTATTTTTCCAACCATATTCTCTCTCTTGTTCAGTCTTACTTCTTACTGGAAGTTCTATTTCTGTGGTTCATTTCTTTAGCCCTTGTATTCTACTGTTAATATTAATCTTAACCGCTGAGTTTTTGTTTTAGTTACTGTATTTTCTTTTCTCTTTTTTTAATCTTGCATTTCTTTGCTGAGATGTTCTACTTTTGTCTTTTTTTCAGTTACATTAAGTTCATTAGTAATTGATGATTTTAATATTTTTGTGATGGATGCTATTATTTAAATTTGAAGCATCCCTCAACAGCCCCATGTATTTGCATATTGTGGGTCATCTATGGATATCATGTGCTGGATGGAAGGGGCAGTTTCTTGGGGCTTGACCTGGATCGGTGTGTGTTTATACCGCCATTTCTCTCATCCTAGTTTTCATGTCCCTGTACCTTAGCCAGATTCCTTGTCTTTCCGTAGCTGCCACCTCCCCATGTGACTCACCCTTTGTGGCTGCGCGTAAGTGTACTCTTCTGAAACGTAAACTGAAGTAAATCTTTCCTCTCTTGAATTGTGGATTTCAGGTACTCTGTTCCGGCATTGAGAAAGTAGCTAAGGAAACGGTTAATTTTTTGGTCAGGTCCTTATCATGGCATTTGGCATTCCTCATTTTCTTTTTTTCATTTATCGTGAGATCTCTATGGTTTCTATAGGATTGCATGATTTTCTATTGAAAGTTGAATATATGAAATACCATGTTTTAAGCCTCTGGGTTTTATATAAGGCTTTTGTTTTAGCTTCCTTCCTTTAGCACAGCTTTGTCATAAAAAGGAACTGGGAATCACTTCCTTACCGTAGTGAGCATGGAAGTAAGTAGGTTTTTTTATTTTATTTATTTATTTTTTTTTTTCTGTAGGGGCCTCATTACTGCTGTCTGCTGGAGTTTCGTTTTAACATGGGCTACAACTGATTTGTCAGGGTCATGGACCTGAAAAAAATTTCCCCTGGGTAGGAATGTATTTTCTAACTCTGCATGTCAGTTTCTGACACCACTGTGTCTGTTGTGATGGGTATGTCTTTATGTCTTGCTAAGCCTGTTTCACCCATGAAAGAAGAGACTTTTTCTGCATGGGTTAGAGCAGTTGTTTTCTGGAAGTTTCTGTATTGCTAGGCTGCTTCTTTCCCAACTCCTTCCATGGTGCTTTCCTTGTTTTGTCCGGAACATTTCAGAGTTGTCAATTTCTTCAGTTTCAATTTTTTGATACATGAGTCAAAATATTGCATCATCCAAGGAACTCTTTACTGTGCCCTTTATTGAGTCTTGAGGTTTTCAGAATATGCAACTATTCTCTACTTTTATTTTCTTTATTAAAAAATACATAACATTTTTGTTATGTGTAGCAGAAGGAATAGAGAATGGTATATCTATTTAGTCATCCGGGAAGTATTTTGTGGCTAGTTTTTAAGAAATTTAGTGCTAAATAAATAATGCTGGCTTCAACTTCTCTTTCTACCATACAGAAATATTTGGCCATTAGACAAGCCCTTATTCACTTTTGTTATTGTTTTTACACACAAAAACGGATAAATGTGTTATATATGCATTGAGTTGTTAGGAATGAAGATAAAATCTAAGTATTTTGGATGTATGCAATGCATGTACTTATTCAATAAATTTTAACTATTATTTTTAAAAGTCTGCTTTCTGCATACTCAGGAGTTTTTTTATTTTTTTATTTTTTTCTTAGCATGTTAATGTCTCTGTCTCCTCTCACAGAGTGCTCACGACAGTTAATCACATGGAACTACCCCCCCCCCCCCAAAAAAAAAAGAAAGAATTCAGTAGATGTGGTATATTTATACACTTGTTGCTACCTCGATTGTTAATATCTTTCACCCATCATTGTAGTACAAATTATAAAATTGTTTTACTGTGTAGCTGAAGAATTTGTCTTCTCTTTTTTTTTAGTAAATTATCATTTCATCTACATCAGCATATAGTGATTGTCATATGATTCTATTTTATCTCTTTCCAATATAAGCACATATTTATTCAAAGGATCTTATATTGGAAACAGATAAAATCACCATCAATAAAACTGAGAATAAATTAAAACTAATGAAAAATAGAAGTTGTGGAGCAAACATAATTTTAAAATAGCAATAACCTCTAATAAGGATATTTTTATAAGACAGTGTTACACCAGCTTATAGTCCCAAGAGCAATGTAAAAGGGCTCCTTTTTTTCCCACATCCTGACCAGCATTGATTGCTATTTGAGTTCTTGATATACACCATTCTCAGTCAGGTGAAATTATCTCTGTGATGTTTTGATTCGTACTTCTGCAGTGGCTATGGATGTTGAACATCTTTTCTTGTATTTGCTGGACACTTGAACTTTTTCTTCTGAGAATTGCCAATTCATTACAGTTGCCCATTTTTAATTGTGTCTTTGATTTTGAGATGTCTATTTTTTTTAGTTCCTTATGTATTCTAGTTATTAGCCTTCTTCCTAGTGGTAAAAAAAAAACATGTTTCCCATTCTGTTGGTTCTTTCTTCATTCTGTTGATAATCTCCTTCCTCACAGCAATGGAAGGCAATAAGGAGTTTCCTCAAAAGTCTGGAAATAGATATTCCATTTGATCCAGCAATACTTCTTCTGGGTATCTTTCCAAAAGAGTTAAAAGCAACGTATAACAGAGACACATTTAGACCTGTGTTTAGAGCAGCACAACTAACAATAGCTAAAATATGCAAGATGGCAAAATATCCATCACCAGACCAATGGATACAAAAAGTGTGGTGCAGGTACATGTCTTAGTTAACTAATCTTGTTGCTTGTGACAGATCAAGGGACAAAAGTTTGTTTAGCTCCCAAATTCAGAATGTCTCACTCAGTCCATTATGGGGTAGCCAGCAAAGGTGAGGACACCTGACAAGAAAGCTGCTCCTCCCATTGCAAACAAAAGCCAAATGAAGCGCGAACAAGCCATTGAGCTTTCCCAGGAGGAAGCTTTGACAGTGCTTCTTCTTCTCTCCTGTAATTACTCCAAACTGGCTGTTGGGACCCCGCACAATGAAGGTGGGTGTCCCTCCCTTTTTTCCAAGCCCACAAGTCAATAACAAACACCTGAAATAATCTGCCATAGGCAATCTCGATTCTCAACAAATTGACAATTTTTCCAGGTTAAACCTTAAACAGCTGCCCCTTCCAGCCAGGCCTCACCTCCCAATAACACAGTTTCAAATACATTAAGGATATGGGGGAACACTCAAGATCCAAACCATAGCAATACAAAACAAAATACTACTCTTCTACAAAGACAGATTTGAAGGTTGTAGGCAATGTGCCCGAAGTTGAGACTCTCATGCTTAATGAAGTGAGTCAAGCTTAGAAGGTTAAATATCAGGTGATTTTTCTAATATGAGAAACTCAAAATACAGGCATTTTATAGATCAAATGGGTATGACAGCAGAAATTCAGGGGATCAGAAGGGTACAGAAAGGTCAAAATTGGGAAGGAAAAGGAATTATAATGTTGATATGATTTCTATGTGTACAAAAGACCGTAGGTCTTTATAACTATTAGGTATTGATATAAATATGAATAAAAAAGTGAAAAACATGTTATATTAAATAATTTTATTAAAGTGTTTTATTTGAGTTAACATATATGTTTAAATGAAGATTCAATTTGCCAATATGTTTTTTAATTTCCTAATAAGTTCATGATTATAATTCACCTAATTGTAAGACATGTTTTAAAATCAATTTGCTGTTTATATTTAATGAGCTTAAGTACTACTATATCAGAAACAATACTTGATTATCATTTTTAGTTGGGACAGTTTGAGCTAAGCTTAGCTTGTAAGTAAGAAACACAGTTTCAATTTGAAGTATGAAATAATTATAAATAGGAAAAATACTGTCATATTTTTGTTTTGCATAAGATATGTACCTAGCAAATACTCAGAAAATAAGTTACTATTTTATTAATATTCTCTATAATTTTTGTGGATTCCACAGTGGTGTTTGGGAATTCTGGGTTAGAAGCAGGCTAAAGCTCCTGTAGCAACACTGCTTTTAAAAAGAAATTGAATGAATTATTATTCACAGTCATTTTAAATTGTATAATTATTTTAGAACCAAGATTGACAGATGCTTATAAAATTAAATGAAATCATGTTAGACATTTTAACAATTCATTCAATGGTATTTGACAAAAAGAAATAAAATCATGTGTTCACAAAAGGAGTTGCATGAGAATGTAGATAAAAATTGTTACATCTATAAAAATTTATAAACTGAATTTCACATAACTTTTATATGACTGTTTCAGTCATATTGAATATTCCACAGTAGTCATCTGTAACCACACTTGGATGTTTTGGGGCTTATAACCCACAGGAAAGTACTCTCCATAAATATCAGTATTTTCTGTGACTCTTTCAAAAGAGAGACCACTTTTACATAACATTTATTACAATATTTTTATAATTTTACTTTTAGTTATTTATTTTTCTTTTTCTCCTCTCTTTTTTCTTTCATTGTGGGGGGTATGGAGTCCAGAGTCTCCTTCTGTAGCCCACTGGTCCTGAACTCACTGGTGTAATCCAGGCTGGCCTTGGATGCATGACAATTTGCCTGAATCAGCCTTCTGAGTGCTAATATTATAGGCGTGTGCCACCTTGTGCAGCTTTATGTGGTGCTGGAAAATCAAACTCAGACCTTTGTGCTTGCAAGGCAGGCACTTTAAATACTGTGCCATTTCTTCAGCCCTATTAATTATTTTTTAAAGTTCAATTTCTCAATGTTTCCTCAATTTTGCTTCAGTGCTATTATTATACTTTTTATTTATACCTGTGCTGCAAACCTATGGTATGTTGTGAACATACTTGTTCATTTAACCAATTAGCTTCAAATAATTTAAATAGGAATAATTTATGCATTCATAAGCATATTTACCATACCTGTTGTTCTGTTACTTTCTATAGATGTAGATTTTGCTCTGCTATTAGATTTATTCCGACTTACTTTATCCATTCTTTTAGTGCAAGTATACTGCTGATGAATTCTTTCTGCTTTTGTTTGTCTAAAAATACCATCAAATTTTCCTTCGTTTTTGAAATACGTCTCTTTTTGCCAGGTAGAAAATAATCTGGTTTGAAAGTGTTATCTTTCAGCATGTCAAAAATGTCTCTGCACTGTCCTGCTGCTTGAATTGTTTTTGACAAGAAAGTGTCTATCAGTCTTTTCTTTGATTCCCTTTAAACAGCCTGTCTTTTTTTCTGTCATTTTAATAAAATTTTTATTTATCTCTGATTTTGAGAAAATTGAGTGTTTTATACTTTAGGTATTATTTCTTCTAGCTGCCTCATGTGTTTAGTCTGTCAGATTTCTTGAATCTTAATGTTTATAGTTTTCACCAAATTTCAAAATGTTTTAGCCATTGATTTCTCAAGTGAGGTATCCTTATCCTCCCTTCTTCCTAGCCTGTGAGTTTGCCACAATGTACTCTTGGACATGAAGCTGCTCCTCTGTATCCCACAGCTCAGTGATGTTCTATTGATATGTAATTCTTTTCTTGCTTTGTTTTAATTTGGGCATTTTCTTCCATGTCTTATATTCACACGTTCTTTTTTCTAAGAAGTTTACTCCTCTGTTAATCCCCGGTAGTGAATTTTTCAAATACGTTCATTTTGTTAGTTAATTACACTCTTCCCATATCTTCTTTTTCACAGCTTAATTTTTGCGCAGATAGTAATAAAGACATTATGAGAACGTTTCAGTGTACCTTTTGTTAATATTTATAGACAAGAGAGCTAGCGGTTGTTTTCAGTACACTGATTTTTGTTTCCAGCTGCATGCTTCAGATTGTTTTGTTGACACAGGGTCCTGTTCTGGTTGTTCCTGTCCAGGCTGGTTCTGGACTGGCTGTATAATCCAGGCTAGCCTAGAACTCAAAATAATCAGGTGTCCTTCACCACATTCAGTTGTTGTGTGATTCTGAGAATCAGAATGTGGAGTCTCAATGCAGCCAATGCAAGTGTACTAATCTCTGAGCTGTGTCCCGTGCTCCAGGCTGGATAACTTTTATTGAAATTTTATATTATTTTTGCCATGCATAGTTATGATATTACATTTATATAATATTTTTGAATTATTTTCTTTTATGACTGAGATAACCTCTCCTGGATGTTTTCCCCAAAGAGTTAAAGACATACTACTACAGTAATACATGCGAATCTGTTTACATAGCAGTATAATTCACAATATTTTAACTCTGAAAACAGTCTAAATGCCCATCAGCAGACATATGGATAAAGAAAATGTTGTGCATATACATAGTGAAAGATAAGCAGTCATAAAGATAAATCTGTCATTTGCAAGGAAATGAATGAATCTTGAAATTATAATCTTGTATGCAATAAACCAAAACATAGAAAGTTACATATCTCTTAATTGCTTTTATATGATAAGTCCCAAAGACATAGTAAGAAATATAAATGCAGTCCTTTGGAAGTAGAGAAAGGAATTGGAGGAAAGAAAAATGATCAGAGAGAGTAAAAAGATTAAATTAATTAAAATTATATTCCTCTCACCAAACTGATGAAACTATTATGTATCCCAAAAGCCAACTAATACAAAAGAGTTATTGACATAAGTGATAAAGTGTCATGTATTTCAATCCTAAGTTTAGTAAATATGAAACATAATATGATACAAAATTATGGGCAAAAATAAATAGAAATAAAATAGAATTCTAAAAACATCCATCAATTAAGGAAAATAGAAGGGAGAATGGAATAAAAATCATAAAAGGGAAAAGGGAAACAATAAAATGCTGATCCTTAACATAGCGATATGTATCCGTAAGTGGTAAAACAGTAAACACTTCAAATTAGCAGAGAAATGACTCAAAGTAGATACAGCTTAGAAGATATCTTTAGACAAAATAGTGAGTGAACTACTTTGGTTTATCCATGCACTTCACCACTAATTGACAAATAAAGGCTTATTCTACACATATTTAAGGCAATCTGATGCACAATAAGCCCAAAGAATCCTTCGATAAAATAATGTTTAAGCAAAACAGTATATGTACAACGTCATCCTGGATGGGAATTGTATTAATAGATGCACCATTTTAGGTACTTTCAAGTTACTTATTTACAAATTCAAATGAACACTTCTCAAAAATTTAACAGAATGTGTGTGTGTGTGTGTGTGTGTGTGTGTGTGTGTGTGTGTGTATGTGTTTTCTGTCCAAAACCATTAATTTGTATCCTATGTGACCACTTATTGTAACATAATCAGCACCTTCATTCCGAAGTCAATAGCATGAACAGATGATAAAGTTGTATAAAATAGTTATTAAGTGTCTGAAAAAAATGCCCAGTGATTTTCATCACAGACTTGCAAATAAGATAGCACCTCATAGTCATGGTGCTCAGATTGGTTGGTAAAAGTAACCAGATCAAAACTGGACCTGAAGTATTACTGGTGTCCTGATGCCACCCAAGGGAAGCTCTGTAAAGCTCAGCACCTCAAGGATTTGAAGTCTGCCTCTGCTTTCCAGAGACTTCAGCACAGCTCTTCTACTCCAGCTCAATTTGTATAGTCATTTAAATCACTTGAGAGCTTAGCAGCTTTTATCTTCAGCCTCAGTTATGTCCTCATGATAGGGTAATGCCTTCCTGTGGAATCTCTGATTTTTTTTCTCCTAGTAGACACTGTTGTTTCTGAAGCTCTCTGAAGCCTGCAGATGAGTCTGTTTTTGGAGAGACCCTTTGTTCAACCATGTCATAGCCAAGTGTACCAGTCGCTCTCTAGAAACATCATTCTTTACAGCATACTTAATGTAAAAATGCATCTGTTTAGACGGAGACTATAGACTGGTTGAAATTAAACATTCAGATTTCTACTCTGTACCTTCCCTATGTCAAGAACAACAGCTAAATCAAGACCTCAGAGAAGGCATTTTAACCTTTGTGAAGCTTTCCTACTATGAAAAGTCAAAGATGAAGTCAATCACAAAACAAATGCTCCCTAAAAATACAGTGAATATTCTGCCCTCGAAAAATATTTTCCTACTTTTAGTATGAGTCTGCTTAATAATACTTCTTTAAGCAAAATGTGTGTCATCTGTCATGTTCATTTGATTATCTTCCTTTTGGGGAAAATTGCAGACATAAGAGTTTTAACATCTAATGTATTTCTATGGTTAGAATGAAGATTCCTTAAGACATTTCTTATTTTAAAATGTTACAAATTGTGTATGTATTTTCTTTCAGGAAATTGAGCTCTATGATGGTTAAATTCCTCGTGTGAGATATCCCTTCTGTTCTTTCTTCCTTAGGTAAGTACACGTAAGAAACAGATGGTACAATGCAATTATTAGCAGTTGGCACAACAGGTAAGAAATGAGAAAAATTAAGGGCTATTGAGCACTAGGGAACAATACTCATCCTGGCACATGGGGAATTAACCATAAAGCTCTCGTTAGTTTTAATGAGTAAGTATGGCCAATCTGGAAATTTTTGTATTGAATCAGCACAACGTTATGTGGCACAGGTGTTTAATTGTCAGTGGATTTAGAATTGTGATCTGAACATTTTAAAAGATCCCAGGGGGAAAAAGAAAACATATCACACATAAAGATAGAAAGTTCTGAAAAAAAACTAATCTGCTGTTTTAAATTTAAGCATGTCAGGAAAGCTCAAATATATTAAGCAAAACTCAGCTCCATTTCATTTAATAAACATATATGAACGTATGATTATATTTCTCTTGCTGTCACATTAAATTGTTAAAGATTCTGTAATGTCAATATTGTCAGTGTGTTAATTATTAATATTCTTGATATTTACAAATAAATTCTATAGAATAAAGGCATTTTGAGATACACAAGCACCAAAATGTTATTAAATGTTTGTAATAGAATAGCCACATATACCAGAAACAAAGTTCCATCTGTGTAAAAGAATTTGTGACTTTTATCTTTTTTATCAGTAATGTAAAGAATCCCTACCTTGTGTACCCCAAGAAAGAGTCAAGAAACACATTTAAAATATCTTGGTTGTCCTTACTAGCTACATTTGTCCAATTACATTTTTTCTGTTTTGTGTACAGAATTTTAGAATTCACACAAAAAATAATGTCTTGTTCTGGAAACCCCAGAGAATGACTTTATTAATTTTACAAGGACCTGGAAAGACATACCTCCTGGTGACTTTGTTGGTTCTGAATTTATTATAGAAACTTTTGAGTTTGCTTTCAGCTGTCAGACTTTATTCTATAGCTTGTTGTTCTTCATTATCTGAGCAATCCTATTTACATATGATATCGAAGAGTCACTGTTTTTCCCCTTTTAAGATCTCATTTCTTTGAAGGTTATATAAACCAAACCAAAAATGTATGTGCATTTTTGTTAAGAAATTAAACTGCCTGCCTTCTCAACATAAAATTTCTGATAGCTATCTATAATTATACATAATTTCTCTAACCCGACGAAACATGATCTGGTAGTGTTTCATAACCCCCGTACTTTCTTTGACAAGCTATTGAGTTTAATCCGAACCTATGTTTTTTGGGATATAAAACAAAGACCATGTGTCTTTCAGCATAAAAGTAAAAAAAAATTTCATTTCTGTAACTGGAAAACAATAAATACTGTGTCTTCTCGATTTCTCATGTTACCAAGCAATGGAATTACTCACCTGTTTATATATGTAACTATTCCCATATACCACTGGCATGGTTCTTATTCATGAGATCCATATTGAGGCTTGGGAATTTAATATTGATAAACATTTATTCATTCATTGTTTGGGGAGGCTTTAAAAGACAAAAAATATTAAAAATACATATCCAGATTAGAACTGAACTATAACTTCATCATTCATAATATTAATAAAAATTTAAAAAGTATAAGGAGCTACTCTTTTCCTAAAATCCTTTTTAAAGCCTTTATAATTTCAAGTGGGAGGCTCTACCTGTAGCTATTTTTAAAGGGTCTCATTCAGTAGTGGGAAACATCAGACATCCCTCTTCAGCCAAAACAAGGTAACAGTCATCGTAGGGGTGAGTTAATAAAATGTTTTAGTAAAATCTAGCAGTCTAAATTTCAAATTGATAATTTTTGTCGTCCCAGAGTGATGCGGTCACTATCCAAATGGCTGTCATGTTGTCAGAAAAAAGGTTCTGCACTCCTGTAAGGAAACGGAATAATTTGTACAACTACATTTATACACGTTAACGAACCCACAAAAGACAAATGTACTACTGACAAATTATTTTAATTGTATGATTGAATTAGATTATCTAAATTTAAAAAAAATTTTGTGCTCAGATTAGCTTTACTGGCTCATCTCCTTGTAAGTTGTAATTATTCCTTGTCAGTAAACAAATCCAGGGGCTGTGCTCATTAAGTTCCTGGGTTTCAGTTCTCTGTCTCAACATGTAGACTTAACCAACTGTCAAGGCCCAGCACAGGCCTGTTTTACATTGTGGTTCCATAGTCCTCTTCTGACACAGGTTCTGCTCTCAGGCCACTTGAACAATGCTCTCTTCCTATTTCACGGAATCCTGTGACCTTTACGTCACCACTATTGGAAAGCAAACCTCTTTAGATATATGCTCCCTCTTTACAGATAATATTTTCTATACTGAGTATAATATCTAATAAAAAATATAATCTTTGGTCACTTAAGAATATATTTGAACATTCATTGGTAGTTATTTCTCCAGCCAATAGCAGTTAATAGCTTTCTTGAATGACTGGTCTATTTCTGAATATTTTTAACTGATATGTAATATATAAAAATAAAAAATTTGTCGTATTGAGTGTTTGAGTATAAATAGTGCTGAATTTTAAGCTCTCCTTTTCTTCTAAAACATTAGCTGTTAGTGAAGTTCATGACTATTTTTGGGTTTTTTTAAATATGAAAAAATAATAAAAATATCACTACAAAGTAAACCATATGGCAGGCAAAGATGTGGAGAAATGCTTAAAAAGAGAAAATTTATGTGACTTTTTGATGCTGTGATTTAAAAAAATCTTCTAAAATAAAAACACTGTGAGTTAATCTTATTTTAAATCTTTTTTCTTGACGATTTTTCAACATAGATATAATATTTTGGTTACAGATAACAGTTACAGAGTCAAGAGTAGGAGAACTTATTCAGTATCATCTATATATTGCAAGTATATATTCATACATGTTTGTTCTCAATTACACATCTCATGAAGTTGCCCAGTAGAAATTTTCTAAAATGTATAGTTTATTCACATTGCTCTGTAAAATAGAAAAGGGATATATCATAATGATCATAGTATTTTAAATAATTATAAGACTTTTAAAATATATATATATATATATATATATATATATATATATATATATATTGTGCATTTATATACATTATGAATATTGAGATGAAAATACATATTATTAACACAGTCTTTAGAAATGATTGGCCCACATCCACACAGAAAAGAAGACATGGAAATTAAAAGGCATTGATATAAAAAATTAACTAGTACCACTGGCTTCTCAGTAAATACTTTTTGATTTTATAGTTGATAGTCTTTTCCACAATTTCTTTTCTTGTTCCCAATGTCTAACAATAAAGAAATGTGGAACACACAGCTTAGGTTGTGCCTTTGAGATCTACCAATGCTCTTGTGAACAAAACAGTATAATGAGTTCATGATTCATGTCCCATTAGGTAATGAAACTGTGTTTAAATTTCTTTGTGTTACTTAGTACTCCATTTCCATATGCTTTATCACAACTGTAAATGAACATTTCATTTTACTTGGCTCAAGTTTTTAGTTTTATCTTTAATTTTTGAAATTAAAATTTTGCAATAAAATACAAATGTTCCTGAGAAAGGTTACTCCAGAATTTCTAACTGATAAGGTAGTTGAATTCTTATTATGTGTTATTATATACTAAAATTATAAATTGGGTTCCTGGTGTTGTTATAATGCAAGTTTAGCTAAACAAATCATATTATCATCAACTCGGTTGCACTAAATGTGTCTTCAACAAGACTTCCGGGATTTCTGGCTTCCTGTGTATCTTGGCCAATGATAATCACCTGCCGAAGGTAGGCGCAAGTATGAGAGGAAAGCCTGAAAGTCTACTTTTGTGTCTTTTTAGAAGGCTTCTTATATAGTTGGAAGTACTTTGGTTTCGCATAAGATGGTTAAATCTATAGAGCTCTTACTTCAGGAAAGCATAGAAAGTTACATATAGAAATTTCTAAAATAATTTCCCCAGGACGAGAGGCCAACTGTCTGCAACACAGTTGTCAAAATTTGAGTCACATTGAGGGGAACTTTAAGAACAAACCTTCTTAGTCATGTGTACGTTGAACTTATACTGGTACCTAAGAGGTGTGCATGGTGTATAATGAGCCCTCTGGATATATTTGGAAAATCACTAAAACACAAAATGAAATGAAGCAGCAAGGAAAATGATCATCTCCTGTGAAAAGATGAAATTGGATTTTAGGTTTTTATTTGTTTTATCATTGTTATTTATTTATTTATTTATTTTGAGACAGAGTCTTGGTCTATAGTCCAGACTGGTCCTGAACTCACTGTGGAGCTCAGGTTGGCCTTGGACTCACCACAATCCTCTTGTCTCAGCCTCCAGAGTGCTCGGATTACAAGCCTAGGCCACCACACCCAGCTTATGTGGTGCTGGGGAATGGTACTTGGTATTTAGCTCTTGACTTGCGACTCTTGCTAGGCAAGTCCTTTGACTACTGAGCCATTTCTCCAGGTCCTGGAGTTGGATTTTAATAAAAATGAATTTTGTGCAGTTTTATTTTTGAATAAGTTTAAGAAAAGTTAATTTAAGGCTTAAACTTTATAAAGTCACATAGCTGAGAGAATTAGAATACTGTAGGATAAAAACATTTTTACTTCTTTTCATAACATCAGTGAGCAAATATTTTTAAAATACCTTGGCGTTTAGGAAATATTTTTAATCTTGCATAGTAGCTTCCATTTTATCAGGAAGTACCCTAACTATGACTGCTAACCTGTCATCTGTCATTCTCAAAGTATAATCCCATGTAACTCAGACTGGTTGCTCATGAGTCACCTAATACTTGTATCCTCATGGTCAAATAAATTCTGCATCACAAGAAAAAGAAATGATGAAAATAATGTAGTAAGTGATGAATCTCTACTTGCATCTATTAAAAACAACAACAACTACAACTACTGTCAGAATTTGTATGCGTGTGTTGCCAAGATACACAATTACCGAAGAAGTGACATTTTTTTTTTCTGAATTCAGTTACTGCTTAACAGGGGTCAAATGAGAACACAGAGAACTTTTCCTAACTATATCTGGAGGGTGTGACTTTTATGAAAGGTGTGATTTAATTTCAACTAATACATAAAATAAGATGGGTAATATAAAGTGCCTCTCTTCCTTAGGGAACACAAGAAATAGCCTAACTCTCTTAGAAATAGAGGCTACATGCTATAAAATTCCAAATATAAGTAGAAGTGAGAGCAATAAATTATGTGTTGAATTTCTAGCACCTCATTTTCCTGTGAAATGGTGCAATACAATTTCAAACCTCAGAAACTTTGTACATTGAATTCTATTTACTCTGGGTCTATTTACTTCTTCTATAGAACAAGTTAAAATGTGCTACTTGCAAGTCTGATATCTTATTTTTTTCTGTCTCACTTGTATGCTTTTTCTGAAGTAGATATTATACTTCTTCCATTATTTCATTATTGTGTTATGGAAACAACTTCGGTAGTTTTCAAATGTACTTTCTAATAATTTTAATTGTGCAATGTATAATTTCATTTACTTAATATATTTTGACCATTTCAAAAATATCCAGAAAAGTAGCAAAATATAAAGATTAAATATTAAGCTTGAAATCTATTGAAATAGTAGGGTAATTTTTTTTTCAAAAATGTGGTTGAGATGTTTCATTTTGCCTTCAGTGGTGGTAGAAAACTATCAGTACACAAGCTCTTTCAGTTCATCTGATGAGTCATCCTCTCCAGCGAATATACTTGGTGATGAGACAACAGTACATAAGATAGTTTTATGCATTTTGAGAAATGAGTTAGAGACAAAGCAATATAAACCAATTGATAGCAACTGTTTCCAAGGGAATATGAAAAGAACTTTAAAGGAATTACATTTGGGCAAGATTTGAAGAAATATTTAAGGAAAGAATCAATATAATGCAATTTACACAATAAAGAGTGTATAATCAGTTCAATGTGACATTCTAGAGTGGGAAGTCTCAAATGATTAAAAAATAGGAAATGCATGATACAGGGTCTGAATGAGTTGTAAAGTTTGTTAAGCAGCAGCCTGAAGAATAGGAAGCGCATTTTATAAGATTAGGACTCTGCAAAGTGGCAAGGTGAGTGATTCTAAATGGACAGAAGTCACATAAAATAATTTTGGAGGGCAACAGTAGAAGCCTGCTCATTTTGAGGACTGACTGAATGTTAGATTAAAAGGAAGCTGATTCATAGTGTCTTTAGCATTCAAGGAGAATATTTACCTAGATAATGAAAGTTTGAGTTTAGTTCTTTAAAATTTGATCAGCACCAGTGACAAATATTTCATAGTCACTATCATGTAGATACTGAGTGTCATGGATGTGATTTCTACATGGCAGAATGTGCAATAAAGTGAGAAAGTACAAATAAGCAAAATAAGAAATAACACATTCTCAAAGTATTCACAAGAGAATTATTATCATAACAACTCAAATAAAATTATTTTACAAGAGTTAGAATTTAACAAATATTGGAAATAGTAGTAAAGGTAAGGATGTAGCATAACTGCAAGATTAAATATTGCTAGATATGACCTAAAATGGAAGGGCTGAGTTTCTGAAGATGAGAAAAGAAGTCTTTGATGCTTGAGATGGTGGTCTAGGCCTATCATCCTGGCTACTCGGGATATTAATGCAGGAAGACTTAGTTTAAGGAAAGCCAGAGCAACATAATGAGATCCTATGTATGTATTATGCAAAAAGAAAACATACAAAGTAAAAAGGTAGTAAGCTATTGAAATGGGCCTTTATCAATTAGTAATTACTCCATCAGGGACTTGTTTAGATTTTTTTTTTTTTTGGTGATATAATGTGGTAAAAATAAAAACTCTCCTTTGAAGAAATTTTGTGTTTAAAGGAGGAAAAAAATCTCAAGTATTACAGCATATGGTAAAAGGCATTTTAAAATAGGATGGTACTTTTCTCTTTCTGGTGGGGATATCACAGAGTGAGGAAAGAATGAACACTCAGAGCTTAAAACTGAATGAGAAATTATGTCCTGCATGTAGACAGAAAAAGATAACTCTGGTCAAAAGTGGGGATGCTCTAAGGTCAGTCTCAGTAGTAAAATCCACACTGTTTTTATAAGATGATGTCATACCACTCTCACAGATTTTTAATGTCATCCAGGGCTTCCTCAATTCAGGAAGCAGTAATGCAGGAAGAAGTAATGGCCACAAGCTGGGAGCAAGGACAGCTTAAGTGTTCAAATTAGCAGCCTAGTGTTTGATAAAGCTAGCGTGGAAGTGTGGTTAATAGAGGCAAGAAAATACAGGTGGAAAGAGAGGGTGCTAGGTAGACATTGATTGATGCGTCAAAAGATGCAGGAAGGTTGGAATTAGCACCAGTGTAGTGTATGTTAAGAATTTATTTTATATTTTAAAATAGATTAAGGAGAGGTTATCAAATGTCCCCAACAAAAAGGGATGTTCTCAATGACAAATATCTTAATGCTTCTTACTTGATCATGCATGTTTATACATATATTGAAATAGCACACTGTACTCCAAAAATACGTTTAGTTATTGTTTATCAACTCAAAAAAAGCTAAAATCAAGAAAATAATGGAGGTTAACAAAGAGCCAAACATTCAGGATTTTGAATGTGGTCCTGGTGTGGACCCAACCAATCATTTTGTAATTAGAGAGATTTGAATTATTTAGGATTACTCATGCATATAACATCTATCTCAATGAAATCTGGGTTGACCCACTATGACTTGTGAGATATACTAAAATAATTTTTACCTATTAAAATAAAATCATTAAAATATTTTTGTCTGATAATATATCTCTTTCTCAAGCACTCTAGTAGCATATTTGGCTTCTTGATACAAATTACAAAAAGGTGTGTCTTATGAGCAGTTGACAGATACTAGAATATGGTTCTGGCCAAAGCTGGGGAACCTGAACTTTTGTTTTAGTTGCAAGGACATAGTTGAGAGGCCTATTTCACATTATATCTGTTGACATTATATGATCCGTACAGACTGTGAATATTACTCAGGTCTTCTTCAATGTAAGAAGCAATAATGCAGAAAGAAATGCACAGAGGCTGGAGAAATGGCATAGAGATTAAAGTAATTGCCTAGCATGGCCACAGCCCTGAGTTCAATTCCTCAGCACCACGTAAGCCAGTTGGTGGTAAATGCCTATAAACCCAGCACTTGGGAGGCTGAGGCAGGAGTATTGCCAGGGATCCAAGGCTAGCCTGGCTACAAGTATGTTCAGGACCAGCGTGAATTAAGGAGTGATACCTAGAAGAAGGAGAAGGAGGAGGAGGAGGAGGAGGAGGAGGGGGGGGACGAGGAGGAGGAGGAGGGAGAAGAATGTAAAATGTCCCTGCTTCCCTATACATGCAGCCTTATTTTGTCAAAAATATTTAAAATCATATTAAAAGATGGGAACACTGCATTAAAGAAGTACACTTGTAGAGTATATAAAATGTCAAGTCCTAGATAGGTCTTTCTTTTAGACTTCCCAAGTCATCACGTTAGAGAAAATATAGATGAAGAAAAGAGAAAAAGAAATAACTCAGCTGCCTCTTGCAGTTAGTGTTTGTATCATTTTCCCTGGTGGCTTTCCTGTGTAGTATTTGTGTCACCTAGTGAAAGGAATGTAAAAATAAGAAAAGCGTTTCTGGAAAATGCACTTAGGTCACACACTATTTGGCTGTATGTGATTCTTGGGCAGTGTGGGGACAGCTCAGCAATTAGAGAATATAGGCTTTCTGTGTTTTTTGTTAAATCTTGTGACTTCTCTATCTCTAAGTAGATGTCAGAAATTTCAAAATTCTAGGTCACATGCTTAGAGAATATAAGAATCTGAGTATACTATTTAATTAAATGACTTTCTGTTTCAAAGAAAATATTTAAACATTTTTTAATCTTTTCATGAGATTCTACATAGTTTCAAAGGCTTCTTTTCATCACAGTAAGTTTCTATTACTTATTCTTGGGATAAAAAATATAATTCTGTATTGAGATTGAGAATGTCTCCCTTTCTTATATCGATGTTTTTATGATGCCAACAAATTTATGCTAAAATTTTTTCCCTAAATGCTCTTAGTAGCTCAGATTGTAAACTAGCGATGCGTATGATGTGTCTAAATATTGTTTTGATGCACTTTACTCATGAGTTTTAAATACAAATATTTTCATAATGTCTGAACTATTTACATGATGACCTGTCATAATTGTTCTGCCGTAATTATAATAATTTTTAATGTTTTTTTCTTCCAAAACTCTTCTCTTTCATTGAATTCTGTGATTGGTATAAAAATGAGTGAATATTTTTCAAGTAAGAATGAAGATTTTCCTAAATATTGTCAATTTAGTGCAATGCATTTACTTTATTGTGATAAATCATGAAGAGACACACTTGATGCAGTGAGTGTTAATTTATTGATTTGCTCTGGTTTAAATGAAAAAGATATCAAGATGTCTTATTTGAACAGAGATTTCTGTGTCCAAGGAGGAACAAAAAGTAAATATCTTAAAAGCCTTAAAAAAGCAAGTATACAATATTTCTAGAAATAAACTGCTAGGCTTTGACAAAGGATATATTGAGAGAGTATATGATAGTATAGATAATTTAATATGCATTCTTGTATTCTTAAACTTATATTATTCTTTAACGTTATTAGGAATCACCATGTTTAAAATAAAAGGACAAAAATTCAGTACACTAAGTTATTATACAAATTTTGAAAAAAAGCATAGAATATTATTTTGAATTGGACATTGAGGACTCATTAGTAAATATATGTATTGAACAGATAGTAAGGTTAATGCAACATAAACTTTTGTAAAAATGTGAAAAATTACAAAATACAGTTTGTGGTGATAATGTTCAAGTGAGAACTATGTTCTTTTTAATTATAAGATAGAAAAAAAATGAATTAACAAGAGTCTTGAAAGACGTAAAGTAGAATCAGAAAACAACAAAGTGTTTAAGAGGAAATTAAATTGGAAGTTACCTAAAAAACAATGTAACATAACAGATGACATTTTATGAGGAATAAAACAGGGGAAAAAACTTGAAATACAATGAAGAAAGAATATATTTAAATAAAAAAAATCCTTCATATGGTGGATAAAGAGTATGTCAGATAGTAAACAAGACAGGATTGGATGTGTAGCTCTGCTGTTAAGAGTTCTTGCCTAGCAAGCATAAGGCCCTGAGTTTAATTCCCCAACATTGCATGAATCAGGCATTATGACATATACCTGTCATCCCAGTATTAGGCTGGGGCAGGAGAATTGTCTTGAGTTGGAGGCCAGCCATAAGGAGTTCAGGATTAGTCAGCATTAAGAGCAAAACTTTGTCTCAAAAAAAGTCAAACCAATGAAAGAGGCCACATGTTAAATATGATAATATATGAATTTTTGCATAAAAAGTAGCCTTGATTCTGTACCCTGAAAGAAGATACCTGTGTATTGTTCGCTGTCACATTAAAGCTCCAATACAGAATGAGGCCAAAGAGTAATTACTCACAAATCATACATTAGAGTATGAGAATTCGTAAAAATTGTTGAACTGTACATTTATCTCAGGAAGAAAACTCTACCTTGTGGACCTAACCCTTCGAAGGAAGGAAGGGAATAATAAAGTTTGACAAGATAACAAATAGATAAAATCAATGCACTTCAAAATTGGCAGTTTTTGAAGACTAAAAGAATTAAGTAATTACTTAATTAAGTAATTAAATAATTTGACAAATCAATGGGAGAGAAAACAGCGAGTTATCCTAACAAAGGAAAATAGAAAAAGCACTGTCCATTATGAAGACATTGAAAAATAAAATATAAAATATCTTAAATGTATGTGAGTATTTAAAATGAAGACATACCGTTCTTGAAAATAAAAATATCATACTAAAAAGAACAGAAAGTAAATTCTCTTATATATTCTCCTGTATTTAAATGTTATAAAATTCAAAATAATTCTGATATAAAAATAACCAGTTATTTAAAACTTGAGCACAGTGAAATGTCTTTGTATCTTATTTTTTCCTAAGGTATACTATTCAGTTTGTTCCATATCTTCCACAATGTGGAAAATATAAATCATTTTCCAACCAGGTTATGAAGTTAGATTAGTTTGATTGAAATATTAGAAGAAAAAGGTTAGTACTCCTGATTATACATGGAAAACATCATGAAAAATTACTTAATAAATTAGATATTAATAAAATTACAAAGTACTAAAATAAAGATATTTGTTTCTAATTTTACAACATTGATTTATCACTCCAAAGTCTTTAGTGTAATTAAGAACATTAAAAAATGATGGTTTTCTTGATATCCTCTGTAAGTATTTGATAAAACTGAGTATAGCAGGGTGCTGGGAAACAACTGTACTTGATTCATCCTAGTAGCGGCTTCCCTTGACTAGATAATCTATCTTGCATGACCCCATAATTATTTGTTCTTTCCACCTTCACTTTAGAGATGAATTTTCTTTTTCTTTGTCTTTTTATTGTGTTTTTTAAAAAATTGACCTTATTTTCTCACTGTCCTAAAGGAGAAAGTAACATGGTTAACATAATATTTCCCCCAAACTTTTCTGTGTTTTTTAAATAGAGTAGAAATTACTGTGTTTTTATAATAATAGAAATTCAAGTAATTGAATATAGTGTAAAGAATGGAATCTGAAGAAAGAATTGTACAGTTTCATGTGTTAAAAGGTAAAGGCCAAGCGTTTATATCGATAGCTGAGAAATGTCCTTAAGTAGCAATAATAATATGCCTCCAGGCTAATATTCCACCGTAATTTTAAAACATTTTCCAAACTCAGCCTTTTTTTTTTTAGGTATTTTATTCCAGTGTATGGAGTCAAGCTTATGATATAATGAGAACGTTAATGTGTAGAGCTTTATAAACACACAGGATCTGAAAATGTAGTCACTGAATAAACTTGAAAGTCAGTAGAGGAGTGGCAGAAGACTTGAAGGAATTGTACCAGGAAAGTTACTGCATCTTCACTGTGGTAGTGGTTACCCTCCTGCCATGATACATTGCGTAGTATTTTCAAGTATTTTCTAAATGAAGAGCACAGTAAGAATTCACATTAGAAAAAAGCGGTCAAAAGTTGTCATGAAAGGAAAAAGGCTGAAGGGATCTAGTGATCTGGTGATTAATAGATTCATAGTTTCTCAGTCACTCATGTGGGCACAAGATTTGAGACAAATTAATGGGAAATTGTTTCCAAAGATCAAGCATGCAAAATCTAGTAGACTGACATTAAAGCAAGAGAAAGCCAAGGTTGGATTTTTTTTTTTTTTAAATAAGAGCTAGTGCTTTAGGAGCTCAACAAAATTACCCAGTCAGAGAGGTTTCCAGAAAGCTTACTAGAATTGTGTGTGTGACAGGTGACAAGACTGAGCCATTTCCTGATGATTCTGCCTTTAATTGAAAATTGTTCCTGACTGAGTTAACTATGCCTTATTTTCAACATGTACTTTTAAGACTAATTATCTCCAATGATTTAGGAAAATGTCTGAATCAAAAGAGGATTGGGGAATACAATTTTGCATCATAATGAGGTGAACCTTTTGTCAGTGGAAGGAACCATTATTTATCCCTGATGGCCCAAAATCACAGACAGACTTAGAATGCCTTTTCAGTCACCAAAAGCATGTGCCCTGTGGAATAAATTAGATATTCTATCTAATTTGAATAACAACAGAGAGGAAGTTGAAAAATTCAGTACCGACATTTGCTGATTTATTCAATTGCAGAACTGTTGAAAAGATGGGATACAATGGTGAGCAACCTTATGTACTTATACGAGTTCACATTTTTCAGGCAATTAAAATATTTTGTGTTATCATAAAGAGCAACTCTGTAGGGGACATGACCATATGTTGTTAGATACAGACAATGGGGGGAATCTGTAAATCTGCTTGGGTGGTCTAAGTTCAATCTTTAAGGATGAGTCATGATTTTGTAGTCAAACAGGGAGAGAGAAAGTGTAAAAGGCAGAAATTTTTTATATTGTTACACAGCCATTCTTCTTGCTTCTGTATACCTATATTTCTTTTTCCTCTCCTTTTTTACTGGCTTACATTTGTGATGCATAACATTTACATTTATTTTGGGAAACCAGGATATACATATATGACACCTCGTCATTTTCAGCCTATTTCCTGCTCTCCCTACTCTCTTCTCTGGCCCAATCCTCTGAGTGACTTTTCCACCTCCAAAATGCTTGCTTCCCTCTCTCCTACCGTTGATCTGTGATTATAGTCTTTACTTGGATTTTGTGTTACTCTGAGACAGCGCTGTGTTTAATTATCTCTGATTTATTTCACTTAACACTATGAGCTCAGGATCAATCCATATTCCTGCAGATTTTATGAATCCATTCTTCTTAGGGCCTGAATACAATTCATTTGTGTATTTTTTGCATAGTTTTTACCATTCATCTGTTGATGGGCATCTAAGCTATGTTTAGAGCTTAGCTGTGGTAAATTGTGCCACCATAAACATGAGTGTGTAGACAGTTTGGGCATGAGGAAATCGTTCAGTGAAATGAGCACCAGGAGGAGGGTAGGGAGGACAGAAAATGGGGTGAAAATGATGACCATGTCCTGTTCATCTGCATTGGTTCCTCCAATAAGTGTTCTGCATTACAAACATATTCAATAAATACAAACTATAACAGAGGATGGTACAATGGCTTGAACTCTTTCAAGAGATTCCCAAAAGATGTGTAGCTGAGTCAAATGGAATTTCTAGTTTTAGTTTTTATGAGAAATCTCTGCGTTCATTTTCATAGTGATTGTACTCATTGACATTCTCACTAATAGTGGATAGGTGTTCATTTTCCCATGTCCTCACCAGGATTTGTATGTACTTGTTGCTAGCAGCCATTTTGCCTGGCGTAAAATGTAATCTCATTTCTTAATTTGCATTTCTTCTGAAAGCTAAAGATTACAGTACTTTAGCATGTTGAGTTTTTATATATTCAACTTACAGTTTTCTCTAAGATGATAAAATGTACAGTTTTTCTCATTTTTAATGCATTGATTGCTGTGAAGAAGCTTTTAAATTTGATGTAATTTCTTTTTGTGGTTAATAGTATTTTCCTTTCACTACTTGAGTTCTATTCAAGAAATACTTCACTATGTGTGTGATTTCAAGTGTTTCCCCAAAGTGTTTGCAACACTTTCACACTTCCGGTTTTATATTTAGGTCTTTGTTCAAATTTGATATTTCAAGACATGTGAGCGATATGTCTTGCTTCATTTTTTTGCTTGTGGGTAACTGATTTTTGAACACTGGTTTCAAATTGAGTCCATTTACCTAAAAAGCCTCTAACCTGTCTGTCTTTATAAAAGAATAGCATTCTTTTGTGTACAAGCACCATGATTTGTGCAATACTGGTCTGTTGACGGATATTTTGGTGTCTTCCACGTTTTAACTATGTTAGTTGTGCTGCTATGAACATGGGTATGCATATATTTGTTATATGGCTATGAATTATATTAGTTTGAGATACAATTCTTCTATGCAGCATCATTTTTATTACATTGTTTTCATTCCGTTATTATTCTGTTCACTTTTTTTTATCTCCATGATTCAATTTTGTAAGCCATAGTAAATTATCCAATACTTCTTTTTTCAAATTTTTGAAATATGAATTTTTAAAATAACTTCTTAAGATGCTTTGGATGTCAGTTGTGTCTGTTTTAATTTCACCTTTTAAATTTATAATTACATTAATGTGTGACTTTTGTCTCTTTTGGTAAGTTTGTCCAAGGGGCTATCAATCATTTATTTCAATGAACTAACATCTTTATGTATTGATTCTATCCATTTTTAGTTTCAATATTAATAATTTTTGGTATGCCCTTTATATTTTTTTTCTTCTCCTAGTTTGGGCATGAATTAGTTTGGTTTTCTAGATCTTGGCAGGCAATATTGAAGTATTTATTTGGGATCATACTGTTTTTGTGATATAGACATTCCCAGCAATGAACTTCCTTCTTAGAACTTCTTTTAACATTTCCTACATATTAGATATATTTCTAGTGTCATTTGATTATAGGGAGTTTTAAATTTTCTTTCTTGAGTTTTTCTATAATCCATAAATCATTCAAATGTGTATTACTCATCGTCTTTAGTTTTTTAAATAGTTTTTGTTGTTTTGTTGCCTTGATTTTAGTTTTTAACTGTGACCTAATTGTACCAAAAAAAAATTAACTTCCGTTGTGCTTATGGGACATGTTCTATTACCAATGCTCTATTTTAAAGAAAATTTTGTGAACTCCTGCTGTGGAATGTGAATCTATATAGAGATTTATTACATTTGTTACATCGAAGTGTTCATGCCCTTGTTACAGCCTCTTCATCAAACTCTGATTTTTTTTTTTTTTCAGTCAGTCTTTCTGGGGTTCCTGGCTGACATCTTCAAGATCCTCTCTGACAAGTTCACTAGTTCACTTCTTTCCTTCCTTCCTTCCTTCCTTCCTTCCTTCCTTCCTTCCTTCTCACCTTCCTTCCTTCCTTCCTTCTGTAGAGATTCCATTACCAGCTATGGTGGCATTCTCTTGGTTTTAGAGCAGTTCCGTCTGTCTCTCTCCAGCCTATCGTCTCAGTAGCAGGGCAGGTCTGTCTCATTAATGAGACAAGCAAGTATTTCTAATTTATTAATGAGGTTCCCCAAGGTCATCATCTTGGTTCACTGAATTTCTCTCAGGTTCCAGGTCACATCATGTAAAGCGCCGAGCAAAGAAGAAAAGGGTGACTAACATTGTCATCCAGGACCACTTAAACTATCTTTCACCACTCCCAGTGCTCACATCTGTCTCTGCCTCAGTCTCTTAAGTTTTTCTGTGGGTCACAGTTAATCCAATGCCCTGTGCTATGGAAATGTACTCTCGAATCTAGACTATCAAGATCAGGACTCGTGTTCTAGCTTTGTTCCAGTACTCTGTTATTTTTTTCTTCTCTCTGGGCATAAAGTAGAAGAATCAAAAATAACCAGTTGGACTTAACATCAGTAGTTCTCACAGTGCTAATTTTAGCATATCCACAGTGTTCTAGATTGAAAATTTATCATTTCTGCAGATTCACCCAGAGATTGACCTGCCCTGGGTAAAGGTAAAGGTGACAGATTGTGTGCTTTGCTGTGAAGAGGCCTGATAGAAATCAGGCAGCAAGATCAATGGGGAAAGCCACTGGGTCTGATTCCGCTGTCAGCATACTATGCTTGAGAAAGAATGCTAAAGTAATGTGTTTTGCTGCTACAGAGTGAAAAAGAACAGAAGATAAAACGTTTCTACTTGTTGTTTCTTTGATTTAGAGGGGAAAAGAAAAGGTTTTTGCTTTTATGGTATTGTAGACTACACAGATCACATCCTAACTTCATTTCCAAAAGAAAAATTCTCTCAATTCCTCAGGCATTTTCTAGTTTACGCCTGTGACATCTCTTACCTGAACATTCCTGTTGACTTCAGGCTTTCAACAATGTAATCAGATAATCAGAAATGTATATGAGCGCTGTAGCAAAACTCCTACTGTTCATTTAAAGGTCACATCTTAGCCCTGTTCCAAACCTTTAAACTTTTCTTTTCTTTTCTTTTTTAATGTGTATCTCTTGTCCTCACATTCACAATTTTTCTTAAACTCTATGCCATTCTTACTATTTTTTTTTCATTCTACATGTGATGGCAGAATCACTTGGTTCTCCTTATGCAGTGAACTATTTTTACACCATTACACATTTTTGCATATGTTCGTCACTACTGGAAAGCTTGCTCTTTATCCTTCTTACCTGTGAATCTCTTCTTTATTTTCTGAAATGTGGTCAAAATCATCTTCTTTGTACAAGTTACCTTGATTCTGACACTGAAACATATGTGTGTGCTCCTTCCTCGACACTTTGCTTAAACTCTTATTAGTGTATATCTACATCTGGAACTATATTGGTATATTATTAGCTAATAGCTTTGAACCTTCCTTTTTGTGAGAGAGGGTCTCACTCTGTAGCCTCAGTTGGTCCTGACCTGACGATGGAGCCCCAGCTGGCCTTGGACTCACAACAATCCTCCTGTCTCAGCCTCCCAAGTGCTGGGATTACATGAGTGTTGCAGCATGCCCAACTTATGTGGTGCTGAGGAATCAAATTTGGGTACATAGTGTTTGACTTAACACTTACTAGGCAAGTGCTTTAAACGCTGAGCCATTCTTTCAGGCCCTGAACCTTCCTTTTTTATAATTTACTAAGTGATATGCCATCAGTTTTTCACTTTAAATTCATCAGCTTTGCAACTAAACAATCTTTCATATAGAAATCAGTCAAAATTGTATATGGTCATTTATAATGAACTGATGATTTATATTATTCAATATATATTTCATTAAAGTTAAAATATTTACTCAGAGATGACCTCAGATATATTTTTGTATTCCTATATCCTATCTAGCTTCAAGTGGTTAGTCATTCATCTCCAGTCTAAAGAGAAATTTATGTTCATTTAAATATTTACTTCAGAGATACGGCAAGGATTCCATTGACTTACAGAAGTTTGACTCATCAGAGATTTTATTTTTCAGATTTATAAATATATAAATTTTCTTTCTAACTTTAGATGATAAAGACAGGCAACTTTTGATATGCTTATCTAAAAATGAATGCACCTATTTTTTGATAATTTAAGTGGAAGCTGAAAAACATTCCTTTGCTTTGATGTTTGCAACTCTCTTCATCAATTGAGCTTTTTCATAGAAAAGGGAAGTATTTTAAATTAGTTATTAGTTAAGTCAATATAAAATAGTTTTGAACAAGATAATGTATCTTCATACTTCTAAGATTTTTTTATACATAAGCCTCAGACAAAGTGAACTAAAGAATATTAGACCCTATGCTACATGATTTAAGAGGCCCCAATTTCAATATTTTAGGATGTAAAAATCTCTAGATTATTATGAAATGTGGTATAAGGAATTGTATGAGTCATAATAACATACCAAAGTTTGCAAATATTGAAGATCTTACAAATCACAAGTACCATAATTCAAATTAATAACTATTGAATTTCAAGATGAAGTCTTATATTCTTGGAAAGGAAGCATTACACACACCTCCAATACATCACAACAAAGAGAGAGTTGAATAATATGTTGTATTATTTTTCTTGTGACTCAATTTCTTTAGGGAGATTATATCTGACAAAATAGATTGCAAAGTAATTGTTAAGGAAATATTATAAGGAAAAAATACTTTTTATGTAGAGGCTATCAAGAAAATAGAAAAATATTTTTTCCATTTGTAATTTTTGCAAGTTTGTTACAAAGATTGCAAAAATTTAGAAATACACAACGTTTTAAAAAATTTCAAAAAGTAAACAGTGGGCACAGTGTACATAATGATACTGTGTGGATTTAAAGGAAGAAAAAATATTACTACCAAGTCATTTGGACAAACTAACTCTTATCTGCCTTTGGTCCTAAATGAAAATTTTAAGAAACAAATGGGGAAAGTCAACAGTTACTTTTATTACTTAAGGTGCCCAAATTTTAATGTGCCCAGCTTTGAGTGAATATAATATATCTAGTCAGCCAAAATATCTGGTCTGAATTAATGGTATAGTCTTTTAAAATCAAGAGTGGGTACCTTAATTCTGGATCAACATTATTGAAGTGTCACTATAGATACTTGAATGATAGGAAACAAAATGTCCCAATGATTAGATAATAATCTGAGTTCTCATCAATGATATAGTGTTGTAGACATAATTTTAACTCAGATTTTGTTTAAAAATTATTAACATCACAGTTTATTGTTTCTCATTACTGTGAAATGGACTGCAGTGACTTGATGGAGAGCAGGTTGTGACTTCCACCATCAGAAGAGCTTTCAGCTGGCAAAATAGTTCATTTATGATATTTCTTGTATTAATTCAGTGGATTATTTCCACAAACATTACCAAATCACAGGTATTCATCTATTAGACATTTCCTAAGTGAAGAGGTGGATGAATAGCATGAGTAGAATTATGAAAGTAGGAGAAAAAAAGAGTGCATTATGGAACACACAGTCATATATACAATAATAGGTTATTAACAATAAATGTTATGTGCTGTGTCACACAACAGGTATTTCATTTAAAAATTAAAACTTATAGGAGAAGGCATAAAACAATTTGCAGCATGGAGTTAGTTATTTCTCAAATTGCCTGTGATGTCAATCTCTGCACAGGAAATTGAGTGGCTTGAGAACATGATCTTCATGCAACTCTCACACCATTTTATAGTATAACTATACAGGTTATTCTAGCTGTCCTAGTGACCTAGTGATAAATTACAGACTTCAAAACCTCCTTCTAAGGGTGAATCAATAATGAAACGATTTATATCAATTATTTGGAGCAGGAAAATGGCTGAAATGCTTGTCTTTTCAAAGTAGAATTGAATATAAGAAAACCACAGAGCAGGACTTGTTCTGTAAGAAACACAATAAGCACCTTACCAAAACCTGAGTAAATGGCAATTGAGACTATGCAAGGGTTATACTAATATGGATGTTTATTAAGATGGAGGATTATCCAAACCTTGGCATCAGTAGTTTTTCATTATAATAATCAAAGCAGAGTTTAAGACTCTATAACCCCAAATACATCAAAATGTAAAATGCAAACATAATTGTTTATTTTTCTCTTATATAACAAGGACATGAGGAAAGCGGGAATGTAAAGCAAGTCTACAGCATGAGATTATTGAGAAGATTTCTCTGTTTCACTGAACTGCTTTCTCTGAGAATCTTATTCTCACCCACACTTGAAAAGGAACTACAGTTTTTTTCTGCCCTGGCCATGGAACCCATCATTTAGGTGAAAATATGTGGATTTTGAAATTGGTTCATTATACTTATCATCTATCACAAGCCATTACCTGTTCACCAAGGCACTAGCAGAAATATTAAAAGATTCTGGCATCCTGGCAAAGCCCCATGACAAATATACTGCATAGATTAAGCAGAAAGTCAGGGGATGCTGCTATTGCAATAGGCTTGTGACCAATAATGATTGAGTCTTTCAGTGGTGGCTTCGTTTAGCCACGAGAGACAAGGTGGGCATGATCACTACCAGAGATAAGAAGGGCAAAGAGGGAAACTCAGAGTTTCAGTTAGGATCTGTAGCAGTAATATGCTGTTCATATTCTCTGGATCTGAAGATGTGAAGGCTCTTCATAAATAATTAAACTTTAGAAGAATAGAAAAGTATACTGTTGGCTTAGGATTGTTCTCTCTGGCTTTTTTCAGCACTAGAAATGGTGTGCCTGCATCGGCAATAGAATCTGCATTCTAGACTACCATTGGGGGAACAAAGCAGTTAAAGGAAATTCCTAGATTTTCCCCAAAATACTACAGCTGTAAACCAGACACTATACAGTCTCTGGGGAATAACTAAAATTGATCATATCAGTGATTCACTAATTGTTGGCTAAATGATTTTAACATATTCCATCTTTAATTGTCTATTTTACACAGATATTGGAAGATTCATAGAAAAATAATAAAAAAATATTAATTATAGGTGCTGTTCAAGATATGGTCAGGTTGTGAGAGCAAAACAACTGAATTTACAGCTATGCATATGGGAAATCTTGCCCCATGACATGTAGAGAACAGTACTCAACTTGGCATCCTGCAAGACAGCAGGAGTTCTTGCTGAGCACCTCAAACCTCTCTTCAGCTTTATAGTTTAGTGTCAAGGTTTTTGTGTGATTTCTGTTGACCTCTGAGTGTCATAGAGACTTCCCTGGTATTCTTCAGACCAAAATAATGTTTATAATGATGTGAAAGGGTTTTCCCCCTTTTACTCTGTTCATATGCCCACAGATGGTGCAAAACATTATTGGATTAAGGTGCTACAAACTTCACAGAATTGATGCACTGTTCACTGTCACTGAATATTTGTGTCAGACAGAAAGAGAAAAAAATCTGGTTTCACAAGTCAGTGTCTTTGGCCAAGCAGTGAAACATTTGACCTTTATTAAATTACAACCCGCTCACGCATGTAATTTTAATGCCCAATGAAAAATCAGAGGCATTATATTAAAAACATTTCTATTGTACTCTGAAATCCAAACATTGGGCTGACAAGTGTGTAATTGTTATAAGCTGAAGAGTTCCTCATTTTTATTTTAATGTATGAAAAATAAGTACAATATTCAGTCGTGGTTATTTCACAGTTACCTTATTAAAATAGAGGACCAAATAAAAATGAAGAACTAATAAATGAATTTCTTATAATAACATTTTAGCTTTTAAATGAAAAAAATTCATTTTTACGAGCTTGCATCATGAATGGTGACTTTATTATTTTCTCATTACTAAAAAAAAAATCTGTTTCAATGACTTCTGAGTTGATGTTACCTACTATCACTTAGTAATTCTGATATTTATATTTTAAAGGGTATGATTCTGATAATGATATTTTAAAAAAGATGTGTCAATATTTGGAAGAACTCCATAACTCCGTGAACCACTATGTTTAATATTCATGAAATGTTTCTTTGTAAAATGATGCATGAAGGAGTTAACCACTCAAGCTACAAGTGAACCAATATGTTTAATGTTCGTGAAGCATGACATTGTAAAATTTTGCATGAAGAAAATGATCACTCGAGTTATAAGGTAAACCAGTGTACTTTAATGTAACCAGGCAAAATATTTAACTGATAATCTATAGAGTATACATTGCAACTAACATCTGATAAGATATCATTAATCAATTTGGATGCAGTGTCAAAATGAATATGCCCAAGTGTCTTGTGACAGTTAATCTAGATATTCCATTTGATTACCTAGGTAAGCCTACAAGATTAGCAATGAATGAGGCTGGTTGTATCTAGTTGTATCCTTGAGGTTGTTTTCAGAAGTGATTGGCAGGTGGGACAGCGAAGTGGGAGGCTTGAGAGAGAGAGCTCCTAAATCTGGGTAGCACCACCTAGTAGTGTGGGGCTCTGGATGCAACAAGGTCAGACAGAAGCACACAAGCACTGTGTCAGCGCCGCCCTATCTCAGCTTCCTGGTTGCTATGAAATGAACGGCCTAACGCCATCACATACCCCTTCATCATCGCACACACCTGTAATGGTGCTTCTGCCTCATGTCAAGCCCAGGAGCTATAGAGCCAGAAGACCATGGACTGAAAACTGTGAAATCATTGTGAATCACAGGTATTTTATCAGAGGTGAAGACTTAACATATACTTCAGAATGCTACCAGCATATTTCCTTTTCCAACTACATAACTGGATGAGGATATACACACACACACACACACACACACACACACACACACACACACACACATATATATATATATATATATATATATATATATATATATATGTATCCAACAGATGTGAGAATCTATTTCCTGTTGTTAAACCAAATTCAAATAGATTAGAAAAAGTATAAAGCATTGTCACTCTCCGTACTAAAGAAGAAATCATTTTAAAGGTCCCACAGCCTCCTAATATTACGCTGTAGGTGGATGATACTTCCAGCTTGCGAACCATTGGGAGGCAAACCGTATCCATAATTTAAAGATAGAACTATTTATGGTACTTTTAAATTTTTTATTTTATTTATAGCACTGTAAATACATATATTCTATATATATTCCAGTAGCAAAACATCTTTGGGGCCTTTGGTAAAATTTAGGAATGTAGACTTGTCCTGGGATTTAAACTGTCGAGAGCCTCTGTGGTCTAAGGTATAAAAAATATGGCTTTCTTATTATAATACAAATATAATTTCGACCTAAAACAATATTACCTTCATGATGTTGTAATGTAATAAAGTATAAGATTTTGTCAAGAAGAAATGGTCAGAACAGATAGTGAAGGGTTAACTTTTTTCTGGCTTCGATTTTTATGTGTGAAGGTAAGGTTTTTCTAATATAAGAAAGAAAATACAAATGCAGTGGCTTAAACAAAATGGAAGAAATAAAGAGAAACAGAAATAGAAGGAGAAAGGAAGTGTGTGTGTGTGTGTGTGTGTGTGTGTGTGTGTGTGTGTGTTTGTGTGTTTGTGTGGTGTGTAAAACACTGGAAATACTTAGTTTAAGTTCATGGCCAGTCTTGGCCATGAGGTTTTTGAGAGATACAAGCTCTTTTCCTGTGAGTGCTCTGCCTCCCATTCTATGATGCCCTCATGTATGTAATTTAATCTGGTAATTGGTTAATCCAAGACCATGAAAATTTATAAAGAAGAAGCAGACAATATCCTAGCCATAATTACTGTGCCTCTACTTGGCATTTCCAGTTACAGTTCTTTTTCTCCCTTCTTGTATAGATTATAATTATCCTTTCAAGCACATGTACATCCTGCTGTTGAAAACACTAATTTGCCGCTGGACAAAGCTATTTTAATGTATATTTAAGACAAAGATATAAGGTGTTATCTGACTATACGAAACATTGTCTATGCAAATTGTTCTGCTCATTCGTTTCTTTAATAACTCTTTAGAATTTTGGATACACTTGTGAGCAGTATGAAAATCCATTGTATGTTCTTGATTATTTTGGGTTTTAAGGTAACAAAAGTGAGATGTTAAAGTCGGCAAAACAATTCTACAAAAATTTATCAAGGATTTATCAATAAGTGTATAATTTTTAACATTAAATGTTCAATGTAGAATTCAGTTACAGATACTAACAATACTAGATAAAGTTTAGTCAGTAATTTAGTAACCCAAGATTTAGGTTAGATTTTGTTTTATATATTTCCTTAAGGCTATTCATGACGGTAATTTAATTTTATACATCTTCCAGAGTTTCTTGTTGTTTGTTAGCACACAGAGAGCTGGTAGAAATGAAGTCTACTACTGCATTTGGAAAGTAATATTTCCATAAAGCAACTTAAATATCATTCTTTTCTTAAATAACAAAAACATTGTAATTGTTATACCTTTTAAAAGTTTAATTGCAGCACACTACATTAGTGTTCTCTTTCTAAAGATAAGAAAAATTCTCAATAAAAGCAATGAAAAGTATAGTTTTATTTCTATACAAAATATGTCAAATTTAATGATCATCATTTAAACAAGAGATGTGTCAAATTCAGGTTATTATTATTTAATCTAGAGAATTTATATAGCACCTGAAAAAAATATTATTTTTAACTCTGACATTATCTATAGATTTGGTTCAAGAAAATTTTGCTACCTTTCCTAAACATTTCTTATACTTGTTTTGCTATTATAAATGCATATAACCTTTAAGAATTATAACCTATTTATAATTTTGATACTGTTTTATAAAAAACAGAATGTGGATTTAATGTGTCTTCTGTGAGATTAGGTAATATCAAAATGCTTTTTTAAAAATTTCATATGTAATAAATCTCCTCTGTTATTTAAAAATAGCATGTTTAAATGGTAGTCATTTTAAACAATTAAATTTTATAAATAATAGGCCATAACACTAATATTTATTTCACAGGGATAAATACTTACATAAAAATTCTGAAATATGTTTTATGTATTTTCATTTCTTGATATTTCCATTTTAAAATACTAAGATTTATAAGCCACACTTAAATGTGTTCTAGAAATTCAATTGTCTTCTTCCTCTTTCTAAAGATAAAGCTGTAACATTTTAAATCACTGTAATATTTGAAAATACATTTAATTTTCGCCTTTGCACATTTTCAGTGTAACAAATTCTGAGCCAAAAACAAAATCATACAATACATATTCCTATTTTTTCATCTCTTTTAATAGCTAAAAGTTCCCCATTAGCTATCTCTGTCCGTCTGTCCACCCATATTGAGGTAGATTTAAAACACAA
This sequence comes from Ctenodactylus gundi, assembly GCA_004027205.1. Lineage (NCBI taxonomy): Eukaryota > Metazoa > Chordata > Mammalia > Rodentia > Ctenodactylidae > Ctenodactylus > Ctenodactylus gundi. The sequence continues at coordinate 1,509 of PVKB01000470.1, read as the reverse complement.
TTAAAATCATTTTTCTAATATAATCACAACCTGAAATATATTATGTATTGAAATGATTTTAGGACAGAAACATCTCAGAATAAATATTTATATATATCTGTTCAATGTGGTTGATAATTATAATAGTTTAAAGACTACTAAAATTATTATACACACATACACGAGATTAAAAGTTGTTCTAGGGCAAGGAAAAGATAAAAGACAGATGGGCACATAACATTTTAAATAATTGAAATATATTTTCATTATCTATCGTAGTAAGCAATTTAGCCAAATGTAAATTTTGTATATGTAAGTCACTGTTTAATAATATGAATGGTAGAAATATTATAATGTATATCTGCTTACATTATTACTGTAGTCAGTCTTGGCATCTTCTTCTGAACAGGTCTTGTATTAGAATATTATGAACTGAGTACTAACTCAGCTCTCCATAGTGTTCTTCCATTGTCTTGCCCTGACATGTAACACACAGCAGCTTGAACCAACACGGGCTGCCATTCTGTAATTCCCCAGCCCACACAGTCTCACACCACTGAAGTCACACCTGTGTAGATCATGTATATTTTAAAGATAAATATTATTAATGAAAGGAATTTTGCTTTGTTTTTTTTAAGTTGGATTTCAGAGAAGACATAATGTCTTCAATGGTATTTTTTAAAATGCCTTCCAATGTTAGAATTTTAAATATGTGTTCCAAGAGAATTTTTAAAGACTTGAATTCATTTTCTGTAAGATTAAATAACTGACTCTGTTGCAGCTGTTGATATTTAGAAATCAGCCAAGGCTGGCAGAGTAAATTGATGCAACATAAATATTTATATGTTTTGAAAAGGTAGCTTGATTCAAGGTTGATAGTAATGTGTTCAAATGGGCAATGATTTGGGTATTTTTTATTCTAGAGGAAAGGTCACTCTTTCTATTTTTCTTATCACTGCTCACAGTTCTTGTCACAAATGAAGGTAGCCGTTCCGACAGTAATCATTGGCAATGAATAAAGTGATGGAGAATTCTTTATTGATCTTGCCAATTTTTTTTGTTTTTATAAAATTTCACATGGAATTGTAATATATACATATACATACACACAAAATATTAGCATACATAGTGATTTTAACAAGTTATCTCATATGCAATTAGAATTAAAATCAAAGTATGATGTAACAATTTCTAATTGAACACACAAGGAGAAAATACCACAGTGTTGGAGTTCACTGAGTGTTTGTATATGACACTGAAAACACCAATACGAAAAGCATAAATAAACCAATAGAACTATATTATATCTTAAAATTTTCTTACATCCTAGGCAACTAAAAGAAACCTAGAATAGCCAAAGCAATCTTGAGTAACATGACTAAGGCAGGAGTTATTATAATACCAGGCATAAAGCTATATTATAAAGCAATAGTTGTAAGAACGATTTGCTACTGACACAAAAACAGACAGACCAGGGGAACAGAATTGAGGATACAGAGACAAACTCAAATACCTTCAACTGCCTAATCT